>JARYSY010000009.1:0-526480 GCA_031081805.1 Schwanniomyces etchellsii
GAGGTTGCGTAATCTATCTGAGTGTAATGCGACATCCGTTTAAAGAGGGTGCGTTATTCATCCTGAAAACACTGTATTCCACGTACTTATCTTTTCTTTTCCTGAACTTTTATTTTCCTTTCCTGAACTTTTATTTTTAGCGTTTACTTTGTGCTTTAGTATGCTCCTTGTTTTCTATAAATCTCTAATCTATGAAAAAATTTGTGTACAACCCCTTTAACAGGAACGACGTGATGACTTCTCGAGAGAAAACAGCTGAGTTGCGTCTTCCCTTCCAACGTTTTATCACGTGATTAACAAGGGCCTGAACTGGCCCTTCTATAGCAGAGGTAGATCGCCAACATAACTACTAAAAACGAGATAGAGAGGCCTAGATTCTGTAACAAGGTCTTTCTCTTGTCCTGGGTTACCTTGTTGACCGTTTCGGCCACTGATTCCAAGTATGCAAGTTTCTCCAGCACGTCGTTAGTGAGGACATGTTTGAAGTCCGAATTTTTGGATTTGATGAGGTCTAGTCTCTCCTCCAAGCTTTTTAGGTTGTTTAGTAATTGATCTAGCTTTTCTACATTTTGTTTTATCTGCTTAGCGTAGGACGATTTCAGGTATGTAATTTTGGACAGGAGTTCCGACATGAGGTGTTTTGAGTCGGAGTGGACTTTGTCCAAGTGCGCACCTAGAAGGTCAAGCTGGCAGAGAAGAGTGACGTGGTCTGGTGCCGCGGCGATTTCATCCCTTGTCTGTGTTAAGAATGTGTCAGAAATGGAGTTTGTGAGACAGAGCAAGGGGTCCACATATGAGTCTTCTGCGTCGAGCCTCTTTTCTGTGTTCAACACGGAGTCGATATTTAATAGGTAATCGGTGAAGACCTCGTCGAACTGCACAGGGTCTTTTGGGCTGACAAAGCTGAAGTCGCCGTTTACGATGAGGTTCTGAATGTCAGTGTCGGAGAGGCTTAGGGCCTTATCCTGATGCGGGCTCTGAGAATTCTCGTGCGAGGGCTTAGGTCCTCTAGTGAACTCTGAGGCTAATGCCAGTTTGGAAGTGTTGTCATTCAGAGTGCTGAAAAACTGATCCACAAGCCTTTTCTTGCTATTTTCAGCCACTATATCCGATTGCAGGGGTGGGGATAAATCTAGTGGCTTACTGGATGGGGAATTCATGCCAAACGGAGTGTCTCCTCCAGTGCTGACATTTCTGTAGTGACTCTGGTATATTCCTCGTCGGGGAGTTGCGGGCGACCTTGTAGATATCGGCTTCAAGTACTCTGCTGATTTGCTTCTGCTGTGTGGTAATCTCATTTGACTTTCTCTCGGTGAAATATTTGGAAGCCTATTATAGTTCTTGGAATACCCGTCTTTGCTATCAGTCTGGGATTTTAGACTGCTATGTAAACTTGTTTCCGACATAAGTAGAACTTTCCCAACGATTTATGATACTTAGTCAGACGCCTTTAGCTCTGCATCCTCTGTGTCGATCTAATGCCTTGCAAATGGAGTGGTCAGCTTCTTGGGTCTGCCTAGTCATTAGTGTCATTACGCAACATGCAGTACAAGAATCTCTAACTTATCAAATACTCGTCCATAATTTATTATCCTATATTTCTATCAAATATCTACTTGGCAGCCGAAGAGCGTCCACCAGCACCGGCAGAGATTAATTTCAAGGTTTCCTCGTTTAATACGACCTCAGGCAAAGGAGAACCTTTTTCCGTCGGAGGAGGCAAGAATGCTGTCTTAACCAAATAACTGATGTAGACCCCCATAAGCTTATGATCGACACCCAGTCCTGAGCTGGCATCAACACCCGATGCCACTGCATCTGACCTAAGAGCTCTTTGAGCGTTCGTATCGTCAAGCTCTGGTGCTTTTGTACTTTCTGGCAAGTCATCGAGTACGAAATGGAGAAGCGGGTATAAGGCCGACTCCTTTGATTCGACCACGTATCTTTCCAAATCAGCTTTCCACGTTGGATAATCTTCAATCTTAAGATTGTAACCATAAAGCTTCAAGCATCCCAAGAAGTCATTGAACTTAATTCTTGGATGACCCGTCACATGGATCACTTCGACATTACTCTCAGGGGAATGAAGAGCAGAGGCAACAGTTAGCCTTGCAATGTGATCCACGGGCACCATATTAACATTGTTATTGATATCCGGATAAGCACCTAGCTCAGCACAACCCTTCAACATTCTTAATAAGAAGTCATCATTGTTTGAAGCACCTGTATCGGTAAAGCCTGTGACGTATCCGGATCTTATTATGCTTCCACTTAAGCCACGCTCACCAGCACGCCTGGTGATGTACTCTGCAACCCACTTGGATTGGCCATAACCATTTCCTAACCCCTTAGCGGACCCATGGAGATCATCGTTCTCAGGAATACCTGCTTTTCCCTCTTTCAATAATTCATCAGACAAATTGACGTAATAATCGGTATCTATAGCTGACGTTGAGGATACAAGAGTAAACTTCTTGGGTCTACCCTCAGCACTGAGATTCAACACGTTGACACTGCTTAAGACATTCGCATCGCGGAGCTGAGAGTAAGGGTACACCCAGTGAACTAGCGCACCATTATGAATAATAACGTCAACAGAATTGGTCAACTTTGTCCATTCATTTTCATCCAAGCCGAACTTGGGCTTCTCCAAATCACCAAGTACTACTTCAATATTTGCAGCCCATTTTTCATCCCATATACCGTAGGTGATTCCAGCTTTCCGGATTCTCTCTAATCCCGCTTCCTTCGACTTCGCTCTGACATGAGCGAACACTTTAGCAGACACATTTGGACGGCTTGTGAAAATATCACGAAGAATAAAAGAACCTAAAAATCCTGTAACTCCTGTGACGAAAAAATTCACTACTGAAGTTAAATCAATTTCCGCCCGAGATTCATAAGCCTTTGATAAATGTGACTTCGAAAGAGAGACTGCATCATCAGCATAGTCGTCTTCTCTGCTTTGCTCATGACCTTTCTCGTCAGCTCCTATAGCCTCAAGTTCATCTTTCTTGGTAAAATTTTCCACTTCTTTAGCAAAACCACATAATGTCGGATGCTTAAAAATGACCCCAAGAGGGACATCAACACGAAGTTTCTTCCTTAACTCAAAAATCATTCTTGTTCCTAAAATGGAATGCCCACCTAAATCGAAGAATGAGTCATCTCTGCTGATCGTTGCTGGCTTGTTAGGAAGCACACTCAACCATAAATCTCTAATTGTGGACTCCAACTGGGTAAATTGACCCTCTTCGTGTTCATCTCCTCCTTGTTTAGCTATCAACTTTGATACCATTTCTAATTGTGCTGTGTCCGGGAAGGGCAATTTAGGTTTATCAACCTTTCCATTAGGATTCAAGGGCAACTTTTTCATAGGAACGATTATCGTCGGTATGGCATATGAAGCCAATCTCTTTTTTAAGTAAGCCTTAATGTCCTTTACCAAATTTCTATAAGTGACTAAACCTTCAACTATGGAATCAGATACTTCTTCTGGATTATCTAACTCAGAAAAGAAATTCTTTAAATCATCGGTTTCCTTAGGAACAATGTAGGATATTAATGTGGGTTCTTCATTCTTGTCTTTCTTAACGAGAGTGATATTCTCTCTCACCAAAGGATGCTGAGATAAGTGTGTGTCAATTTCACCAAGCTCAATTCTGAATCCCCTTATTTTTACTTGATCATCAGCTCTACCACAACATTCCACATTGCCATCTGGCAAATAACGTCCCAAATCTCCTGATCTGTACATACGATCACGAGGGCCTAACCAACCCTGCCCTCTCCATGTTTCCAGAGGTTTCTTATTCTTCAGGTCTTTTTCGATCCATACCTGAGGGTTAACAAACCAATTTGTCAAAAACTTTGCAGCGTTCGCTTCAGGTAAACCTCTGTAGCCTTCAGCTAAACCTGCAGCTCTAACATAGATTTCACCCACTTCCCCTACACCGCAAATTTGAGAGGTATTCTCTCTGTTCACAACAAGAAGTTGAACATTGTGCATACCTTTACCAGCTGGAATAACATCTTTCAAGTTTTTTAAATACACAGGATCCTCAGCACAGCTCTTCACTTCAAAATATGAAACAGCCCTCTGTGTTTCAGTGGTGCCATACATATTCACGATATAAACATTCTCGGCTAAGCTTTGCAACCTAAGACAGTCTCTCTTCGTCAATATATCACCAACGAAAAAGGCATGATGCAAAGAGGGGATTGAGGCTGTAGCCTGTGCGCTAAGAAGCTGTCCCATTGCTGGAGTAAGATGAGTTACGGTAGCCTGATATTCGGCCATCCATTCTGCGAGTTTCCCAGGTGTTCCAATATCATCAGCCGTTGGAACTAAAAGCTGTGCACCGAGAAATAAAGGCGTAAACATGTCTCTTTGGATAGGATCGTGCGCAATGCCTGATAACATGGTGAATTTATCATTTTCTGAAAGATGAAATCTTTTGGCCATCCAAGGGAAGTAATAAGCCAACGAGTAATGACGGCCTAATACACCTTTTGGAATACCTTCAGATCCAGATGTGAACGAGAGAGTTGGGTTAGAATCCGGACCAACCATGACGCCTGTATGTTGGTCCTTGAACTGAATATAATCACTTAAGCAATCAGAAGATTCATGCTCTAGCAAACCACCTTGTAAAGATCCATCATCATTAATTTTCAATTGAGGGATTGTACTTACAATACTCAACTCGGTATTTATATAGCTAGTAACTTCTTTATCCAAAGTTCCTGCTTTCTCCAAAACTATGAGACCTTTTGGCTTCGCCACCGATAAGTAAATATTTTGGCGAGCTGGAGGGTATGCTGGGTCAATGACAGAAAATGTAGCACCTGCTTTAAGTACACCGATTACAGCTATCATCAAATCGACACCACGATAAGCATATATCATCACAATGTCGCCCTTCTTAATCCCAGTCTTCTTTAAGTAATTACCAACAATGTTAGAAGCATAGTGTATCTCCTGATACGTAAAGGTTCTCGTCTTAGAATGAGGATCCATGAACGATTTGGTTTCAATAACGCAAGTTCTGTCGGGAAATTTTTCTGCATTACTTGCGAAAATATCTTGAATGGCACCTCTGTATCCACTCCAATCAAGATCAGTAGTTGGATCGGGTAGCTCTGAAGTCTGCGATTTGGTGATCAAGCTTATCTTAGTGATGCATTCCTCCGGATGCGCCGTAACCTTCTCGCTAAACGTGGATAACTGCTCTGCCAAGTCCACAATTCTGCTATGCTTATACAATAATGAATTGTAATAGATAGTTATTTGATTATTTGAGGTATCAAAAAAAAGCGCCATATCACGAATAGACCCTCTAACCGATGTTGCCAATTGTTGATTTTTACTGCAATGTTGATACGAAATCCTAAAAAGAGGAACATATTCTTCTGTTTTCTTATGATTCTTAATGCCTTCGGCGACTTCATTCAACGACTCATACGTCACTTGCTTCGAATTCTTGATAAACTCATCATTAACATGTTTCTCTAATTCTTCAAAGCTCAAAGTCGGAGTCAAGTTCAAGCGCACGATAAACTCTGATTTTCCCGCCTCATCTGTAGATATCACAATTTCTTCGTCTCCGGTCAACCTATAAACTAGAGCAGCGAAGACCGTTAATCCAAATATAAAGCTACCAGTTTTACCTCCAATTCTAAAAGAATACTGAGCTTCCGCAGATTCATTATTAGCCGGTCTTAAAAAGTCATGAGGCAAGACCGATAAAGTCGGATTATCTAAATATTTCAACCAATATTCCACATTCGACATCTTTATATTCTATCTATATACATGTATACTTCACCGTTTTCTGTATACCAAAGATAACACAAACACTAAAAAAATTTCGGAGCTATAAACTCAGAATTGAAAGTTGATCGATGACTCAGTGATCGCGAACAACACATCCCTACACCAACTGCGATATCAGAGAAAATGCACCTAATTTAAGAATAAAAACTGTAAGTCGCTAGGAGTAAGCCTACTAATTGCTGCATCATCTTGATTTATAGTTGCATGTATCATGTTTGCCTTTTTATCTTGAAGTTCTATAATCTTTGACTCTATGCTGTCTTCGATACAGAATCTCGTTATTTTTATAGGCCTTTTTTGTCCAATACGATGAACACGGTCCATCGATTGCCACTCAACACTGGGATTCCACCAAGGATCCATGATAAAAACTTGAGATGCCTCGCATAGATTTAATGCAACCCCACCAGCTTTGAGAGAAACTAAAAACACTTCTACCTGCGTATTCTCCATGAAGTATCTAATAGTGTTATCTCGTTGTTGGGGCGACATGGATCCCTGCAATTTCACGGTTTCAAAGCCTGCCCTCTTCAACCGCCACTCGATGAGATCTAACATTGAAGTGAACTGGGAGAACACGATCGATTTGATGGTATAGCGGTCTGAGCGAAGCTTGTATAATTCCTCAACTAAAGCTTCTATCTTGGTAGAAGACCTCCACTCACCTCCATGTGAACCTAGCTTGATTCTGTTCACAATTGATGCCTTTGCAACCATTTCTTCGTCTACCTCTAATGCTGGCTGTTCTAAATCGATAGATAAAGCAATATGACAAACTGGGCATTCTAAACCCTGAGCTTCACCAAGATATGACTCTATATATTCTCGAATGCACATGCGACAAAATTTGTGATGACACTTTGATTCTATGGGTTCCTCGGCCTCGTCATCACATAGTTGGCACATGATTATACCTTCTATTTCGTTTGAAATTTGATTTGGTCCAACTTTCTTCAAAACTAAATCTGGGTGGTCGGCTAACTGTCTCATTCTTGTGATCAAAGTAAATATATTCGCATAATTATTGAGAACAACACCTTCAGCAACATAATGATTGAACTTACGCTTGGAGTCACTGTACAATGAGGTGTACAAGTCTTTCTCTTCCTCGTTAAACACATCCTTTCTGATTTCAACTATACGAGGGGGGAGTCCCAAGTCATCAGCTCTCTCGAGCTTAGTCCTCCTCAACATAATGTTGTCGAGCAACAAACGAATGTTTTGAAAACTTGTCAATCCATCGCCTTCGATACCGAACTTTTGGATATTTTTCAACATGAAATGGTTGAAGAAATTTGTGTGAAGCATAGGGGTATGACCACAAATGTCACAATGCCTCCAGTTAGAAAATTTCCATTCATCACTGGAACAATCGCACTTAGTGCAGTAGTACTTATGAAAAGGATCTAGCTTCATAAACCGGATTAAAGAATACATTTCACCAATCCTATTTTGAAGAGGTGTACCCGTCAAACACCATCGCTTCAAGCATTGTAAATTATTCGCTGCCTTTGCAGTTCCAGAGTTTCTATCCTTTATGTTGTGAGCTTCATCCAAAATTACTCTATAAAACTTTATGGCGTGCAAAGGGGATTTCTCTTTGACCAAGCCGTTCTTTCTTCGAAATCCATAATTCTCCTTTCTGTAGACAGATTCCAAAACGGAGTACGAGGTGAGAATCACATCATATTGTTGAAGAGTCTTAAGATCCGTTGTCCTATTTGCTCCATGGAAGAGAAGCACTTTGAGCTTTCCTTCCTCCGTATGCTTTTCAATCTCATTTTTCCACTGCATTAAGGCCACGGTGGGTCCTATCACCAAATTCGGTCTTTTTGTTAGATCACTCATGAAAAGAGCAATAATTTGAATGGTCTTACCCATTCCCATCTCATCAGCAAGAACACCACCTTGATACTCTCCGTCTTCCTGCTTTCGTAGCCAGTTCAAACCTTCGAGCTGAAAAGGCAATAATTTAATATTCATTCCAGGAGGCTGTTCGGCTTTCTCAGTGCGTATTTTTCTAACTCTTTCTAGGTAAGGAAAAACGTCCTTCAACTCGGGATGCTGCTCATAAAGCTTGTTGGTTACCCTTGTGAAATATGGAACCTTGACCTTGGGAGTCTTTTTCTTTGTCTTCTTCCCTTTTCTTTGAGCTTTCCGTTTTGGGACAGCTCTCTGGGCCAAAGGAATATCATCTTCATCTGCTTCCGCTTCTTCTTCTTCTTGTTGTGATAACTCGATGGCCGTCTCTGGGGTGTCTCCGTTTCTTGAAAAAACACTACCCGACAAGGGCGTTCTATTCTCTTCTTCCAGTGGTAAGGTAAATTCCGCATCAGCATTATCCAGTGCCTCAAGAGGTTCTGGCGTTTTTACTTTAGCTTTTTTCCTTTTTCTCAATCGCTGAACTGGTTGTTCCTCAGATTCGCTTATTTCATCTTCGCTCAGATTAAGTGCATATGTACCTTTTCTAGGTCGACGCCTTCTGGGCCTGGGCTTATTTAGATCTGGATCATCAACAATAAAGCCCCCACCTTCTAATACTTCATTAGAGCTATGGAAAGAATCATACTCTTCATCAGTTATCGTCATTCTGACGGAGGCAAATTGCTAAGAAGAAATATTTGATTCATCTTATCTATATTTTAATCACGTGCTACATCTCTGATTAAGTCTGGATTAGAACTATTCATTCTCAATGCTACATAAAAATACTAAAAATCATAAAAAATTAGTTAGCGCAAGACTCTATAACTCGCTTCAGAAACTTGAAGAAGAAAATTCTTCATCGGGTACCTCTTCGAGGGTTGGTTTATGCAATTTTCTAATATTGTTGTCGAGTATAGGTTTGGTACGTTCCATTTTTATTTCTTCTACCTTCGAGCTAGATTCATCCGGTACCATTTCACGTGCTATATCATCTGAGAGGTGCTTTTGATCTAAAGGAACATTTTGTGAGGATTGGAGCACTTTGCCATGATCCTCTAGCTCTCTTCTTTTACGTTTGGAGCTGCTTTTGTGCTTTCTTCTCCTTTCACTCCGGCTATTACACTTGGTGATCTTTTTCAGCTTGTTCTCATCGTGGCTTACTGATTGATGTATACGCTTAGGTATATCTAAAATAAGTAAATTCCTCTCCTTAGCGTAATTCCAGTTTATCTTCGTGATGTCCAAAGCATCCAAATCTAGGAGATACTCTTTGTTGAAGTCATCCAGATTTCCTTTGATTTTGAGAACTGTATCGCCTTTTTTATTGCGTACTACTCTCACTTCATAATCCTTGAAATTACCCCAGCGTTTGAACAAGCGAATCATATACTTCTCATGGTTTTCGATTACGTCGACTGATACCTGCAGCCTTAATCTCTCTTCTTTTAATTTCTCCTCTCTTCTCCCCTCGTTCGCCAGCCTTTGGTTATACTCGAAGATCCTGTCTAACGGCATTTGAATATAGCTGCAAGAAGGTTGACCATATATGTAGCTATTGAAGGGATCCGCGAGTGTAGATGGATAGTTATAGTAAGTAATCATTATTCTTATTAGTGAAGTAATAAAATAATGAACTATGCGATCCAGTGGCGGCATTATATACTGGTTCAAGGTTACATCGAGGTTTTCGCAGCAAAAGGTAGAAGGGCCGAGATTCTTCTAGAAGTGTCCTGAAATCTTTCCTATCCATGTGAGCACGTGACTCGCTTATCATCGTTAAAACGCATCAAAGTTTATTAAAAGACAACACTTTACATAATATACAAACCAATAGCATCAACTACGTGACTTAAAGCGCATGCTAATTGTTTCTTTCAAAACTTTAAATGCCCTATTTCCTCTAGCATATCTTTGCTAGTGTAGCAACTCCACATTTAAGTGGCGCCCGAGGCAATTGCTCTCTCAGTTCTTTCAGCGTCGAATTCGAAGTCGAAGTAGGACTTATCAAAGTAATGCAATCTAATGAAACCATCTTCCCCACCACTTGCATAGCCAGTTCCATCTGGATGAACTGCTATAGAATTTAAAGGACCAAAATGACCCTTAACACGACCAATCTCGTCGAGAAAGATCTTATGGTAAAATCTTGCTTCAAACTTACCTTGTGACTCAGCAGTAGTAGTGACATTTCTCGCTTCTTGACCGCCCCCTAATATCACAAAATCTTTCACGGGTGTAATGGCAGCGGTATTCATAGGGGCATCAGCCTTATATACCTTCATGATCTCGAATGTATCGACATCAATCAAGCATGAACACTTGTCCTTAGATGATGTGATGAAGTAAGAGGAATCCTCTGGAGCAAACTGTATATCACTTATCAGAGCGACCTTTTCTTCATTGTGAATACCGTGAGCCTGCACCGATTGAACGAGCTCTCCAGTTGCACTGTCGTACTTGGATACAACACCGTCTTCATGTCCAGAGATGATTAAATCGCCTTCGTCAGACCATCCTGCTACTGTGACCTTTTTAGCATCTTCTCTAGTCTCTATTACTAAGGAGGGCTCAGTGTTTTGCTGAGTGTAATCTCCTTCGTACGAAATGTCAAATACCGATATAGTTCCTTTCTTACCCATAACCTGATCTGTCACTGTTAACATACGCTTGTTGTCAGGCGAAAACGCTACTCTTCTGACTGGCGTTGGCATCTCAAATGTGAACACGCACTCCCCTGTAGCAACTTTCCAGAGCTTCGTCGTAAGATCTGCGCTACCAGTGGCGCAAAGTATAGAATTTGAATCGACATCTATCGACCATATAGTACCAAGATGCCCTTCTAAAGTTCCTAATCGTTCGCCGTTTGATGAGTACCACACTGACGCAGAACTATCCTTAGCAACAGAGAAAATTAAATCCCCTTCTTTGTTAAACTTCACTTGCGTCAAAGAACGCTCATGACCCATCAATTTAATTGGTCTCATCGTTCAATATCTGGCGTTTCTTTTGATGACTTCCTGTAATAATGGACTGTAAGAATAAATTTTCAAGTTCAGACGAAAATTTCTTTGATTATGTAATCAATCCACCTCGACTTATTTTGCATCTGGTATGCTAGCACCGCCGTAGGCAAGAAGGCTTTATAATTAAAGATATATCCTTACACTGAAAGAGACTTTCACTATTTAGACCGTATATTCAGCGGTGTTTCTCTATATTTATCTTCCCAGTGAAATCTAGATCTATTTTTTGGCTAAACATAGGGCATTACATCGGCGGAAAATTATGATGATGGGTCTTCACCATTTTATATATAGCTTTTCAATAGCACTTTGCAATGGTTACTCCAGATAATGATTTTTATGTTGTTTCTTAATGTTGGGTCTTGCCCCACTACCTCACAGTACAAAATTGCCTTGCCAGAAGCCTCTGTCTTGCCTGAGAGATATTAGCAGTGATGATTAGCTTGCGATAGTTCCTTTTTATTTACTAATTGGTCTTATCACTTCACAATTCAGTGGATGTTGGTTCCAGAAAATGAAGCCGGGTTTCTTGCAAATTGCTTCCTTTAATATCTGTTATTCTCAAGTAAATGGCCTTAAGGAAAGCATTGCTGCTCTTTAAAAAGGATCTATGGCTGCATTAAAGGTAGAAAGCACACTAGTTCATGAACAATTTTCTTCAGTAAGCAGCGCAGTGTATCAACCACCAAGAAAATAGCATTAGCAACTTAATCTTGCTATTTATTCTAAAACTCAACAGCGAATATGCATGGTTAATTTTTCGTCACCAACTGGACATAGTTTCCCGGAAACGTTCCAATTGTTCCATTTAGATCTCCTTTCCACCACGCAGTTTTTCTGTCAATCAATTTAATTATATCTCCTGGTGAAATGGTCAAATCACCAGGTTGTTGCTGATGAAACGGATAAAGAACCTTACAGTATTCAACATTATTTCTGCTTGGATTATGAGGCGACCTTGGGCTTTCAATTGGTGAATACATCTTTCTATGAAAACTTAAAGGATTCAAAATTTCAATTCGATTGGCTAAATCAATTACCACCTGGTTTTTTGAACGGAACTCGTCCACTATCTTTGCATAACTGAAAGAACCGTTTCCATTGTTGGACGATCCAAAAATGTCACGTAAAACATTCAAACCGTCGTTAATAGCCTTCACTATTGTAAGTTGGTCATAATATATCTGACATACTAGGCAAGTCAAGATCTTATTGACCAAATTGAAGAATACAGGTAGTTCATCCTTCAAGAGGTTATTAACCACTTTGTACAGAATATCGTATTCATCGAGTTTCCTTTCTAAATTATGAATTTGCTGGGACTGCTTTAAAGTTAAATCCTCTGTACTCTGTTTGATAATCAAGTTTTCATGCGCATTGTACGTCTTATCATAATTAATTAGTGCATTGCATCTTCTTTTCATACATTTCTTGATTAACATTGAGCATTCAAGTAGTTCAGATACCTTTTCGCTAACACTGTAATTCAACGCTGTTACGCTTTTGCTCACCGACAATTCTACCTCTTCGATATAGCGTGAATACTTTTCACGAACCTTCCACAAATCGTACTCTTCTTCGAGGATTCTAGTCTTTGATTTGGGGGAGTCATGCATTTCCCGCAAAGATTCTTTCATTTCTTCAAAATTGTCATATGAGGATGCATAATGAAAATTATTATTTGGATCGAATACATCTACGAAGAGCTGCCCGATCTGCTTCGAATCATCAAGCATAGACTTCAAAGTTTCGCAATAAATATCAATGAACTCCTTTAAACTTCTCAATTTTTTCTCTGTTTCTAAGAGCGTACCTTTGAGTTCATCAAATTTTTCATCAACGGTACAAGATTCGTTTTTAACCTTCTGCTTTATGATTTGAGAGGTGCGCTTAATATTGGTCCAGTCAAGATGATCTTTGACTGGTGTCTTCCACTTAGCTTCCTGATGTTTTAACAGGGCAATTAAGGAAGAGACATTTGGGACATTACTATCTGACTTCATTTATCTTCGTACACTATATTCTGAACCATTACGGTCACAACTTAATTTATAAGTTTGTGGCTACTTCGCAGCCATTTTTGCACCTCTCACTCAAATTTATTTACAAATAAGTACAAAATACAAAAAAAAATAAAATCCACAAAAATGAAAGCTAGGGATGTCCATGATTTCTACCTGGCCATGCAAAAATCTTTTCTGGACTTGGCGATGTACTACGGCTACTCGAAGAGTCACACAATGATTCCATAGATATTCCATTGTGTGACAGCTTCAGGACACCCTGTAGATAGGTTGCTTGTTTATCGAGAGAAGAAATGGTCTCTTCATCGAGATTCAACGAACGTAGTTCCTCTCTAATAGAACTAAGCTTTTCCTCAATTATTTCATTAAGGCTCCGTATAAGTCTGTTTCCAAACTTCTTATCTGTTGGAGAATTTTGAGAAATTTTCAGTTGAAAAAGCTTAACAATTTTGACATTATTCAAGACTTTGGTATAGAAAGCCTTCAAATCATATATGTCAGTTTTATTATCCGACTCCATCGGAGGATTAATCAAAAGGAGAGCAGCATAGTAAAGCATGATATGAATATGCACAGGAACGTACTTTAAATTTTCTATTATGTCATTATCATTAAGTACTAGATTGAGCACTGTTTGAGCAGCATTCACCGCAATACTTGCGCTTACAGCTGCATCATTATCCGAAATTAACTCTTTGTTAGAGATGAACTGGTCGTCATCATCATTATCATCGCCATCATCATCTGCCTCAGGTCCAAGTCGTGTTTTGCTTTTGCTTCTTCGATTCTTCGGACCATTATCAATGGGGCCACTAATGCTGTCCAAAGCTTCTATTCTTTTTGCTCCATTGAGCTTTTCATTCCATTTCGGTAATGAATCTTCGTTATCCATCGCATCTAGCTTGAGTTGACGAACAATTGTAGAGTTAATATGCATTTTAGCGAAATTATAATAAATCAAAGTTGATTTGGAGGACCAAACAGTTCCATTATTAACTGGTGAAAGAAGAACAGTCCAGGATACCATCCACTTGTCTAGCTCTAAATTGGTCCTGGAAGGAATTCCAAACGATGAAGGGGCTAAAAGCTCCCATGCATTACCTCTGAAGGCTTCATTGAGGGCTTGATTGTATTCCACTTGTGAAATCAAACGCATGTCCAGATACAATTGACTTTTGGAAACTTCTTGCCGCTCGTTGTTTCTGAGATACGGCCCTGGTAACTTTTTAGATGCAGTCAGTTTTCCATTATCACTCTCGAAGGTATCACTTCCTTCAATGGAAAAATTATCTTCATGAGCAAGCAAAATTTGTCGGCCATGCTTCAAAGTATATTCGTATGGATTGACCAAAGGCTGCCTGTTAAAAGTGATACTTTGTTGTCCATCAAGTACATAAAGTAGATACCATAGTTTAAGTCTATCTCGTTCAGTTAGGCCACCCTGGTGTTTTGTCACATCAGGCGAATCCAAGCCTATTTCCTTTGCAATCTGAAGGGCTAACCCGGTAAACTTTTGAGAGTCTGATAGCCAAAAACTGCAAAGCACTAAGGCAAATATTGTATTAAAGCCATCCACGGTATTCTTTGGCCTGCTTTTGAATAATAAATCTTTGCAAAGGTTATGGAGATATTGTTGAAGGTATTTCAGTTTATCTGATGACATTTTACTTGGATGATGCATTGAGGCAATGGTGCATATCGCACAAATCAAAATGGGCGAACTTTTCCAAATTGACTCCACGGATAACTTAGAAATCTCAAAGCCGAATAACTGAGGAGAAATATGGGTATCAAAGAAAGCGAAATACTCTTTAGCTTCATCAATATCAATAAATCCATCTCTAAAATCTTCAGGTAGCATAGAATCTCGCGTATCATTCTTATCAATTCTTCGTCTCTTTGATGAAAATGAACTTTTAGAAGCCTGCACCAGTACTCTTTCATTAGCAAGGTTCATGCCTTGGTGCTCCAGAACCTTAACATCATTTTCGCTGCTGTATTCAACCTGGGGGTTCGGCAGACCGCTTGAGCTTTGGCTACTGTATGAGCTACTCTTATTATGCTGAGAGACATTGCTCTGTCCGTGGTTTTGTTCTATCATGAACCTTTGGTTTGATTTCAATATTTCAACTAAGTCATTTAGCTTATTGTCAAAACTGCTGATTCTACTTTCGATTTGACCTTTCCATTGGAGGTCATTCAAATCTGAAGTTCCCACAACAGGCTGGTGTCCTTGCACAAGAGATCCTGGCTGATCCTTTTGGTGGGTATTATGTATCATGAACCCAGTACCCACATTCTTCTGAGATAAAGGAGCTAGTCCACCTATCGCATTAAAAGGTGGTAGAGTTATATCTTCCACTCGTTGTCCTCCCGCGAGGGATGCCTGTTGAGACGTGAAATCTGGAAGTCTTGGAGGTGGGAGCTTGGGAACAAACAGGCACTTAGCCGCTTGGCCTATCTTTATGCAGCGCTCACAGGGAAGTCTCTCATTATAAATGCACTTTACTTTAGATTTCTTACAACTAGAGCAAGGTCTAGTTCGTTTCTCTCTCGCCATAATAGGCCCTCATCGACAGCAGTGCATACCTCATGAATCTTTTCATTTCATGTCGCAAAATTTAAAACTGCAAAAGCACCGTAGTAATTTTATTTTACAGTTTACCCCAGATTATTCGGAAGCATGCTCTCTGAAAGACAGTTCTTGAATAGCAATAAGAGTAGAGACTTCGAACCTATTTGATTGAAATAAGATTATTAAAGTCAAGAGTATTAAAGTCAAGAGTATTAGTAATTATGTCTATGAAAGGAAGAATTCAATCTTTTTTTGGATCAGCAAGGCAGTATGTTGTAGTTGGAGCTTCTAAAAACCCTTCTAAGTTTGGTTTTAAGATTTTACTGTGGTATGTTGGGCATGATTTATCGGTAATTCCTGTAAATCCCAAGGAAAAAGAAATCTTGGGTCAAGAGGCTGCACAAAGTTTGTCAGATGTTGTGAAATCCTTCTTGGAAAAGAAAGACGTCGGAATGCATAAGCTAAAGGAATGTGATGGTTTGAGTATATCATTTTTGACTCCTCCAAATGTCACGAAAGTCACATTGGAGCAGCTAGGAGAAATAAGCGGGTACAAGAGTGCCATTAAAGGATTATGGTTCCAGCCAGGGAGCTATGATGAAAGTGTTTTGGAAGAAACCGAGAAATTGGGATTGCAAGATAAGGTGATCCATGAGGATGAATGCATATTAGTTCGTGGAGAGGAAGGCTTATATAGGGCCAACTTGTAATAGCTATAGATCAACGTATGTAGGTGATGAAGATACAGAATGTGAATGATTTAGTCGAGCATTTTCTTAATGTATTTGCCCCAGCTTTCTTCCCCCTGAGGCAGACCCGAAGTTGGAATATTTCGCTCAATATTAATCGAGTAAGGGAAAGGAGAGCTTTCAAGGGAAGTAATGGGCGGTATGTGGTCTTTATGCGAATCCACTAACTCTATTATCTTTCCCAAATTGGTCTCAAAACTTTCAATGGAAAGCTCAATGTTATAGCTCTGTTTTGAGTTTGCATCATTATCTTCAGATTCTTCTTTATTCAATGCCTTATCCTTATCAAAAGGGAGACATTTGACATTAATGATCCAGGATTCCCAGAGAGTCATGCTCTCCATGTCGTTGCGGCCCTGCCCAAACCACCCCGATTTCTTCTTGATTTTTTCTTTTTTATCAAGAAACTGTACAATAAGCTGGCCCCGTCTCTCTGCGTTAGCAGGCTCACTGGCGTTTGTGTCTGAATCGATCTTCCTCCTTATCAACTGATCAATTCTTTCGTCAATCAAAGAATCTAATTCTAGTTGACCTTCAGCATAAGGATATGATATATCAAAAAAGTTATTCGTACCAGGAACTACTGGTCCAAAGAGTCTGTGAAAAAAAATGGTCCACACTATACCTGATGCATGTTAGTTTTATTGATTTCTTCCTGCTTCGAATTAAACTATACTTACCCTTCAAAGATTCCCTCACAACCGACCTGTCCGCTGTCACATCCAACAAAAATTCCATGTTATCCTTCAGTACATCAAGTTTTTGTTTGTGTGCTAGGCAATTTTGATATTTGAAACCATATCTGAGTACTACGTTTATCTTGCGCATTCAGGATCATTACTATTTGCAGGAACAAGAAGATGCTATTTACAATATCAATGTTCTATAATTCATTTAGGCTGGGAGTACAACAGGAATAGCTGCTATGCCAGTTTCTATACCATTTTCTACGCCAACTCTCTTGATCTACTCTACTAACGCAGAGTAAGATGATGCAGTAAGTAGCCTATCTGCTTCTGAACTGTAGGAAGTGGACAACTTAGATTCTCTGAATGTAGTAAGCTAGTGTGATCTCTTCCTTTAAAATAAGTCGTATTTCCCGTCTGACATGTCCAATATGATACTGGAGACACGAGGAAGGACGTCATTATTCAAGATATAGAGTTCTTCTTCAGAGAATTTTGAAAGAACATAGTCCGATATGTCCTTGTTCATGGGTTTTCCTATACCTACTGCCACCTTGGTGTAACTTTTACCGATCGAATTGTCGATTGAACGGAGGCCATTGTGTCCACGGGCACTAGTGTTTATTCTACGAACTTGAACTTTTCCCAAGGGGATTTGTAGCTCGTCATGTATTATGACTAACGCAGTGGGATGTCCTCGATACACTTTCTTGAAAGAGTTCCATGCCTTACATATCTCGGGGCCCTGAATGTTCATGTAAGTCAAACACGACATGAAAAAGGTGACGTTCTCCAACTCATGATCCGATGTCCGTTTCATTAAGCCATCAATGCCATTTCGAGGATCGAAGTTACCAAAACCTGGCCAATAAGCTTTCGTTAGCGTGTCTAAAAGATAGTGTCCGACATTGTGTCGAGATCCAGAGTAAGCTGGTTCAGGGTTTCCGATCGAAGCAATTAACACTCTGGATGGTTTGGTCGTGGAAGTGGATCCAAGCGTTCGGAGAAAGGCTTTTTCAAAAGAACTCTGAGGTCGGAAGAATGCTTTAAGTAGAAGCATGTCTCTACAACTCGAAATTGTTCGAACGTTTGTATGTTACCATGTTACTAGAACTTCGCGACTTGTGCTATGATCGCTTTTTCATCTTGTATTGATTTCAAGTCATATAAACCTAGCTAAATGGAAAGCATTCACATCTGGAGATCCCTATCTTAGTTGTCAGTTACGTTACTCGTATTTATCAATCTCACTCTTAATTATGTCAATGGATTTAGAGAAATCTGCTTTAATCATATGTAAGTTTCGTTCTTTGATGCTAATGTCATCCTCCCATTCATGTAGCCTGAAGTTAATAAACAATTCAAACAGACGTCAAAACTAGAGAAGTAAATTACTTACTGGTCTGCTCCTCTCTCTTGGTCCGAGCTCAAGCACACTTTCTGCCATGCCATTCTTTCCTTAACTCGTTAGTATTCCAGCGCAAAGAACTGTAATTATGTAAGTCAATAATATCACGAAAATACGTACATTGAAGCATATTTCAAGCTCTTCATTTATCTCTTGTGTCTCTTTGACATACAGGGCCAACAGGTGTGAGTAACACCTTTCAATTTCACTCCAATCGATTGGACTTATGTTTCGACATATTGGGAGGGACTTAAGTTCAGCCACTTTCTCCAAGAGCATTTCCTTTAGATCCTCAAACCTGCCGTCATTAGGAACTGTCCCAATGCTATCAGTCTGAAAACCTCTACTTTTCAAAAACTTTGCAACGCCCAGAAGCTCAGAAACAGCAAGTGGCGGGCTATCGCTCTTATCTCGCTGCTCTGGTTTCGAATAACCTTCGCTTGTTTTCTGCTTCTTATAGAGCGGGGAACTGCACTGTATTTTAGACGTTTCGCCAACTAGAGGGCTACGAGAGTTTGATTTCTGCAAACTTGGTGGTGTAGCGACTTGTTGCGAGGAAAGCACAGCGGCTGGAGTATTTTCTTTCTCAAAAGCTTCACTCATGCTAGCTCGACAATATGTTAGAATCCGATATATCCTATGAAAGGTCTTCTATTCTAAGACAGAGAATTTTGATGATCTACTTTAAAATAATGTGAATTAAAAAAAATAGCTGCAAAACCTAGGCGTATACTTTGTGTACTAATCTCAAAAAATAAAAAAGCTTCATTTCTCATGTTCAAACACTTGGAAATCGATATATCATTAAACCTCTATAAATGACTAAAAGTGCGGGAATGCGTTCAGGCCACAATAAACGGAGAATTGAGACCCAAATATTGTGCCCACTTATCTATAATCTTTCAAACTTTTATGAGAATTGTTATATCTTATGTGTTGCGCGTTATAAACCTTTTCTAACTCCTGCAATCTTTCCTTCCAGAAAGGAACATCACGAAGATTCTTTTCAAGAGCTAATCTCTCCTCCTCATATCTTAGTCTTCTCTCAGCATCCAACTTCCCGAAAAAGTATCCGTTCTTTCCATCAAATTTTAGCAAATAATTATGGAAATGCCATAAAGCCAGCCTGTGTGCAACAGACAATAAGGATATGCCTAATCCCTGTGCATGTTGATACATCATTTGCTCCATTTCAGGAGATACAGCAGAGGTGCATTCATCAAGAACAGCAAACTTGGGTTGATGATAGTAAAGACGCGCCATTGCTAGCCTCTGCTGGGCACCAATAGATAATTCATCTGCCCAGTTTCTGATAGCATCCCATGGATTTTCACCTTGGAGTAGATCATCGAGCTGCAAAATACGTAAAATATCTTTTAAGTCATCATCTGTTTTACCATGCTTATTATGCTTATATTGCTCGAGTGTATGAGGGTATATTATCTGTTCTCGCAAAGATCCCTTGCAAAGATAAGCTCTCTGAGGTATGTAAAACATATTCTCACTAGTGGGGATCGTGATATGGCCACGTTTGCATGGCCATAAGCCTCCCAACATCCTGAATAAAGAAGATTTACCAGAGCCATTGGGGCCAGCTATCAACAAATGTTGGCCATGCTTAATGCTGAAATTAAGACTTTCAATTAAAGTCACGTTAGCTGGCGTCACCAAAAGAACATTTTCGAATGTAATCTCGTCTCCATAGCTGACAGTTCCCTGATTATCAGTACTATTACTGATACTATTGACTTTTGATATATTAAGCAATGCCTCCTGGAAGTCAGATACCCGCGTCGCGTGCCCAATAACCTGAAGAATATACTTCCTTGCATAGATAAGTCTATCCAAAGAATCAGAAGCACTCATCAAAAGCCTTCTATTTGTTATAAAGTCTCCGGCTACGGATGGATCGGGACTCTTACCCCAGTATTTATTAATGAATACAGGTGCCGAACAGAGAATCAATCCAAGAGCTCCCCAGAAATATTTAACAATGAAAGTCTGCGAAAGTTCATGGAGCGCCTTTTTCCAATATTCATGTCTCGAAAACCTCTCCAACTGATAATAACAATAATCTAAGTAATCGAGTTCTCTATCATGTCCTCTTAAAAATGCAATTTCTTCGTTATTCGTAACAATCTTAGATTCGGCAGATCTCAACTGCCCTTCTAGACGTGCCCTTTCTGACGCAAGCTCAGCAAATGGTGGAGTGAAAAATCTAAGGACAACAGTTGAAAAGTTTATTACCAATCCAAGAATGAGAGCACCTTCTCCACTTCCCACCCCACTTTTTGATAACTGCCTTGCGCAGAGTACCAAGTCAAGCGTTGGCTTCAAAAGCTGACCAGGAAGACTGGCCATAACGGAAGCCAATCGCGAAACGTCGGTGGATATACGTTGGTCTGGATCTTTGATTCTGCTCCCTGATAGTTGCACCAATTTATAGTAGTTCGGATCCAAGTTATCCGGTAAGTATTCATTCATAATCTGGTCAGTGATGTTGGTCCTCAATGCTTTTCTTAAATTGCTCCTGGTCCAATTCAACAATGAGTTTACTAGTGACGCCGGAACTCCAAGAATCATCCACACCGCCAACAATCTTCCAAAAGTCTTAAGCCTTTTGGACACCAATGCAGCCACTAGCTTACCATCCAAAGTTGCAACTTCAATCGTTAAAAATGCCCGGATCAACAAGAGCCATAAGTGACAAAACAAATGCGTGACAGCCGAATTCTTAATTCCAGGAATAGCAGACTTGAATAGTCGTACAGCTGCCTCTCGACTAAGACCCTTCCGCTTATTTACAACCTTCTTGTCTTTGTCCTTTTTTTTCTCGTCGTTAGATCTCGTGCTAGCCGCCCTAGAAACGGTGGCACCAATTAGTAGAAGATAGGACATGTTTAATAACAATGACCTATTCTTCTGGTACGCCTCAAAGAGCGACGTCGAAACTTTATAGTTTAACCTATTCTCACCCATCTCGCTAATGCTTTGATGCTTAATTATTCCTTAAACTCTAGAAAAGAGTTTTACGTCTTTGCTTCCTAAAACTTCTTGCCTGTGTATTGCTTTTTGATTTTAACTGTGGGGAGGAGAAGGACGTTACATAAGCGATTATAACCGAGGTCCTTCAGGCTTCGTTAAATAACGATTCCAAGGCAGTTTGATAAGCTAATCATTGGCTTCTTGTTCTAAAAGTGAATAGAATTGTTCCTTCTTTGACAGTAAAACATTCTCTAGCTCTTCAACGTGACTGAAATAGAAAAAATTTGCTAAATCAGTGGTATTCTTGCAATGGGGGTGCTCTTGCAAGAGATTTTTGTATAGGCTGCATAGTAGATGCGGCGATGGGGGATGCAGTAAGGGGCAGAGCCCTTGTAGTAGAGAGAGTTGAGTGCTTGGGAGGTTGAACCACTTCGTGTGTAGGTTCGAGGATGCTATGGCGTCTTCGGTAACGGAGACGGGGTCTATTAGGCCCTTGTCATGTAGGAGCTGCATTAGAGCTAGAAGGTCTCTTTTGCAATACTTCAGAGGATCTGAAGGCTCGTCTTCGAAGCTGGGCATTTAAGGTGTCGCTCTCAGGAACGATAGTGGAAGAAAATAGATGAGGTTGAACCTAAACGTGCGCTTACCAAATTGATAACAGAGGTATCTTAGAATTGTTCATAGGAGAACTGTGTAGGCTACATATTCATTTCCACCTCCAAAATAGAAATTGAAAGAAGAAGTATAGGGAGAAACCCAAGGATGGGGGGATTTGAGGAGAAGTTTGCGGACTTAGACCTTAATTTGGGTCTGAAGGGTCACAGGAGTGAAGAATCGACAGCTACTTTCAATGGATCAAAGAGACATAAATACCCCAGAGAATTGTATCCTGAAAGTTTAAAATTCAGTCATAAGACAACAAGATCGAAATCTCCAATACTATCAACTGCATTGAGGGCTGAGGCAAGAGTTATTCTGAATCCGGGTCAACCAAGTATTTCAAAAAATCCTCAAAGAAGGATCAGATCGCACCACGTTGCAAATCAGGGACAACAAAATATTGGAAGCCCAGCTGAAGCAAGGAGGGCTACGAGTTTGTTTTCTGCAAAGCAAGCGTTCAAGAATGACAGGTTACCGTTGTCTTTCATGAAAGAAACTTCCTCCTCGCTCCAGAAGCATTCATATCCACCTGGTCCATTAAAATCAGCAGATTCTAAATCAGCAGGAATTGGTCGCCGAAATATTGATGAATCTGAAGGGAAGCTTTCGAATAGAAAAATGCATCCGTATCGTCGCTATCGATCTGACTTTGGCGGGCAACAGCTGAACAGGAAAAGAGCTTCGCTTATGGTTTCACACGTTCCTGACGATTCAAATGGATCTAAGTGTACTAAAATAGAACCTTATGATGATAAGATATGTAATGTGGATTCAAAGGATTCTTCTCTGCATTCTGCCTTCGTAATTCCCTCAGAAATCGCAAAAAGGGTTGATCGACGCAGAGATGAGAATCAACGCACTACGCTATACCTGGAGGATTCCTCTCTACTTAACAGTAGCTTCAGTCAAAGCTTTAATTCTTCTGAGGATGATATCATAAAATCGAAGCAAATGTCGCGGGATAACAAAATATGCACCCTTGATGAGCTACTTAGTATAATATTTGACGTCGATAGTTCCCTTTTTGCTTCCTTGAATGAGATTGAAGACAACTGCGTGGATTCAAAAACCTTGAAAGGTACGGATTTTTATCATGAGAATGTCGAGAAAGTTAATGGCTCATTAAGGGTCTATGAGAGAGGCGAAATATTGAGAAAGGATGATGTCTATTATCTTCCTTCTGATAAAAATAGGCTCAATGACACTAGAGATTTCAACATACGCAATTACGGTGGCAATTTTGGTTTTGACGATGAGAATGGGAACTACATTGTCATACCACATGATCATATCAATTACCGCTATGAAATACTCAGTTTCTTGGGGAATGGCTCATTTGGAAACGTAATGAAATGTGCCGATCATAAGTTCAAAAACAAAAGTGGATCCGAGATTGTTGCCGTGAAAATTGTAACGAATGACATGAATTGGTCTTTGCAGGCGGTATCTGAAATCAAAATGCTTAAGTACTTGAATGAAAAAGCCGATTCCTTAGAAAGAGAAGAATCAAATCTGGACGGGGAGTTTGAATTTCCTATCTTAAGATATTACAACCATTTTCATTTTAGGGGCCATATGTGTATTGTTTCAGAACTTTTATCTTTGAATCTATACTCATTGCTCGAAATAGTTAAATTTCGAGGATTTTCAGCCAGCATGATTAAACAGTTTGCTAAAAAGATTGTCAAAGGCATTGCATTTATTCACAATCACGGTGTAATTCATTGCGATATAAAGCCCGAGAATATAATGATAAAGCTTCCTGCTGACTTCGTAATCACAGAGGATGTTAATAAACCTCCGTCGCATTTTTCTTTAAAAATAATCGATTTTGGATCATCTTGCTTCCAGAATGAAATATATTATTCGTACGTTCAATCTAGATATTATAGAGCGCCAGAGGTTATAATAGGAGCCAACTACAATAATAAGATTGATATATGGTCCTTGGGTTGCGTCTTGGCAGAGTTATATACTGGGAAACCAATTTTACCTGGCGCTAGCGAGATAGAGCAAGTCTCATATATATTAGAATTATTTGGTGCTCCTGGAAGTCAGTTGGTTAAAAGGTTCAGAAGCGAGCAATTGAATACATCAAAGAGACAAGCAGCTGCATACTCGGTGGGGGACTCATTCAGGGATTCCGCTATTGACCCCATCAAGGCGCCACCGTATGTCTTGAAGAACAAAACATTCAACAAAACTTTATTGTATAAACTCTTCGATTCCGAAGGTAAGATAAACTTTAATTTTTTAACCTTCAGGATGCAAGCCTCAAATTCTAACTCCGATTCGTTAAGCATGAACAGGCTGACTTTTCGAAGAAACACGGTAAGACTAAACTCGAAGAAATTAGATGTCCAATTACGGATCAATTCCTCGATTGAGGATAAGAGAATAGCCAAGGATTTTTTATGTTTCTTAGATTCAATATTCAAGTGGGATCCTCTGATAAGGCCGTCTGCAGACTCACTTCTTCTTAGTCGATTCTTGAATGATTGAGCTTTTTTTTACTTTTTTGCATTTAATTTACATAGTTTTGGGGATAAAGGAAACGTTTACTATACCAGTAAAATATATAGATCATAATAGGATTTTAAAAATAAAGAGCGAAAAACGCTGTTAGGATCACTGGCTGAAAGGTAATTTAGAAAATCATATGCGCACCTATATCAACTCCGCTCTGATTTAGGATTTAGTGAATATTGAAACTGAATGAACGGTAATGTCTCCGAAAACAATAAGGGATCTCAAAGATTTCAACTACAGGGACTTTAGCTATAAAGATTTCAATTATAAAGATTTCAATTATAAAGATATCAATTATAAGGAGCAGACCTCTAAAGCTGTATCTAAGATGTATAAAAAGGTGAGTGATTATTCCGATGTTAACGCTGGGAAAGGAAGAGGTATGGCAGCAGAGACAGTTGCTTCTCTCTTGAGTACAGGAATGGTTAAGTTGGGTGATGGAAAGAATAATGAAAGTGATGGTATGACAACTGATAATATTAATGACCTCGATGATGAAAATATGGATCGCTCTTCGAATTTTGTCGATAGCTTGATGGAAAGAGTTATTAAGCATACAATACCTTACAATTCTACTAAGCAGGATGAGGAATTGAAACAAAGAATTCATGATCCCGAAAGAGTTAACAAGCCGAGTCTTTCTATCAAGATTTTGACATCCAACTTCAAGAGGTTAAGCAGTCAGATGACCTTATTATTCAAAATACAATATGGTATCATTCATGTTATCACATGGAAAAAGCCCAGCAAGACATTGACAGCCCTAGTATTATACACTAGTATTTGCATATGGCCTCATTTGGCCCTCGCTTATCCTTTGATATTTATACTGTATGGTATTCTTGTTCCAGCATATCTAGAAAGACATCCTATGCGTACTCCTGAACTAATTAAAGTTCGAAAGAGAGGTCAATCGTTATGGGACTTTTTAAATCAATCTAATGAGAGTAGTATCGCAATAGACTTGATGCACAGGAATAATCTTGGATATTATGATGATAATAGAGAGTTTTCCTTACTGGGTCAACCAACCGAACAGGAAGAGCTGACTGATGATGATGATGACGAAAAGAAAGTTAAGAAAAATAAGAAAGACAAGTCAAAATACATAAATTCTCAAATAGCATTGTTGGTTAACATGCGGGATCTTCAGAATTTGATGACGGATCTACTAGATGGAATAAATACCGTTGAAAGATTTTGGTATCAGACGGCAAGCTTTCAAGACGAAAAGTTAACGACATCAATTTTCTATGGAATAATAGCTGCGGTATTTTGCGTTCTTTTCTTTGGAAAGTTTATTCCATGGAAGTTTATTTTTATTCAATTGGGATGGGGTTTGATACTTCTTTGTCATCCCAATTCAAAGAAAATTATCAATCGTTTGGGACAAACAAGACAGCCCAGGAACACTGCCCAGAAGGAAATGAAACAAATAAATAAGAGCAAAGAAATCTCTTTTCAAAAAGATATTC
Organism: Schwanniomyces etchellsii; assembly: GCA_031081805.1. Lineage (NCBI taxonomy): Eukaryota > Fungi > Ascomycota > Pichiomycetes > Serinales > Debaryomycetaceae > Schwanniomyces > Schwanniomyces etchellsii. The sequence goes on from JARYSY010000009.1 coordinate 25,877, forward strand.
TCGTTGATGAAGCACCAGAATGTAGAACTGTGGAGATTTTTGAATTGAATGTGAAAGACTTAATTAGTGGAGAGTGGAAGTTTCATTTATATAGCGATGAGATGTTTGACCTTGCAGATCCGGATAGAATAGCAGCTAAAAGACCGCATGGAGTTGAGAAAATACAATCGGTACTTGCACCAACTGACTGGACATTTGAAGCGGGACTGAAGAATAAATGGAAGGTTGATACTTTTCCGCAAAAGTTTATTTTAGAGAGAGGAATCAAGAATGATACTCTAATCGTAAACCCTCATGAAACAGAGGGTTGGATATACGACGCTAAAACTGAGAATATTAATTCAGATATTCTGTACGAGTTCAGAAGAAGAAGACTATACAGAGAGAGCTATAGACATGCTAGACCAGCCCGCAAGCCTCATTACACGTAAATTACACCAAGAAGGAACATTGAAGCACCGTGCATAACATTCACTCCCAGGATCACTGTAATGACGATATGGGTCAACAGGATCTAAGATACCTTTGCAGCGATAGCAGTATTTAGTATCGCATTTTGGGCATGTCATTTTATTGCATCCTTCAGATTTCTCGATAAGCATATCACATCCTGGACATCTATGCAAACCCGCATCTGGGTCATCTAAGAGTTCCTTTAACGCCATTTCAGCTTCATAGTTCTTGAGAAGTTGATTTATGCGGCATTTTCCATACGTATTTAGCAAAATATATCTTTCTCTACTATTCTCATCATTTTCTAGCCACTTTCTGACAATATTGTCATCCAGTCTGTCAGCGACACGATCACAGATTACGAATGAACCATGCCATACCTTGGAGCACCGATAACAGAATGAATATTTACACCTCGGACAACGAACGAGTAAGTCATCAACTTCCCCTCGCGGTATTAAAGTTTCGCAGCGTTTTCTAGGGCATGTAGCAACTCTATTAGGGAATATAGTAGCTAGTATCTCATATCTCTTTTTCGTAAATATTTGGAAGTATCTTTGCACAAGTGTATCGATGCGCTTGTTATCATACTCATGTCTAAAAACACGGATCAACGTAGATCGGTTAACTGGAAATGTCAATAAATCATCTTTATATTTCATAAAATCGAAGTTTTCTTTCAGAAGGACCTCATTCTTTTTCAAGAGATTCTCCCGTGCTTGTTTAAACTGCTTAATACACTGCACATTAGGACAGTTGACCTTTTCTACTTCTCCAGCCTCTATAAGTTCTCCAAAGTAGGCAGAGAGGCATTTACTGCAATAAACATGACTACAAGGACTAAATTTCGTGCAATCTTTACCCTTATACGTATTCTGGCATATATCGCAATCAAAAGACGTACCGTCAAATTCTCGCTGAATAGCAGCTTCGTTGAAATCTTTCAACGTCAAGAACAGTGCAAGGTCATCCTCCAAATTTATCTTTGCCCCGAATATAGTGTCAGGTATCGTCTCAACCAATGTCTGTAGATGATCAATCATCGAAAATAGAACGAAATCCCTGTAGCTCTCCCAAAGTGAGCGCAAGCTGGTCTCCATTTCTTTAAGTTTGTCGTGCTGTACAAATGGCGCTTTGAACTCAAACTCTGGACCCTTAATCTCTGGATATCCATCAGGAAGCTTAAACTCTAAGACCATAGACGGAAGATGCCTTATTCGAACACCATAATGCCCCGATTCTTTGTGGTTCCCATCAATGTATTCCCCTCCCCATTTCGCCATATCCCCTACGAATTCTCCTTGAAGAATTATTTCTATCTCTTGATCAAGTTTCACTGGAACTTCTATTCGCCCTGATCGCTTTTGAAAGTTCATAAATACCGTATTAGGAAATATGGCAAAGAGAGATGCCATTTCTTGTAGTGGACCATCTTCATCAGGTTCTTGTACATAGAGATCACTCATACGTTTAGCGGCTTTTTTTGGCCTAAAGCTACTATTACGAAGTAGCTCTGCAACCTTCCCCTGCTCATCGAAGTGCGCTTAGTTATGTGGTTTTCTATACTGCATATAGTCACAGTCATATAACGCTTCTCCTGGTAGACGAAAAGAGATCGCTGCGTGACAGGTTTTTCTCCGACGCCACTATCGCCGCCTCCGCATCAACTCTCATAACAGCTTGTAATCCGTTCAGTACATGACGGCGAAAGCGGAGTTGATGTAAGTACTCATCTAGTACCTAGTGACGGCGTTGTCTCCAATATATGTCCAACAGGGTATCCAACAGGTATCCAACAGGTGTCCAACAGGTCTCCAATTTACATCTGACCACTACATAAGAATGGATGCAACACACTGTCAGCTTTAAAGCCCTCAATTCTCGCGATGTTTCTCCTTTTCATTTTTCTTTTTGTGTTATGACTCTTTCTTACTCTTGTTTCTCTGTTGTTCTTCGGACCGAAAACAGTCTTACTATAAACCGCTTACATTCTTTGAGAAAACTGTTACCATCGTCTGACTGAGTACGAGATAATGCAAAAAACTAGCGCTTACGTAACAATTCTGATGCTGCCAGCCATGTGCCTATGATGCTATTACGAAGCATTGTTAAGCTGAAGGCACAGATTTTCTTGGACTTCTCTCGCTCCTTGCTAAAATAACTTCTATATTTATGACAAGCTGCGGATTTAAACTATAGAGCCGTCGTGCCACCGAGAAGTTATATGAATTCGTAATCGCATCCTGCAAATAAAGAAAGAAAAAATGCGCGCAGTCGGCGATAAACCTATTTACCGTAAAACAGTTGTAAAAGGTAATGGATGCTTCACATACATACCTGTGAGAAAATGCTGATCAACACCTCGATTACATATATGTATGTGTACATATATATGTAAGCGTATATCTCCCCCATAAAGTATATATATTCTCTAAGTTTTTCTAAATCAACATTCTGTAGATTCTTTTATTGTGAAAATCATAATGCTTGGTACAATGAAAACTATAGGTTACTTTAGGAATATAGTACCTTTCACATTCAAGCTGACAAAGAGAAACGAACTTGAAGATATGGCGTTGTTCGAAAAGTCTACAGAGAACTACAAAGGACTGCTGGCAGCCAAAAGTTCATCTAAATTCACAAGAAAACAGTCACCCCAGTATATAACTAGAAGTGATTTAAGAGCACAGCACAATCTTGAGAATGCGAATATGCCAAGACGCAGGCATACGGCTGTGATTGAGACTGCGGTTTTGGGAGAAGAAAATTCCAGATGAGACGCAACCGAACCAGCCAGTATGATACATTTCTTCTTCTATCGGGACCTAATGTATATCTCAAAGAGGAATATGAAGTTGCTAGAACAAATCAATTGGATTTAGAGTTCCCCTTCATAACCCCCTAACTAGTTAGGAATTGCATATGGCAGTTCAGCCAAGGCGTATAGTTAACCTTCAGCCCATGTGACGAAGTACTGTGCCGTGTGTTTTCTTTTTTGATTGCTTAGCTTGCACTTTCCACAGGGATGGTATAGCTTATATTTCGCCTGGTGGTCCTCGAGGCCCCGATTACCTAAGCATTGCCCGCTTACTACACTAGTGTTAGTTCAATGCCTAATGCTCTAATGATATCTCTAGGATGTATGTCTGCATTATTTAAATATATACGCTATCTATTGCTACATGTGATTTCCTCTATTACCATTACAATGTAACATTTCGTCTAAGAAATGCCAACCTTAATCACTCCTTGCTGCGCTAAGCTTCTCTGCTTCCTTCCGTACTCGGTAGTCGTTGTACGCGCTTCCAAAAAGGCATGCGCACGACTAGAGTTTGGCAAGCTAAACATAGAATTTAATATATGCGATCATCCTTTTCTACAGACAGAAGTACTTAAAGCTTATCTTTCGTTTTGAATTATCAACAAGCTGCACCGGGGGAAGTAGTTGATAAAGCTAGCTTAGTTCAATAGAGCAAAAGGACATTATTTGTGTTATAGCGCAAGGTTCTTTGGGAGTACCGTCTTCATAAAAAAAAAAACGAAAAAAACCTAAGCCTCACTATGAGAACGAGTATAAGGGTCTTACTATGCTTTTTTTTCTATGCGCTTAGGGTATTAGCTGATATTGAGTTAACCAAGCCAAAGAATGGGGAGACGCTTCTGGTAGGTAGTGACACTGAATTGGAGGTTGCGTGGAAGGATACTAGCGATGATTCCGATGAAGAGTTGTCTCTATCAAAAGCAAAACAGCTAACAATCTTGATGTGCACAGGATACTTCTCTGATTTTGACTGTTTCGCCAAAAAATATCAAGGTGACTATGTAACAAAGAAGTCAACTACTATTTCTATATCGCAGAATGATGTACCCAATGGATATTACTTCTTGCAGGTGACAGTGGTTTTTGACGATGGTAGTTATACAATCCACTATTCCGATAGGTTTAGATTAACTGGAATGAGTAGCTCTCCCAGTGCAACCATTACAGATGATGTTTCGTACACAGGTGATATACCTATTCCGCAAACGTCTGCGAAGAGCACTGGAGATGTTTCTCGTTCCTTTAGTATCACTTATACAAAGCAGACAGGCAGAACTCGTTACGCACCTATGCAGATGCAACCAGAAACCACGATCACTGTATCCAAAATGTCCAGGAGATATGCGACGAGTGCAGTAACGTATTTCTCGACATATCAAAAGAAACCAGTTGTATACTCGACTATAACTCCAGGCTGGTCGTACGAGTGTCCCTCCCATGCAAACTGGGCAACTGCTGCACCATATCCAACATTGTACTACAATCCAAGCGAGAAAGTTACAAAAGCTTATATTACCTCTGCAGCGAAGAAGAGAAGATGGTTGGACTAGACTTGGGGTATATATAGGTACTTTTATCGCATTTGAATCATTTTTATTTAGGTCTATGGAGTATGTGTAGAAAGGGACATTTTTGTGTAACAAGATCGTAGCGCAGTAGTTAACTGAAAATTTCTTACTCATAGTAAGCACAACTAACAATGATATACTTGAAAACTTTGCTTAATGTTATTGATAATTCTGGAGCTCAGGTTGTAGAGTGTATTAAGGTATTACGTCATGGTCCCAGAAACTTTGCTAAGATCGGCGATGAGATAACTGTGGTGGTGAAACAAGCGAGGTCTATGAGTAAGGAAATCACCGGGCAGTCAGCGAATAATCGAGTGAAAAGAAGGGATATCTGTCGTGCAATAGTAGTAAGAACCAAATCTCCTTTGCTAAGACCTGATGGTTCGACGGTTAGATTTGACGATAATGCCTGCGTGCTCATTAATAAAAATGGAGACCCTATAGGGACTCGAGTTTCGTCTGTTGTTGCTAAAGAATTGAGAGAGTTGAATTATAATAAGATAGTCGCTTTAGCTCCAAAAACATTTTAACTGAATTAGAAACCTTGTAAATATAGCCGAGTCAAATAGTCTACTTATACAAATAATGAATGGTCCGTATTGTGAAAAAAAAAAAAATACTCTAACTAAATGTCTTGACCACATGCTCTATCAGTTCTAAAAAGCTACTAACTTCATAGTCCATACTTCTAGGAGGAATACACAGCGCTAAATTATTCGCCTTTTGTATAACGTCCAGCATGTCAACTTTTTCATCTAAGTTGTTCATACTCTGAAACGAAAGACCCAAATCATGATCATCTAGAGGTGCTTTTCTTTCCCGATTTTCAGTAGCCATATTCAGAGTCATATTTGCCACGTTATCATTTGCAGAGAAAGTCTGTTGTTCGGCCTCAGAGTTGTCATAATTCAACCCCCGTTTATTCTCTAATAGAGACAATGCGTCAGAAAGGCTTTTCAAAGTCAAGTCAATGTTGGTTTCTAAAGATGAATGCTTTAACTTATCAAGGTTATTGAGCAAACATGCTAGATTGGAAGCACTCTTTTCGAGTAACTCTTCCTGCTTCCTAATTCCAAACTGAATGTCCCTTGTCTGCTCAAACAATACGTTCATATCTGCCAGTTTGTTGGCTGAAGAATGCAAATTTGTACTTTCATCTATCTGGCTTGAGCTTTCATATGACATATAGCATTCACAGGCTTTCACTTGAGGTAGATCTACAAATGATAAAGGATATAATGCGTAATAGTGAGAAATCGCGTAAATGTGGTCACCGAGATATTTTTTATTTTCTTTGAAGAATGAATCACCTATAGTTTCAGAATCTAAAATTTCCAGAGAAATAGAGAAAAATTATGTCTGACAGTGCCATCGAAAAGAAGACAGAGGAATTATCTTTGAAGGACAATTCAAAAGATTTGAACGGCACGAAGAAGGAAAAAAAGGAGAAGAAAGCGAAAAAAGCAGCAGCGGTTAGCTCGAATCCGTTATACTTAGACCCGCAACCTGTTTTCATCGATGAGCGTATCAAGAAATTCGACGAGTTGAAGGCTCAGTACGAAGAAGAATTTTCTAAAAAGGAAAGGAAGCCTATAAATATTACGTTAAAGGATGGTAGTATTAAGTTGGGAACTGCATACGTCACCACTCCAATGGAGATCGCCCAGTCCATTGGAAAATCATTCACTGAAAGGCAAGTTATCGCTAAAATCAATGGTGATCAACTATGGGATTTGGAGAGACCATTGGAGGATGACGTTAGTCTTGAATTTTATGATTTTGAGCATCCAGAAGGCAGAGCTGTTTTTTGGCATTCATCTGCTCACGTTCTTGGCGAAGCTTGTGAGTGTCATTATGGATGTCACTTGTCTCATGGCCCCCCTACAGATGACGGTTTCTTCTATGATATGTCTATAAATAATGGAGAAGATGCAGTTTCCCAGAATGATTTTGGAAGTCTCGAGAAGGTTGCAACTAAAATTGTGAAAGAGAAGCAAAAATTTGAGAGACTAGTGATGTCCAAAGAAGATCTTTTGGACATGTTTAAGTACAATAAGTATAAGGTTAAGTTTATTCAGGATAAGATTCCTGATGGGACGTCCACAACGGTTTATAGATGTGGACCTTTAATCGATTTGTGTGTGGGTCCCCATATTCCAAATACAGGAAAGATAAAGGCACTCAAGGTATTAAAGAATTCTTCTTCTTATTTCTTAGGAGACTCCAACAATGACTCTTTGCAAAGAGTTTATGGTATTTCCTTTCCTGACAAGAAAATGATGGATGAACACTTGAAGTTTTTGAAAGAGGCTTCGGAAAGAGACCATAGAAAGATCGGTAAGGAACAAGAGCTTTTCTTTTTCAATGAGCTCTCACCGGGCTCTGCATTTTGGTTGCCTCATGGTGCAAGAATTTATAATAAGCTTGTAGAATTGATTAGATCAGAATATCAACAAAGAGGATTCGAAGAAGTTATTACTCCCAACATGTATAACTCAAAATTGTGGGAAACTTCAGGCCACTGGGGTAACTATAAAGAGAATATGTTTTCTTTTGAGGTTGAAAAAGAAGCATATGGTTTAAAGCCCATGAATTGTCCTGGTCATTGTTTGATATTTAAGGCAAGAGAAAGATCATATCGTGAATTGCCATGGCGTGTAGCAGATTTTGGAGTTTTACATAGGAATGAATTTTCTGGGGCATTGTCAGGATTGACAAGAGTGCGTCGTTTCCAACAGGATGATGCACATATTTTTTGCACACAAGACCAGATAGAGGATGAAATTAAGGGTGCTTTTGACTTTTTGCAAAGAGTTTATGGTATCTTTGGATTTGAATTCAAAATGGAATTATCAACAAGACCCGAAAAGTTTGTTGGTGAAATTGAGACGTGGAATGTAGCAGAGAAGAAATTAGAAGATTCCTTGAATGCATTTTTGGGCCACGGTAAATGGGAACTTAATGCTGGAGATGGTGCCTTTTATGGACCAAAGATTGATATCATGATTAGCGATGCATTGAAAAGATCCTTCCAATGTGCTACTATTCAATTGGACTTCCAGCTCCCTCAGAGATTTGGACTAGAGTATAAGTCTGATACTAATGATAAGGAGAATGCGTCGGCTAGGCCGGTCATGATTCATAGAGCCATCTTGGGTTCTGTGGAAAGGATGACTGCGATTTTGACAGAGCATTTTAAGGGTAAATGGCCATTCTGGTTATCTCCTCGTCAAATTCTAGTTGTACCGGTTGGAGTGAAATACTTTGACTATGCCCAATCTATTCAAACAAAGTTGACCAAGGAATATGGATTTTATGCAGATGTCGATGTCTCCGGTAATACTTTGCAGAAGAAAATAAGAACCGGCCAACTTTACAGGTATAATTTCATTTTTATTGTTGGTGAGCAAGAACAGCAAGAAGAATCTGTCAATGTAAGAAATAGAGACATACAAGAAGAACAAGGCAAGAACGAAATGGTTAAATTAGACCTTGTTATTGAACAAATGCTCAAATTGAGAGATGATTATAGACAAGACAACAAATTAATTTAATTTTGTTTTGCATTCTGGTGTTCTACCTATATATATGTTTTGTAATTGTATACTCATATTTGAATTCGAATACAACCGGATTGCGCGAGTAATTTTTATTGATTCTCAATTTAATAGAGAACTAAGAATGTCAGATGTTCCTAACGATGGTAACAATGCCTCCGAGGTATCAACTACTAGAGAGAATAATCCATTGCTAAAGCATTTGTCACCTCGTCAGTTTAATGCAAGTGTGAAGTTTTATGAGGCTGACCAGCAATTGAAACCGGAGGATAGAACTGTAATTGCTGATGACTTACAAAGCGTATTATACAAGTCGGCTATAATTGGATATGGATCTGCTGTATTCAACTTCTTTATTCCTACTATTTTCGAGAGATTGAAAAGTAAGGAGAGACTTCCACCTTTTTTCAAACGTCCTAAAATTGAATGGCCATTTTTCTCTCTTGTCCTTGGATTGTCGGCTTTAATATTCACCAACGATCAAGTAGCAAACTACGAATTCAATCAGAAAATTAATGCTTTGCTGCAAGATTATCAGGAAAATTCCTCAAAACAAAGACAAGCAAATGTGTGGAAAGCAATGGAGTACCATCAAGCCAGTTTGTTTTTTCTTTACTACCGCAAGACAGCTGAGGACCCATCCTTCATAATTTCGGATCCTAGGAAATTCACCGAAAAGCAGATGCATCAGGTACACTACAATCCTCCAAACAATAACGCTGGCCCTTCAAGCCGTCCTGGAATTAGTAATAGTGACTACACTTCATCATTGGGCTCCCACTGGGATCACATTCGTCTGGCAAATGGCTTTGGTCCGCTGAAAAGTGCTCCCAAGGTAACGGATGTTACGAGTGATTCTCCAAGCACATTTGAGCCAAATAATGAAGAAGGGAATTCCGTAAGCTCTGAAAACAAGTACAAGAGTATGTGGGACAGAATAAGAGATAGTTCTAGTAAATAATATGGTAAATAGTATGGCACATTATTTCCTTGTGAACTTAACTTAGGACCGATAATAAGTAGCACAAAATCATACACCAAAAGTTTGCGAACACGGTGGAATTCGATTATGGTAAATATAGACTGAAAGTACGAAAACTGAAGATACAAAAGAAAACAACAATATGGACGCATTTAGTGATTCAGGAGAGCTTTTCACTATCCGAAACCAATTCTTCACAAACCAATATCAAAAAGTGAAGTCATACTCGCTCGGACATTTTTCTGAAGAGAATAGATTACGAGTTTTGATCTATCAGGTAAGAGCATTCGTAGCCACGAAGGAGGATGCATCTATTTTAATTGATGAAGCTAGAGAAAAATTTCCAGACAATGAAGAGCTTTTCCAGCTTTTAAGTGCTTGGAATGATTTACAAACATTCGGCACGGACGATTCTACGTATTTCGACGATATTCAAGAGGCTCAATTTGAACAGCAAGCTGTTTTGACCGCAATCTATTTAGTAAAGTTCAAAAGCGACATCGATTCAGCTATAAAGATATTAGACACGTATGTGAATAATCACGGCTCCCGGATTGACGAAGTGGAGCCATTTTTAGTACTCTCGCAGTTGTATCTAATAGAGGGAAAATTCTCTGCAGCCTCCAAAATATTGAATGATTTAAGCAAGCTTTCAGAATCATCTCGCGACAGCATTATTTATCAAATTATTGACTCCTGGATTTCATCTCTCAAGGGTGGCACAGAGAATATAAGCAATGCCTATTACTTTTATGATGAAATTTTATCTGCTGATTTCGACCTGTATCCTCAAGAAAAATCCAAAATTTTGACCATACTTTTTGCTTTCACGTTACAACTTAAGCACTACCCTGAGGCTCTGGATATACTCGCGCAGATTAAAGATTTGGGAGAAGATAATCTAACCTCTGACTTAGTTGCAAATGAGATATCATTCGACTATTTAGTTAATGAAGGATTGAATATTGATTCCTTACTTGGAAAGTTGGAAAAGCTTGATGCAAGTCATCCATTGTTGATTGACTTCGAGGAAAAGGAATCTCTCTTCAATGATATTGCGAACAAGTATACTGTGAACGCATGAAACTGAAAAGACCAGTGGAATGATTGCATTAATAATTTTTGATATCTTATTTCCAAACATCTATGTAGTACTTAAGAGTTAAGCTAAGGAAAAGAGAATACATAAAACATACTAGCTTGAATGTCCTATTCGCTGGCTTTAACTAATTCGCCATCTTCATTCCATTTTAAGCCTTCAGCTATTAACCTCCTTTCAATTTCCTTCAATTCATTTTCACGTTCCAACAATTCTTTTCTTTTGAATATTAAATCTTTGTGGACCCTTTCTTCGAATTTTTTAAGTCTCTCCTCTTCAAATTGAATTTGATCCTCCTTGACCTCATAGGAAAGGTCTTCGCCCTCTTCTTTCTCACTTCCTACAAGTGAGCGAGGTTTCGATTGCAAGCTTTTCGCATCTGATGTCATCGATGTAGTTTTTCCGTTATTGTCTAGATAGTTATCTTCCTGATATTCACCTGTAACGTACTGGAACTGTTTTCCGGATAATGCTCTTGTTCTGTATGCTTCGTAAATTGAATCATGAGTAATGTCTTTAAACTCATTAAGGTGAGTGATTAACAACACATTCTTGAGTATGATGAAATCGTTATACTCAGGTTGCTCAATATTTATTGGTGTCAAATAGGACGCATCAAGCACCCTCAACTTCAACAAATCCTCGTCCACAGACAGGCTCTCTTGATATGAATTTGCGCCAATTATAGAAAAAGGAACCAAGGAATTCAAATATTTATTGTATTCCCGGATTTCCTCGTCAACATAGTCGGCTTCATAGTCGTACTCGTTAAATTTGTAATAGTTGATTCCGTAATGATCAAGATCCTCCAATATCAATCGCTTGTTTAATTTCAACTCATCTGGTGTCAATGAGTCCGCTTTGGCTATAACAGGAATCAAGTTGACCAAATTATTCACATACTGCATGAATTTGATGTCGACGCTACTCAAACCATGCCCGCGAGGATATATCATGTAGATCAAAGCGTGGATACGTCCATCCTTAAATCTAGGGTTACGCTTTACACGAGACTCCTCTAACAACACTTCGTCATATTGATGCCTGATGTAGTCCACGATTAGTTTGAAGTCATCTTCACAATCAATCAGGTTAGCAAAGTTTGGCGTATCAATGATATTCAATGAAATCTTGTGGCCCTCGTTGTCCTCTAGCTCAATATTCTCCTGTCTGAGGGATAGCTTACGTTTCAAAGGATCCTGCTTGGAAGTCAGTGAACATGGAACAATCGAGTTCCCCCCACATAATGAGTTGATGAAGGTTGAGCGACCCGATCCACTCTCTCCTACAATCATGATAGAAAAGTTTATGGTCTTCCTTAAAGTCTTCCTCTTTCGCAATGCAGAAGAGGACATGTTGGGGTCCTGGATGTAGCTGAAGTTTGACATTTTAATCTATCAAGTCTTGAAAGTTGCAATCCCCTGTTGTTTAAGTGTCTATACTGTTTGTTTAAGGCTTGTGTATATCGAGAAAAAAACACGTCTTTTAGAAAACATAAACTGTAAATTGATCTACTAAAAATTCGCAGTTTAGCCTGGGTTGGGCTAGGCCGTCATTTCACACTAAGGGCGAATGAGCGTACAACCATTATGAAAGATGTATATAAAGGGAAGCAAAAAAAACACCGTTATGCACTATACGTAGAAAGATTAAATCATACCGTATAAATGTCCTGGCTACTATACTTGCGCTATAAATTAGAGAGATCTCAAGTGTGATTCTGATCATTTGACATCAGGAGAGTCAGAATGAAAATCTCTCTGATGAAGGGAATGTAGTAAACCTATATTGACCGAAAATTGGTTGCTTTTGGTATCGTCTCTTACTTTCTCTTCGTTTCTTCAACAGCCTTGCTTCCCACATACAAATCAGAAGGATAGTGGGTGCAAGAAAGATATAAGCACGTGACTCATGATAACCTTGTTTTCTTTTTTTTTTTTCACTTTCATGAGTCAAGATTCAACCAGACGTTTGAAATATTAGAGGTTCGGCTGAAAATGAACATATTGCGGACTAAAGTAAGGATAAACGCAAGTATAGCGAGAAGGATTATTTCGTCTAGTGGTGTAGTTGCTCGCCAAGATAGACTAAGGGCTAGCTGGATGGGCCATTATTCGACCTCCGCCGTTCCCCTTACTGCTGAGACTTATTCCGATAAGGTGAAGCGCTCTACTGCGTATAAAAAGCTTGAAGATGCTGATGTTGATTACTTCAAATCAGTTTTGCAAGATAAAAATGGTCTTATTACCGACATTACTGATCTTGAATTCTACAATGAGGATTGGATGCGAAAGTATAGGGGCCAATCAAGTCTCGCTTTAAGGCCCAAGACAACTGAACAGATTTCCGAAATCTTGAAATATTGTAATGATAATAAGCTTGCAGTTGTACCACAAGGTGGGAATACTGGATTAGTTGGGGGTTCTGTTCCTGTTTTTGATGAAATCGTTATCTCCTTAGCAGGTATGAGCAAAATTCGTTCGTTTGATCCGGTTAGTGGAATACTAAAATGTGATGCTGGATTAATTTTGGAAAATACCGATAACTTTTTGGCCGAACAAGGATATATTTTTCCTTTGGATTTGGGTGCTAAGGGTTCTTGTCACGTCGGTGGTAATATTGCTACAAACGCAGGAGGATTGAGGTTATTGAGATACGGCTCTTTGCATGGGTCAGTTTTGGGATTAGAGGTTGTTTTACCAGATGGCACTATATATACCTCCATGGATTCATTGCGCAAAGATAACACGGGCTATGACTTGAAGCAGCTTTTCATTGGGTCGGAAGGTACTCTTGGAGTTATTACTGGTGTCTCAATTTTGTGCCCACCAAGACCACAAGCTTTTAATGTTGCGTTTTTAGCTGTTTCATCTTACGAAGCGGTGCAAAAAGTTTTTATAGCGGCTCGTCGTGAGTTGTCTGAAATTCTCTCTGCATTTGAATTTATGGATGGTAGATCACAGGTTTTGACTGCTAGACATTTAAAAGCGGATCATCCTATTGAAAGTGGCCAATACCCTTTCTATATATTAATAGAAACAAGCGGATCCGTCAAAGAGCACGACGACGAGAAACTTGAAGGTTTTTTGGAGAAAGTTATGGAAGAAGGACTAGTTGAAGATGGTACTATTGCTCAGGACCAGACACAATTTCAAAATTTGTGGGCTTGGAGAGAGTCTATTCCTGAGGCCTCCACTATGGCAGGCGGTGTTTACAAATATGATGTCTCTCTTCCTTTGGTCGATTTATATCTGTTGGTAGAAGTCGTAGATGAGAGGTTGAAGAAAGCGGGTATCTCAGATGTGCAAGATGAGAATAAGCCAGTGGTTGGAGCGATTGGGTATGGTCATATTGGTGATGGGAACCTTCATTTAAACGTATGCGTAAGGCAATATTCAAAAGAGATTGAGAAAATTTTAGAGCCTTTCGTTTACGAATGGATTGAGTCAAAAAAGGGTTCAATTTCTGCAGAACATGGTTTGGGTTTCCAAAAGAAAAACTATATAGGCTATTCAAAGAATGACGAGGAAATCAAGCTCATGAAAGAATTGAAAAAGCATTATGATCCCAATTTGATTCTTAATCCTTACAAGTATATTTAGAAATCTATCTGTATTGTCTATCATAATAAATAAATAGATTTATGAGAAAACTTTTCTTAAAGGCTTTGGCAATTAATCAAAGCTTAGTGTTATTATTTCTCAAGAGAGAACCTTCTTCATACATACGATTGAAATCGTCCTTGAAAAATTTAGTTGCCAAAGGCCTTTTAATTTTCATTGTAGGAGTGATGATGTTTCTTTCTACTGTAAGCGGATCGATCTGAATAGATAAATTGTGAACTTTCTCATATCCTTGTAGCTGTTTGCCAGTTGAGGCGTTCATTTCCTTCAAGAACTCTTTTCTAATCTCTTTATCATTTAAATATTCCAAAATTTGGTCATTAGAAGTAAGTTCCTTTGGGTCTATATTGAACCTCGAATGCAACCAATTCACAGCACCTTGAACCTCAACTCCTGCAATCGCAACAAGGGAAGTATGTATTGACTCCCCGTGAACAAATAGCTGAGCCAATACAGGAAAAGAAGATAAGTAAATATTTTCAATTCTTTCAGGAGTGATATACTCTCCCTGGGCCAACTTGAAGAAATTCTTTACCCGGTCAATAATGTACAATTTGCCACTGCCTGCTTCAATTCTACCAATATCACCAGTCTTGAACCAGCCATCCTCATCAAAAGCTTTTTCAGTCTCCGAAGGATCCTTATAGTACTCCTCAAAAACTTGAGGGCCTCTTAATAAAATTTCACCTCTTGGTCCTCCTTCATCGGTTGCCAAATAGTTCATTTCAGGAATTTCTCTCAAACGTACCTCAGTAGTAATCGAAATTGCACCACAAGATCCAGGAGAGCGTTCATATGGGATCGAAGCACAGATTCCCGCAAATGTTTCAGTTAGCCCATATCCTTGAACCATACCGGCATTCAATGCACTCTTAATAAATTTGACTGTCTCGACGGAAATAGGAGCCGAGCCACTAAAGAACAACTTAACACGATCAAAACCTGCCTTCTTACGAAGTAGTCCAACAATCTGGTCGTATATTAAATGACGTCCTTCAGCACCATCCTTTTCAGCTTGTAACCTCGCTTTTGCACCTATGGCTTTACGGAATATATCACGCAAGATTGGCAGGTTATCATTTTCAACAGTTTGTAATTTGAGCGCAGCCTCAAGCTTAGTGTACACCCTAGGTACTAAGGAAAGTATATGGGGCCTCAATTTCTTAACATCACTTAATAGTGACAAGGGCGAGGCTTCCAGTGGGAAGCCAATAGATGAACCTACCAAATATGCATACGCTATGGTCATTCTTTCATAAATGTGGGCTAAAGGCAAAAAGGAATAATAAGAAACATTCTCGACATACCCAACGACCGCAAAGCAAAGCAAGATAGAACACACGGCGTTACGATGTTTCAAAACAACACCCTTTGGCATACTTCCAGTAGTACCAGATGTAAATGAAATAGTATATCTAGTTTCAGGCGATGGAGGTTTATAAGGCAAGGGATTTATTTCTCCTATCTTTTCCACTTGTAAAAAATCGAAACATGTAAGCCCTGCTTCTCTTGCGCTAGAAATAAGTGCACTATCTCCAGATTCAACATCATCGCGGTCTAACGAATCCATTGAGATAATTGTGATCAAATTCTGCAATTGCTCCGGATTCGAGGTCCTCAAATCAATAATTGTCCTAATCTTATCCTTGGAGCATACAATAACAGGACTTTCAGTTAGCGTTAAAATATACTTTGAAGCATCCGGCCCCAAACTATCATACAAGGCAGTATTGCAAATCGAAAACGCAGCACATGCCATATCCGATATGAGCCATTCTTTTCTGTTTGCTGAATAAAGGGTCACAACAAAGCTATCTCCTTTATTATCGAAGTGAGAGGTGATCTTTCTATGGCTTTCGATATCCTTCAAGAAAGGATTATTGTTTAGGACAAAGAGAAGACCAGATCCAAAGTTCTGTTTTCTCTTATTTATTACACCATACGTTTCGAATACATAAGGTCCTGAATTACCATCCTTATCAACAGCAGAGCTTCCCAAAGCATCGCGTGTTGGAAATACAGCTCCAGGAAACTCAAAAACATCATGAAGTGTGGTCAAGCTAGGGTGAGGTGCTGCTATTAACTTTTCCGGAACATATGCGTTACGATATACGTGCGAGTATCCCTTCTTCAATGAATTAGGTAAAGGAATTGCTTTAGCAGTTTCTTCGCATTTAGGTAAGCCCGTCTTCATAAAATGAAGAACTAAAGATGGATCATCTTTCAGTAAAGTAGCCATTACAATTTATCCACTCTATTAGTTTAACCTCAATAATCGTCTTGTTGAAAATTTCACACTATCAGTTTTGACTTGAATCTAGGTTTTTTATAGTCTGGGGTACTGGACAAATACAGCCGATCGGACCTCGGCACAAGTCTCAGCCCTCTATGCATTACTTTATCGATTCTCTAAATAAGGGGATACACGCTCTCATCACCCTACTACATTTATCTTATCACTTATTAGAACGCTTTAATCTCTAAGCACCTTAAGCTGGGATGATATCACTCCAGAGAACGTTAGCTCCTAGATTTTTTTGTGGCTAGATGATACATCTCGCGTCTAGTAGAACTAAAGTGAGATGGAAACGGTACTAATTTTAATGAAGCCCCAAAATGCACTATTTCTCAGCTCTAAGTAAACGGCATATGGAGAGTGTATGGAAGAGTAAGCATCGAAGTTATATATTATGTTACTTCGGGAAAGACTAATTATCTATATGTTCATCGGAAATATTACCCTTAAAAATCTTAAACATATCACCATAACCAAAATTAAAACAAAATATCAGAATAGAGCGCCGTGGCGCAGTGGAAGCGCGCAGGGCTCATAACCCTGATGTCCCAGGATCGAAACCTGGCGGCGCTATTTTTTTTTCATGTTTTGCTTTATTTTCTTTTTTGTTCCACGGTGTGTGAAACGACAGCTAATCCAACTGAAAAGAAAACATAATCTATTAATGCTCTAATTGCAGCATGGTAAGTACTTTCATTTCAGAACCGAGACACTAAGAGTTGTATATTAATGACAGGCTCTTCAAACACCTAAACAAAGAGTTGCCAATGAAAAGTGGGCCAAAAAGAATATTAAGAAACAAGGAAAACCCAGAGAAGTCGCCAAAAAGTCGGAATACCCTATTTCAGGCTTTTGGTTAGCCCTTTTGGTATTTTTAGTGTGCGGTGGTGCTATCCTCGAGTTAATAAGATCCTTTTTTTGAATATTATGGCCTATAACGATATACTATTTAACATAATCATTTAACGGATTTAATAAATATTTCACTTGTCATCTATGCAAGGGGACAAACCAATCAACGAAGACATATATTTACTCTAAAGCAGAGGGACAGATCTCATGTTCGTTCTGTGGTATGATAAGATTATTTCTTTCTAGGAACAGCAGCATATCATTTCTACATTGTTTTCTTGAGTCCAAGTTTCCTTTGAGCATGATATCTTTATAAGGAACTGTAGTCCCAAATACCTCGTAGCACCCCATAAGATTATCGAAATCAGAGCAGTTATCATCAAAATCATAGGTTGCAAATTCAATATTATCGTGATTGATGAAATTCAAGTAGGGTCCGCACGTTTCTATCTCAGTCTGTGAAAGAGGAGCAATATTATCGTATAATTCAGCATCACCGTTTAGTGCAGGGCTAGGTGGTTTGTACCTGTAGCTTTTCAACTCGCTGGACGCATTTTTAGATGGTATATCGTACTTAAAGAGATGCATTCCATTCAAAGGAGAAATTAGCTTTAATTCATTGAATCTGTCCAAAATGGCAAGCTGATTGATATCAAATACATTCGCAGCCGATTTGTGCTCCATGGTGTTGGAGATATTGGGTAATGCGAGGAATTTTTCAGCTTTCATCGAGGGTAATACCCAAGAGTCCAAAAAGTTATTTTTAATATTCTTAATAGAATCATCCAGAACATCGGGTACTAGATTATTCGGATAATTATGCAAATGATCACCAGATAAATAATTTATATTAAACCAATGGACAGAACCAGTTCCTTTCGTTATACAGCCGAACCCAGAATTATTTCCACGTACGTTACTAGATTCATCATAATTATTGATAAACCAAAATATTTCTTTTATTGTAGCAGACGTTTTACCTCTCACAAACTTGCCTAATAAGGATACTTCTAGAGGAAGCTTGTATAGATCCCACATAAAAAAGCTATCGCCCCTTAAGTTTGAATGTACTAGTTGCAAATCAAAAGGTGAAAGCGAAAGCTTTGACACTCCTCCTGGAGGCCTGAAGATGGCTATGACCTTATCGTTAGAGATATCTACTACCTCTATCAACTGGTTGCTGCTAGGCTTAGTTGGCATAGCCTTTTTATGGATGCTTGAGGCAGTACTGGAAGCAGTAGTATACAATGTTTTCCCAATATTTCTACCTAAAGTATTGAAAGAATTGACCAATACATCCACTTTTTCATCTTTGGCATCTTGATTTAGTCCCCTTGAAGTATTATTTTTATTTACATAGCTCATAATACGAGTCGAGCTAGCTTCAGATAGTTTAAAGAAACTATCTGCGGCACTATTGGACAAATTTCGAACTACTCGGTTCAATAAGGGACCCTTTGGTGGCAAAGTGACCGTGATAAAAGGAGTATTACCTGCGCTCGATTGATCTTCTGATTTTTTTGAAAAGATAGGATCTTCATCGGAGGGACGAAACGCGGAGACAAGTTTATCATTACTCCGAGTAATCGCAATTAGATGCTCATATTCCAGCCTTGTAGGACAAAACACAAACCATTTACCCACAATGTCAAAAATAGCTTCACCTCCACTGCAGCTGGTCTTGAATATGATTTCGTCATCAGACAAATTGCAACCATGAGACTTCGAAGTTGCGGCAAATCTCAATGACTTGTGGATCAGATTCAAACTTGAGTCATAATTAGCATTCCTGTATCTCTGTTTATGTGAATCATACTTGAGTAAGAGAACATAACCATGATTGTCTGACACAATCAAGTAATTATCGCTGGCCTTGATTTGGAACTTGGATTCTTCAAACTGCATCACCTCCGGCAACTGAATTTTCTGGGATGCTTTTGATACCTCACAATCATGTAATCTGTAGATACTTAGATATAATACCGAGGGACTTCCAAGCAGTTGTTCCATTAGCGCTATTGTGAACCCTTTCAGAACTTCGTAAGATAACACTTTGAAGCAAATAATCCTGATACCTTGGCCCTCAACTTCCTCATCTGGGTTACACAAACTGTATAGTCCATTGTGATATAAGGTGTCCCCACTCGAGTTTTTCTGTTTAATTGGACTTTTCCAATCCCATATCTCTACTAACCGCTTGTGGCAATGCAATACCAAGATATCGCTACCCGCGCAGCAGTCAACAAGTACATCATCGTCCTTTGAAATCTCGTTTTCATTAGATATACCCGGTGAGCTGTCTTCAGTGTCAAGCTGTTGGTTATTCGAATCCGAATTAGAGCCTGTAACCAGCTTTAGTTTCTGCCATGTTGCTGAAGTGCTCCCTCTTCTATATCCTTTCTTCACAGTGGAATGACTGTATGTTAGATAAATACATCATAGGACACAGAGCGGCAAATACTCACACTTTATTAATGCATATTGTGCCATTAGATCTTCTTGACATCCCTAGTCACAACAATTCTTGCTTATAGATCGTTCCAGGTGGTATGTTACAACTGATTGTTGCGTTCCGGTGGTAAGTCTTATCAGACGATCACGTGATCACGATTTCCTTAGATGTGTCATTTCTCCACCAAAAGTGCTGGTGAACCGTGTAGATCACTTGAATAGTCCCGTCTTAATACGAACTACAACTAAGACAGGGTGGAATGGATCATTTTATCTTCCACTACAAAAGTGTTCCCTCTAGCCACTTTAAACTGGGCATAACCGAATATGCCCAGGGCTAGCGAGAAGGCATTGCTGTGGTGATACTTAACTACAAGTATACTAAGCGAGTCCTGAGTTGATTCTATATTCGTATTACATATGCCTAACTTCTATTATTTCTATTCCTATTACCTCCATTTTACCTCGATATTATCTTGAAATATCATACATCGTATATAGGTTGGATCTTCTACAACAATGAACATTTTTCTTTCAGCGTTTTCTCAACACATGAACTATGTTACCCGGCCAGAAGTTTGGTAAACAGAACAAGCGAGCGCCAATATAGAAACGCGTGCCTTAGGCACGTGCATGCGAGTCTAGACGAGAGTAAGAAGCCACTGCGCATCCGGATTTTATTCTGGTCACGCGCACACTGGATCGCGCACTACTCATCCAACAGCAATTTGTTGGGAGACTCCCTCCCATCGCAGAGAGATCTCGGTCGTCTTGGTAAGGTGCACTACCTTTAACCATTAACTCGTAGCACAAAGTGATTTTAGATGCAGTATTTTGCAGCTATCAATTTTGGGTTTCTTAATATTAAATGTTGAGAATTGAAATTGGGTATACACACCAACAAAGCCATATACAAGCCCAGCGGTTAAATATATACTATTCTTCTTTATAGATATAATTTTTTTCGTTCTATCTATTGAGACATTAATAAGCTTAACAGATATTTGATTGACTGTTCACATAGTTAGGACTGAGGATTTTATTAACTCGCATTGAAGCAACAAAAGGATAAAGTTCAAGTTAGTGAGGTTTATTGAGATATGAGAGCGGAAATTGAACAGGAATTATCACACACATTATTAACTGAGCTATTGGCGTATCAGTTTGCCTCGCCAGTTAGATGGATTGAAACACAGGATGTATTCTTGAAGCAGCACAACACTGAGCGAGTTATAGAAATTGGGCCATCACCAACTTTGAGTGGTATGGCATCTCGTACTATCAAGGCAAAGTACGAGTCTTATGATGCGGCGTTGTCATTACAGCGTCAAGTTTACTGCTACTCTAAGGATGCTAAGGAGATTTATTACAGACCCGATCCTGTAGAGGATGCGCCAGAACCAAAGGCAGCTGAAGCTGAAACCCCTGCTTCGTCGGATGCAGCTAAAGCACCGGAGCCAGCCGCTCCAGTGGCCCCTGCTGCCCCTACTGCACCTGCTGGTCCAGCGGTTGCAATGAGTGATGAGCCCGTTAAGGCATCTCTCCTTTTACATGTTTTAGTTTGTCAGAAGTTGAAGAAATCACTTGATGGTGTTCCAATGTCAAAGCCTATAAAAGATCTAGTGGGAGGAAAATCTACCGTCCAGAATGAGATTCTCGGTGACTTAGGAAAAGAATTTGGTTCTACCCCAGAAAAGCCCGAGGACACTCCTTTGGAGGAGCTTGCTGAGCAATTCCAGGACACATTTGACGGTCATTTAGGTAAGACATCAACCTCTCTTATAAGCAGATTGATGGCTTCTAAGATGCCTGGTGGATTTTCTGTAACTGTTGCGAGAAAGTATTTAGAAACTAGGTACGGGTTTGGGCCAGGAAGACAGGATTCGACTTTGCTTGTTGCTTTAACCCAGGAGCCAGCTTCGAGAATTGATTCTGAGAATGGTGCAAAGGAATACTTAGATGCAGTTGCAAACAAGTACGCATCAATAGCGGGTGTATCTTTAACCTCAGCTTCTGCAGGATCAGGCCAGGATGCTGGTGCTGGTGCTGTTATAGACAGTGCAGCTTTAGATGAGATAACTGCTCAAAACAAGAAATTGGCAAGACAACAACTTGAAGCTTTAGCCAGATATCTTCAAATGGACTTGAACAAAGGTGCTAAATCTTTCATCAAAGAGAAGGAGGCTTCTGTGATTTTGCAGAAAGAGTTAGACTTGTGGGAAGCTGAACATGGCGAGTTCTATGCACAAGGAATCAAGCCAACCTTTTCATCTAAAAAGTCAAGAACCTATGATTCTTACTGGAATTGGGCTAGACAGGATGTTTTATCCATGTATTTTGATATAATTTTTGGCAAGTTGAACTCCATTGATCGTGAGACTATCAATCAATGTATTCAAATTATGAATCGTTCTAATCCAACCTTGATTAAATTCATGCAATATCACATAGATAATTGTCCTGAGTACAACGGGGAAACATATAAACTTGCCAAGAAACTTGGACAGCAGTTAATCGACAATTGTAAGCAAACCATAGGAGTTGATCCTGTTTATAAAGACGTAAGCAGAATAACTGGCCCACTGACTACTATTGATAGTAAAGGAAGAATTAAGTATGAAGAAGCTAATAAGGAAGCAGTTCGTAAATTCGAACAATATGTATATGAGATGGCTCAAGGAAGCGAGAAAACAAAGCATAAGACATCTACCACAATCCAAGAAGATTTGGCTAGAATTTACAAGGCACTTGTCAAGCAAGCTTCCAAAAACACTCAATTAGAGATCGAAAAGTTGTACACTCAATTGGTAAACTTTGTTGAGTCGTCTAGTGAAATTGAAGTTTCTCAAATTACCAAGGACATTCTTAGCAATTCATCACCTCCAGCAGAAGAATCAGAAGATGACTCTAGCTTGACCCCCTCAGAAGATGACGAAATAGCTTCACTACCTGATAAAACTTCCATCTTGGATCCAGTTTCCTCTACCATCCCCACAAGTATAATTCCTTTCTTGAATCTCCAGAAAAAATCTAAAACAGGAGAATGGTTATACGATTCCAAATTGTCATCGATTTATCTTAATGGTCTTGAATCTGCCGCGGTCAACGGGTTAACCTTCAAAGACAAATATGTTTTGGTTACTGGAGCCGGTGCAGGTTCTATCGGTGCAGAGATTTTACAGGGCTTAATTAGTGGTGGTGCAAAAGTAATTGTCACTACCTCAAGGTTTTCAAAGAAGGTCACAGAATATTATCAGACAATGTATTCAAGGTATGGTGCTAATGGTTCTACTTTGATTGTTGTTCCCTTCAATCAGGGATCTAAACAGGACGTGGACGCGCTTGTTGATTACATATACAATGATCCTAAACAAGGAGGTTTAGGATGGGACTTAGATGTCATTATTCCTTTCGCAGCTATTCCAGAAAATGGTAATGGTATTGATAATATTGATTCTAAATCGGAGTTTGCACATAGAATAATGTTGACGAATTTATTAAGACTTTTGGGTGCTGTGAAGAAGCATAAGCATGCAGATACTAGGCCAGCTCAATGTATTTTACCTCTTTCTCCAAATCACGGAACTTTTGGTTTCGATGGTTTATACTCTGAGTCAAAGATTTCTTTAGAAACTTTGTTCAACAGATGGTATTCTGAAGATTGGAGCTCAAAATTGACTATATGTGGTGCTGTAATTGGCTGGACAAGAGGTACTGGTTTGATGAGCGCCAATAATATCATAGCACAGGGTATTGAAAAGTTGGGTGTTAGGACATTTAGTCAAAAGGAGATGGCGTTTAATATACTAGGCTTATTAACACCACAGATCGTCAAACTTTGTCAGAATGAGCCAGTTCTTGCGGACTTGAACGGTGGTTTGCAATACATTGATAATTTGAAAGAGTTCACTTCGAAGTTAAGACAAGACTTGATGGAAACTGCAGATCTCAGAAGAGCAGTTTCCATAGAAACGTCTATAGAACAAAAGGTCATAAATGGCGATGAGGTTGATTCTAACTATAATCAAGTCACTATTCATCCTAGAGCCAACATGAAGTTCGATTTCCCCACTTTGAAATCTTATGAAGACATCAAGAAGGTTGCTCCAGATTTAGAAGGAATGTTGGATCTCGAAAGAGTTATTGTTGTTACGGGATTTGCTGAAGTTGGTCCATGGGGTAATGCTAGGACTAGATGGGAAATGGAAGCTTATGGTGAATTTTCGATAGAAGGCTGTATCGAAATGGCTTGGATCATGGGTTTAATAAAATACTTCAATGGTAATGTCAAGGGCAAACCATACTGTGGCTGGGTCGACTCTAAAACGCAAGAGCCAGTCGAAGATAAGGACATAAAATCCAAATATGAAGAACAAATCTTAGAGCATACAGGTATAAGATTGATTGAGCCAGAGCTTTTCCATGGCTATGATCCAAATAAGAAGAAGCTTATTCAAGAAGTTGTGATCGAATATGATTTAGAACCATTTGAGACTTCGAAGGAAACTGCTGAGCAATATAAGTTAGAGCATGATGAGAAGTGTGAAATATTTGAGATTCCTGAAACTGGTGAATACACGGTCAAGTTGCTTAAAGGCGCCACTTTACTCATTCCTAAGGCTTTGAGGTTCGACCGTCTAGTTGCTGGACAAATCCCAACTGGATGGGATGCAAAGACGTATGGTATCCCAGAAGATACTATTAATCAAGTTGATCCTATCACCTTATATGCTTTGGTTGCAACAGTTGAGGCCTTGTTGTCCGCTGGTATTACAGATCCCTATGAGTTTTACAAATATGTTCACGTTTCTGAAGTCGGTAACTGCTCCGGTTCAGGTATGGGTGGTGTGACTGCTCTTCGTGGAATGTTCAAAGATAGATTCCAGGATAAGCCAGTGCAGAATGATATTCTTCAGGAGTCTTTTATCAATACTATGTCCGCTTGGGTAAACATGTTGTTGTTGTCATCTTCTGGACCTATTAAAACTCCAGTAGGTGCCTGTGCAACTGCGGTAGAATCGGTTGATATTGGTATCGAAACAATTTTGTCTGGCAAGGCTAAAGTTGTTTTGGTAGGTGGTTACGATGATTTCCAAGAGGAAGGTTCCACAGAGTTTGCTAATATGAATGCTACTTCTAATTCTACTACTGAAATGGAGAATGGTAGAACACCTCAAGATATGTCCAGGCCTACTACTACTACCAGAGCAGGCTTTATGGAATCACAGGGTTCAGGTATTCAAGTAATTATGACTGCCGATTTAGCTCTCAAAATGGGTGTCCCTATTCATGCGGTGCTTGCAATGACTGCTACGGCAACCGATAAGATCGGAAGGTCTGTTCCTGCGCCTGGAAAGGGTATTTTGACGACGGCAAGAGAGTATCATGGCAACTTGAAATATCCTTCGCCAATGTTGAACATTAAGTACAGAAGCCGCCAATTGAAACAGAGGCTTTCCCAGATCGAAACGTGGGAATCGGGTGAGATTGAGTACTTGAATGACGAAGTCAGTTTAGCAAAGGAAGAGTATGGTGCAGAATTCTCCGAGAATGAATATTTGAGAGAACGCGTTGAAGAAATCAGACGTGAGGCTAAGCGCCAAGTTGCCGATGCGAAAAGACAATGGGGTAATGACTTCTACAGATCTGATCCACGTATTGCTCCTTTAAGAGGAGCTTTGGCAACATTCAACTTAACTATTGATGATTTGGGTGTGGCTTCGTTCCACGGAACATCTACGGTAGCAAACGATAAGAATGAATCTAGTACCATCAATGAAATGATGAAACATCTTGGAAGGACTGAAGGTAATCCTGTCTTTGGTGTATTCCAGAAGTATTTAACTGGACATCCTAAAGGTGCTGCAGGTGCATGGATGATGAATGGTGCAATCCAAATTTTAAATTCTGGTATTGTCCCTGGTAATCGTAACGCAGATAACGTCGATAAGAATTTGCAGCAATTTGAGTATATCTTATATCCATCTAGATCGATTCAGACTGATGGTATTAAGGCGGTGTCTGTAACATCCTTCGGTTTCGGACAAAAAGGTGCCCAAGCAATTGTTATTCACCCTGACTATTTGTATGCTGTCTTGGATAAGACCTCATACGAGCAGTACGCTCAGAAGGTTGAGATTCGTAATAATAAGACATACAGATACATGCACAACGCTATGGCACATAACTCTTTGTTTGTCGCTAAGGATCATCCTCCTTACACTGCTGATCTTGAGCAAGATGTGTACTTAGACCCATTGGCCAGGATTGCAGACGCTAAGAAAGCTGAATTGAACTTCGATAATAAGTCAATCCAATCCTCCAAATCTTACATTGGAAAAGCGGCTGACTCTATTTCCGAAACTTTAGCAAAACTAAATGGTTCAAGTAAGGGTGTGGGTGTAGACGTAGAATTACTCAGCTCATTGAATATTGAAAATGAGACTTTCTTGGAGAGGAACTTCACTTCAAAGGAACGTGAATACTGTGAAAACTCACCCAATCCAAATGCTTCTTTCACTGGAACATGGTCAGCCAAAGAAGCTGTATTCAAAGCATTAGGTGTTAAGTCGAAAGGTGCTGGCGCAGCCTTGAATGACATCGAGATTGTAAGGGATAGTAATGGCGCACCTCAAGTGGCTTTGTCTGGTGATGCAAAGAAAGCAGCAGAAGCCGCAGGTGTTAAGCAAATCAAAGTCTCAATTTCTCATGATGACTTCCAAGCAACTGCAGTCGCTTTGAGTGATTTTTAGTTATATATTAACTTAATCTAGTCGTATATAATAGACCGATTCTGAATAGAGAAGTACTGTATTGAGATTGTTGAACTTTTTAGTGTCTTAACCGAGAGGCAGAGCGAATCATGTACTGTACCAAATTCACGAAGTAGTGGTATTAGTACACTTCAACATTACAAAATAGATTAAGTGCTAGTAAAAAAGACATTGATCTAGTAAATATAATGTCTCAGAATGCTGTTAATGGGAACACAGATCCTGAGGAAAGTTCCCTGATAAATTCAGTTAATGCGACAAGTGATCAAACTGATCTTAATGGGAAGGCGAAGGATTCTCCTCCCGACAGTGAAGGTCAGTCAGAAAGCATTGATGCACCAGTGACAGTAGATACAGATGGGCAGGAGCTGAAATTTGAGATTTCTCCTAAGTCTTCTAATATTAGTGAAGGATGGAAGAAAGCTGAAGATATTCAGCCAGCCCTGCCCACCCTGGCCAACGAAACTGGAGAATCTCAAATAAACGGAGAAGGAGATGGAAAACTACCTTCTGAGCACCCTGATATAAATTCTAGTCTTGAAACTCCGATCCCTAGCTCAGGTACAAGACCTAGTATACTGGGAATTTCCACGGTTCCTACATCGAAGGTAGATACGCAGCATTTTTTTACAAAAGCGTTTGAAAGTATTTCAAGTTTTAAGGAAGTCAAGAAAAGCGAAGTAATTAAGAATAGTATCCAAAGGGCTACAGTTGCGTTAGACAATTTTTCTCCCGAAGCTTCAAATTTGATATTGAATTGTTTAAAAGTCACTTGTGAGAATTCAAATAATGAGTTGAAAGCGATGTCTATAGGTCTATTTGTGAAATTATTCGACTATACTAATGCCTCTGGAATTGTTGATAAGGTAGCACTTACAGACGCCTCAGTCGAAATCATATCTTCTTTCTTTGAAGGGGAAAGTACAGATCCTGAGGTGGAATTACAAGTCGTGCGTGCTTTAATGCATTGTGTGCTTACCATGCCCTGTCATGGTGCATCTCTTCTAAAGGCCGTTAGGCAGATATACAATATTTTCATTTTCTCCTTGGATCCAAGAAATCAATCAGTCGCACAAGGTATCTTGACACAAGTGATAGGTGCAATTTTTCAAAGAGTTGGTGAATCACCGATTTTTAAGACGAAAGCACGCGTCATAGTGGAAGCTAACCATAGGAATGGAATAAATGGAAAATCTGATTCGTTGAGTGAAGTAGTTCACGAAAAGCTTACTCTAAAGAATTTGGAGAGACTCAATACTGAGGCAAATGATAATGACCGAGTAGCAGAAGCTAATCACGCGACTGAGGCTGACGATGACTTGGCTGTGAAAGACGCTTTCTTAATTTTCCGTGCTATGTGCAAATTGTCTGTGAAAGCGTTGGATTCGGAGGCTGTGGACATGAGGTCACATGAAGTACGGTCCAAGCTATTATCGTTGCATATAATTCACACAATTCTCAAGGAGAATATGGAAATATTTTTAAATCCCGAGGTAGTTATATTATCGTCTAAAACTTCCGAACAGACAAAATTAATAAATGCTGTCAGACAGTATTTATGTTTATCACTTTCTAGAAATGCCGCTTCGCCCTTGGCCCCGGTATTTGAATTATCCATAGAAATTTTCTGGCTCGTTATCTCCAATTTGAGAGCCGAATTCAAGAGAGAAATTCCAGTATTTTGGGATGAGATCTATTTTCCGATTGCTGAGCTCAAAACTTCAACTTCACACCAGAAAAGGTACTTGTTATCAATTATTGAAAGAATTTGTAACGACTCTAGGTGCATATTGGAATTTTACTTAAATTATGATTGTGATAGTTTTATGCCAAATATTTGTGAGAAGATTATAGATTACCTCACAAAGCTATCATTGCTTAGGGTTGATGTAACCTCACAACAAAAATTGAACTTTTTTGAGAACAGAAGAAAAGGAATTTCTGTGTATCACATTAGCAAAATGGCGAATTTAACTAGCAGCTCATTGCCTTCTAGGCCACCCGAACCTGACATTTACACTAAGTTTCCGTTAGAATTTGCATTGAAGGTGACAGCCATAAACTGTATTGTAGCTTTCTTGCGATCATTATACTCTTGGGCCCAAAAGGATTATAAATCTAATACTGTATCAAGTCATAGCATGAGCAACAGTCTCACAGGTTCTCATTTATCACTTCAAAGAAATAGGTCCGCCACTGTTGATTCTAACGTTTCGGAATCCAATGACTCAAAGAGTAGCTCTTACATGAACGTGAATAATACCAGCGATGCTGTAAATGAATCTGATGACCCCGAACAATTTGAGAATTTGAAGCAAAGAAAAAAGGCACTCTTAGAAGGGATAAGGCGGTTTAACATTAAGCCCAACAAGGGGATAGACTATTTCCTTGACCATAATTTCATTCATTCAGATGATCCAAAAACAATTGCATCGTTTATCATTAATACAGAAGGCTTAAATAAAGCTTCAATCGGTGAATTTTTGGGCGAAGGGAATGAAAGAAGTACTGCGATAATGCATGCTTTTGTTGACCTGATGGACTTCACTAATGCGGACTTTGTTGATTCTTTGAGGATGTTCTTACAATCATTTAGACTTCCTGGGGAAGCGCAAAAGATCGATCGTTTTATGCTTAAATTTGCTGAGAGATATGTCTTGGGTAATCCTACCGTGTTTGCAAATGCAGATTCTGCCTATGTTTTGGCTTATTCTGTTATTATGCTCAACACAGATTTGCACTCTCCACAAGTTAAAAATAGAATGACATTCGAAGATTTTTTTCTGAATAACAAAGGGATTGATGATGGAAAAGATCTTTCCGCAGATTTCTTGCGTAACATATATGATAAGATTCAGAGTGATGAGATCAAATTGCAATCTGAGCAACATGCGGCATTATTGGCCGGGGACATAAGTTCGTTCCAGTCCAACACATCGCTTGGCTTTTTTGGAGGGCGCGATCTTAATTTAGAAGCCTATCTCCATGTTTCGAAAGAAATGTCTACCAAAACAGAGAAACTTGTCCGAGACATTGGTAAGAAAACAAGGAATGACTCTTCCATTGGATCTTTCTATATTGCTTCTCATGTATACCATGTCAAATCCATTTTCAATACTTTGTGGATGTCAATTTTAGCTGGCTTAACGTCTCCATTTAAGGAGTATGACGACTATTCAATCACAAATACTAGTTTGGAGGGAATTAAACTTTCAATAAAAATCGCCTGCATGTTTGACCTAGAGTATGCAAGAACTTCTTTTATAGGAGCTCTAGTTCAATTTCAGCATTTGAATAACTTCGAAGAGATGAAACCTAAGAACATTCAAGCTTGTTATGTTATGTTGGACATTGCGGTGACAGAAGCTAACCACTTGCGGTCTTCATGGATACAGATTGCAACATCTATTTCACAGTTAGAGCGATTACAATTGATTGCTCAAGGTGTGGATCAAGATACGATCCCGGATGTGTCTACCGCCAAATTGGTAAATCGTACATCTATTGAGAGTACCGCATCGTCTTCCAGAGGGTTTTTTGGACTGTTTACAAGTCATCAAACACCATCACAGATAGCCTCGAATAAGTTTCATCACCAACACATGTCTCCTGAAATTGCTGAGCTCTTGTCAAGTACTGAACTTGATGTTGCCATTGATAAAGTTTTCACCAACAGTGCCAATTTTACTGGTGATGCAATTATTGAATTCGTTAAAGCTGCATCTAAGGTATCAGCGGAAGAGATTGAATCTTCTGGCCAAAATAGCAGTCCCAGAATGTTTACTTTGCAGAAACTCGTTGATATTTGCTATTATAATATGAGTAGAATCAGACTTGAATGGTCTCAATTGTGGGCTATAATGGGGGAAACATTTAATGAAGTTTGTTGCCATCCTAACATTTCAGTTGTCTTCTTTTCTTTAGACTCATTGAGACAACTTTCTATGCGATTCTTAGATATTGAAGAATTATCCCACTTTAAGTTTCAAAAAGAGTTCTTGAAGCCATTCGAGCATGCGATGACCCATAATGATTCCTTGGAAATCAAGGATATGGTATTAGAGTGCTTAAATAACATGATACTAGCTAAGGCTAATAAGATAAAGTCTGGATGGAAGACCATATTTAGTGCTTTAGCGGCATCTGCAAGTGAAAATAAGGAATCTTTGGTGATGAAGACATATCGTATTGCCTCTTGGATTAATAATGAATATCGAAGTGAAGTGGTGGCACAAGACTCTTTTCCTGATATGGTCCTTTGTTTTACCAAATTGGCTGAAAATTATAGATTCCAGAGAATAAGTCTTCTCTCTTTGGATTCACTTAAAAGTATTGGCCAAGATATGCACGATAAAGCAATGAAGGATAGTAACCAAAAGGATGAAGAGAATGACTTACAGAAGAACTGGTTCCCAATTTTGTTTTCTTTCCGTGAAATCATTATGCAAGGTGAAGAGCTTGAAGTTCGTTCTAGAGCATTAACGTACTTATTCGACGTATTGTTCGACAATGGATCTGGATTTACTTTTGAGTTTTGGGAGAAGATTTGTAAAGAATTATTATTCCCTATCTTTAGTGTCTTAGGAAATCACTGGGAATTGAATGATGCTATGACTAATGACAAGCTAACTGTTTGGTTGTCAACTACGTTGATACAGGCGTTGAGAAATATGATAACCTTATTTTCACATTTTTTTGATGCACTCAGTCCAATGATAGACGGATATCTCGAACTCCTTATATCATGCATATGCCAGGAAAATGATACTATTGCTCGTATAGGAAGATCGTGCATGTATACATTGCTAATTGATAACGCAGATAAGTTTAATGATACACATTGGGAGAAGGTAGTAAATGCCTTCCGCGATCTTTTCTGCTTGACCTCTGCGAATGAACTTTTTACTTCAGACCCTCTTAGAGTTTCAGATAAGGGTTCACCGGGCCAAGAGGCTGTTGATGTTGGCTCTCCCAAGGCTTTTGTTGGGGAGCTTGAACGACTGGATTCCTCCCTGGTATTGGAAGAAACGAAAGCAAGATTACAGCGTTCTAAAGAAAAATCATCCATTGTTGTCAAATGTGTAATACAGTTGTTGATGATAGAGACGCTATCTGAAATTTTCGATAGCAACGAATTTTATGAGTCCATTCCGTATAAGTACTTAAACGACTTGGCATCTCTTCTTAAAAACAGCTACAAATTTGCCAAGCGCTTTAACGATGACTATGACCTACGCGTGCGATTGTGGAATGCAGGTGTCATAGAAAGATTGCCGAACCTTCTTAAACAAGAGTCAGGGTCTGCTGCGGTGTACATCAATATCATGTTTAGAATGTACTGCGATGATGATAAGACAAATTCCGAGGCGAAGAAAGATATAATGCGATCTCTAATTCCGCTTTGTATTACTATAATTGATGGTTACGCGGATTTTGATGAAACCAATCAACAGAGAAATATAGCTACATGGAAACCTGTTATTGTCGAGATATACCAGGGCTACGTAGAACTTGATGATCCAGATTTTATAAAGTATGCACCTGAGATGTATACAAATACTCTCCAATTATTGACAAAGCATATGCATGTTGAGCTCAGGCTAGCTGTCAGAACTTATCTTGCGAGAGTCGGTGACATTTTTATCAAAAGAGGCTCCGCCGAATCACTTGCATAAAGTGTAAAATCATAACCAGCTACCTAATTCCTAGGTGTCTCCCTAATCAATGTTCACCTTGATTTATCATCAATTGCACTTACAGCTCACTCGCTGTCCTTAGACTTGTACTGTACAGTATGGTGTTTACGGAGCTCGATTTCTTTTCTTCGAGTTAAATTGGTAATGATTACGAGTACTCTATAAATTTATTCAACTAATAAGTTACTTAAAGCTTTGAATATGCATTTCCTAGGAGATTATCTATATATTTGCTGTTTGTAGGCCCTTTTAATTTAAAGTATAGACATAAAGCAACTGTAATTTACGCTTGTTACTGTGACTAAGAACATGGTCGTGAAAGCTCAAAAGGTTGAGAGTTGGACGTTAATAAAATTTTTCAAATCCACCTACATAGCAGAAACATACGAAGATTAGTTTTTTAACTAGCAGACTTGAAAAGGATGTCTTTCGAGAATAAGGTATGTTTTCCTAATGTTGAATGGAGCTTGTGAATTGCAGAAAAGGGTTTTATTGTTTCTTTCAGAAGAGAAGTGCATGAGAGAAGTATAACCTTAGACGTGAGCCAAGTGGACGATTGGGCCATTGTCCCTCTGACCTCAAGTAAACGAAGCATGATAGCCATTGAAGACATTCTCACTGGTTTCACAGGCGGTGGAATACATTCAAACTTCATTTGATAATTGTACTAACCAAGAACAGAATTTATATGATTTGTTAGGAAACGACGTTGAAGACGATTCCACTCCTCAACTACCAATTAAGGAGGTCGTTAGAAAGAACACCTCTTCAAAGAAGTCGGATGTTCCTCCCCCATCAGCTGACCCAGCTAAGGCCAAGAAGAAGAGCAAGCCAACTGGCAACGAAGGTGCACTCAAAAACAAACCTAATAACAAGGCCGTGCAACCTCCCTCTTCTACAGCCAGTAAGCACTATAAGAAGCCATTAGACCGTCACTCCAGATCAGGTAAATCTGACTCTGCCAAAAAGATCAAGCAAGGATGGGGTTCAGATGACAAGCGTGAGTTAGAAGCAGAAACAGATGCTGTTGAAGATGCAGTCCAAGATCTTGCTGATGAGGACCATGAGAACGTTGAGAAGTTTGAAATCCCAAAACAGTCTTTGACTGACTACTTTGCTGAGTTACAGTTGAAGCAACAAGAATTGGGCAACAGAAAAGCTTCCAGAAAAGCGAACGAAGGAAGCGAAGACAAATGGTCCTCGGGCGAAGTCCTCACCAAGCAACAAGAATCTTACGTAAGTCCAAGTGCCTCCAAAAAGACTAAGGGTAAGTCTCAGAAAGAGAAGAAGTTTTTGAACTTTGAGGCGTCTTTTGCTGACGAAACTCCCTCCTCTTCTTCAAGACCACCATTCAAGAAAGGAGGAAAGAAGAACTTTGCTCCTAGGAAGCCTAAGCCAGCAGTCAATGACAAGAACTTCCCATCATTATGATCAACCCTGTTGCTCTAGTGTGTGATCTACTGTGTGGATGGCCAGTGCCCCTCAATCAATTGGTATAATCTATCATATACGTGTCTACAAAATATACACATCAATGTCTGATCTTGTTCATCTCTACCTCTGTCTTTGTATCACTTCCGCTCCTATGTGATAATTTTTTCCCGCAACCACTATGAGGTCCTTTTCACCGTAGTTTACTCGAACGAACGTAAAGTTACCTCCTTCACTACTCGCTCGAGCCAATTCTCTGCCTAGTTCTACGATCTTCTCGGCTTTAGTTTGTGCCACAACTCCTGCATTATTGCCCATATCTACTGCACCGATCAACCCTTCATCCTTGAACACCGCCACAACTCCCAATTCCGACGTCTTTTCCAGGGCGTAAGCATCAAGAGACTCTCTTAGTAGCTCGACCGTCGATTCTGGAAGTCCAGCTGCTGTGTCTCCCATTTCTCTGGCCCACAATCTACTGCTGGTTGCTTGCCTATTCCATTGATGTTCCAGGCATTTGGAAAGATTTGCGCTACAAAGCGATTACATAAGCAAGACCTTAACTGAGTCACCGAGTGACCACATTCACATTCTAAATAATAGTAGTGACAACAAGAACATAACCAATTGAAAATAAACGTAACAGCTTAGCAATTAAGTATAA
The DNA here is from genome assembly GCA_031081805.1 of Schwanniomyces etchellsii. Lineage (NCBI taxonomy): Eukaryota > Fungi > Ascomycota > Pichiomycetes > Serinales > Debaryomycetaceae > Schwanniomyces > Schwanniomyces etchellsii. The sequence continues at coordinate 60,143 of JARYSY010000009.1, forward strand.
TTGACAAGGCTTATTGTGCTAGGAAACTTATATCTAGTGCCGACAAAAAAACTGTTGAGAGACAGGTTAAACAGAAGTTAAGTAATTGCTACGCGTGAACCGAGCACACCTGATAAAAGGCTATAGATAGTGAAAAGTTGAAATAATTGGAGAAGCAAACAAATTAAAGAATTTTTATACGAAGTACTTGCAAATATCGTGGTAAAACTAAAAGAAAAGTGATAGAGGCGAAAAGGAAACTATGGTTAGCAAAGAAGCTGAAATTTCAGCAAGTGGTTCTGGAGAACCCGGAAAATGGAGTAGCCTGGGGGCAGAATACTCAGAATCTCCGCCACAGGGAGATGGAGGCGTAAACAAGAAGTTATTATCTACATCGTCGCCTGAGGGTATACAGGTGGCATCTAAGATCACGCCAACTCGGTTAGCTAACTTATTGATTAAGAAAGGGCCACTTCCCATACGGCACATTACGAGCCACTTGTCCAGTGAAGTGCCGGGATTTGAGCACCTCTCTCTCTCGAAGCAAAGAAGGCTTATTATGGGTGCTATGGAGCAAACAGACCCCGAGAATGGCGTTGTATTCGAGAAGATAGGATGGGGTCAGTGGGCCGTGAGGAAAGTGGGTAGCGAGTACATAGTGACCGAAGGAACAGAAGGCATTGATGAGGGTTCTAAGAAGCAAATAAATGTAAACGAATTGAGAAAACAGTCGGGTTTGAAGCTAGGATGGACTAAGAAACAAAGCCTGAAATCACAACTGTCAAGAAGACAATCTATTTCAAACAAGGCTGCGAATCTACACAACATTAGGCTTCCTAATGAGGGTATGCATGATGGAACTTCTATGTCGATCGAACTGGATTCTGAAAGTGACTATGCAATTTCAGACATGAACGATGACAGCAGCGACGAGAATAGTGGCGAAGAAGACGAGGACCTCTTTCTTTTCGACCATGACGAGGACAACAAATCCAAGATAGAGTCCAAAAGATCGCCCCCTATCAAGTTTGCAAATCGCGTCCCGCTCAAGGTGAGTCCTCCTCCGAATACGTCAGGGCGTCATCGCAATTCAGCGTCAAATAACTCTTCAATTACCAAAAACACTCATTCTCACCCTCATAATCATAGGACCATTTTAAACCGCTCCCGGTTGAACTCTATTGAAAATTTGGACAATTACATTCTTTCATCTTCGAGGAATTCAAACGTGTCAGTAAACTCCCCTCCTATTTCTTTATCAAATATTTCTGGACTGCCCTTGGCATCGTGGGTCTCGAGTCATGATCACTTGTTACCTCTGTCAACTGATAATATGGAGAATGCTCGCTCAATGGTTGCCGGTCGCAGAAAATCCTCCTTCAATGAGTCGAATATCCGCTCGACGCTTTCTACATCTGTTCCAAAAAATCAGCACAGTGAAGGTTTTACTGGGCATGTTGTCTACGCCCCTACGCAGCCATACAATAATATGTCTGATATTGTTCAGGAAGCAGTATCAAAGACATCCAACGTAAGCGATACAGATGAAGAGGATTGGGCTACAATTGGTGCCAAGACCCTTAGAGATACTAAAGCATCCTCCAATACATTAAAAATCAAGCTGGCCGGCCCTCACAACAATAACAAAAATAATGATCAAAGCGATGAACGTGATGCTGCCATCGCTTTGGTGGATCTTATGTCCGTTTAATTCTAGAATTGCACGTTATATCCTTTTTTTTAATTTATTCCTTGTTGATCTATGGTTAAATATACATATATAAATGAACTATCTTTACATCCAAATATATACTTTATTATATCCTTCATTGATAGATATTTCCCAATTCAGATAAAGTGAAACGCGGTTTGAATTTTTCAACTAGTTCAAAATCTATTACTCCAGCCATTTCTAGTTAGGAAAGCGTTTTCATTAATTAATATTCCTGAAATCGACTAGCACAGGGCTTTAGAGAATATGTCAACGACTTCCACAGCTTTACCGGCAATTCAGTTGAATGTTAACTATGATGATATACGTAGCACTATTAAGGATTTTTTAACACATTTTAAGACTGATGTCTCAGAGAATGAAATTGATATGCTAGATGAGTATGACCAGGAAAAGGGTGGCCCTAAATACATGATGTTGTTACTGGACATTGCAAACAGGGAAAAGACGACTTTATATATTGAGCTTGATGATTTGAAGGCGTATCAGGAAAGCCAGTATTTTGAGAGTGGAACTCAAAATGTGACACCAAATGCATTGATTAACCTTGTAACTAAGAACACGTATCATTATTTGGAGCTTTTCAGTAGTGTAATTGATGAGTTGATGCCTGAGCCTACCAAGGATATTTCGTACAAGGACGACGTCTTAGATGTGATCATACACCAAAGAAAATTGCGTAATATAAGAATACAGCAGGAGAATAACGAAGAGTTCAGTAACTTAAGGGAAGGCTTTGCTAATTCCTCAAACACCCAAAATTCCACATCGGCTGAGGAACAGACTAGTGAAAATATGTTTCCTCCAAAGCTTACGCGTCGTTATCATTTGTACTTCAAGCCACTTTCTGACATCAGTCGAGGCTCAGGTAAGCCAATGGCTGTCAGAGATGTCAAGGGAGTATACGTTGGAGAGTTGATCACTATTCGAGGGATTGTTACTCGAGTCTCTGACGTGAAGCCTACAGTTTTAGTGAATGCCTATACGTGCGACAAGTGTGGGTACGAAATATTTCAAGAAGTATCCTCCAAGGTTTTTACACCACTCAGTGAATGTACGTCTGCCGTTTGCAAGAATGATAATACTAAGGGACAATTATTTATGTCAACTAGGGCCTCGAAGTTCTCCTCGTTTCAGGAAGTGAAAATGCAAGAATTATCTAATCAAGTACCCGTTGGTCATATTCCTAGGTCTATTTCTATCCATGTCAATGGTGACCTAGTGCGGTCAATGAATCCTGGTGATGTTGTCGATGTATGTGGTATTTTCATGCCATCACCTTATACAGGCTTCCGTGCGTTGAAAGCGGGTTTGCTTACGGATACGTATCTAGAAGCTCAATTTGTTAAACAACATAAAAAGCAATATGATTCCTATGAAATAACGGATGATGTCAAGAATAGAATCAAAGACTTAAATCAACAAGGAAACATATATAATAAATTAGCAAAATCGATTGCTCCAGAAATATATGGACATTTAGATGTCAAGAAAATCCTTCTTTTGTTACTTTGTGGAGGTGTTACAAAAGAAATTGGTGACGGATTAAGAATACGTGGAGATATAAATGTTTGTCTCATGGGAGATCCTGGTGTCGCAAAATCCCAGTTACTAAAAGCCATTAGCAAAATTGCGCCTAGGGCGGTTTACACGACAGGAAGGGGTTCTTCGGGTGTTGGTTTAACAGCAGCCGTGATGCGTGATCCTATAACGGATGAAATGATCTTAGAAGGCGGTGCATTAGTTCTTGCAGATAATGGAATATGTTGTATTGATGAATTTGACAAAATGGAGGAATCTGATAGAACCGCAATTCACGAAGTAATGGAACAGCAAACAATTTCAATTTCTAAAGCTGGTATAAACACAACCTTAAATGCTAGAACATCTATATTAGCAGCAGCCAATCCGTTATATGGGAGGTACAATACTCGCTTATCTCCTCATGAGAATATCAACTTACCAGCTGCTTTGTTGTCAAGATTTGATATAATGTTCTTAATGTTGGATCAACCCTCACGAGAATCAGACGAACAGTTGGCACAACATGTGGTCTACGTGCACACGCATAATCAGCAGCCCGAAAGTGATTTCATTCCTTTGGACTCAAGTACAATCAGGCAATATATATCTATTGCTAGGACCCACAGGCCAGTGGTACCAAAAGACGTAGGTGATTATGTTGTACAGTCTTACATTAACATGAGAAAGGAATCATACCGAAACGAGGATTCTATAAAGAAATTCACCCATATAACTCCAAGAACGCTATTGGGAATTTTGAGAATGTCCCAGGCTCTTGCTAGAATCCGTTTTGACAATGTTGTCAGTAATGAAGATGTAGACGAAGCTTTGCGTTTAATTCTGGTTTCCAAGTCGTCTTTATATGCTGAAGAAGAACAGAACCGTGAAGATGAGTCTGCTATTTCTAAGATATACCAGATAATCAGAAATATCGCATTAGGAGATGGTACAAGGCTTGCAAAGACATTGCCTCTTCAAGACTTAAGACAGCGAGTATTATCGAAAGGTTATACTGCTCAGCAGTTTGATGACTGCATTATTGAATATGACCATATTGGTGTGTGGCAGAAGATAGATAACGGTGAAACCTTAATGTTCATTACGGGTGGTGAAGACGACAATGATGATATGATGTTATAATTGAACGCCCATGTAGAATAGAACTGCCTCGCAGTGATTTTACTTCAATGTTTCGTAATAGATACTTTTAACTGTTTCTGACTATTTTGTAATAAATTTCCGAGATCTTGCCTCCTTTTCGCTCTTATCATAAACTTTTTTTGCAATTCGGTGCGCACTTTCCTTCTAATCGGATCAACAGGCTTAGTCCTTTAGGTTAAGAATATGTTTCGGTTATGATGCAACGAGAGAGATCCAACAGTTCTGCTTGTATTCCTGATTCACAAGATACTGTTTCAGTTGATGCGACTCCAGAAAAGAAAGAAACATGTCAAGATCAAGCACAAGGAACGAATTTACAAGAAGTATTGTACCTCTCGAGAATACTCAAGAATGAAGGGACAGTAGCTAGAGACCATGTGCGTATTCTTCTTCCGGTGATTTTATTATGTTCTGATCATACTAACTTCCAACTAGCTAGCTAATGAAAGGACTTTTCTTTCATGGTTGACCATGGGGCTCTGCTTCATGGCCGTGGCCATTGCAACGGCACAACTTTATCGCATAGATGTAAGAACCTCATCCGTTATTCTAGATAAGAAGGAATATGCTGTTTCAAATGATGCTACACTTAGCATATTTAGTCACATTGGACAGCCTTTCTGTTCTATATGTATGAGTTTGAGCATCTTGTCCATTCTCTTTGGGTTGTTTCGCTACTTTCTGGTTCAAGCATTATTGTTACAAAATAAGTTTCCGGCTACAAGGATCATTATTCTACTTCTTTTAATACCGACTATTGCCCTTTGGTGTCTTCTTTTCGTCCTTAATATCAAGCTTACTAGTTCCTAAGCGCAAACGTACATAATTGAAGTATATAGCTATTTTAGGACAAAGGTCCTTTATCGATCTTTAAAAACTACTACAGCTACTACAGCAACTTTCATCTCCCAGCTGACTACTATTGGTACTGTTACCAGTACTACGGTCCACTGATGTAGATTCCTAGCTTGGGCACGCAACATGGAACGCGAAATTATCAACACCTTGTATTCGTTGTCAAAATACTATCAAGATTTGGAGAAATAAAATGACGGATTACTCCTCTCAAACTGTTGCTCAACTTAAAGAGCTTTTGAAGCAAAGGAATTTAGCGGTGGATGGAAAAAAAGCTGATTTAGTTCAAAGATTAATTGATAACGAAAACAATATCGACAACGAAGTGAAAAGTGCTCAGGACGAGAAAAAAGAGGAAATAGGTGGTAATATTGAAGCTCAAGCTGAGCCTGAAAAGAGTGAAAAAGATTCTGAGCTGACTTTGACTGTAATTCAACCGCAGGAGAAGAACGAGGAAGAAGAAAAAACTGATGGAAAGAAGGATGAAGAAGAAAAGAAGCCAAAGAACTTGTCCCCAGAGGAAAGAAAGCAATTAGCTGTGGATTTGTTGACCAAAAAAGTGCAGCGAGCAGAGAAGTTTGGTGAGGTAGCTGCTGCTGAGGCAGCAAGAAAGGACTTAGCAAGAGTCGAGAAGTTCGGCGTTGAACCCGGTACAGCATTAGCGAGAGAAATTGGTTTAGTCGACAAGTCTTTATCTAATGGCTTCAAGAAAAATTTCAAAGGCAGGAAGAACTTTAAAAACAAAAAATTTAAGAAGTTTGGAAAGCCAAAGTTTAATAAATAATTGTCAACTCTTCAAGTTTACAATGCGTATAGAGTACATATCATCTTTTCAATAGACTCTGTGTAGCTTATATATGAATAAAAGACTAATGATTCAGAGGATTTAGTAATAACAATTAAACATCCACCATTTCAACCTGATCATCCCTCTCAGTAAAAGGTTTCGACTCGACTAATCCAACATCATGGCGAATCCAGAATACATAGATCAAAATAATCTGAGTGTATACCAAAAAAAGATCGGTTGGAAGAAGATATACCAAGTTCTTCAAAAAAATCCCAAGAAACTTTGCTTCTTGAACCAGAAATACCAACTCTGGATCTCTGCTACCTGCGGACAGAGGAATACTGCCAAGGTCAATGCTTCCCATATTTTGTGAACTATCTGCGCTCTTCATTATTATTGGAATTAATGCCACAAAAATTACAACAAATGGCAAAACAAGAATAACCAAAAGAGACCGGTTGAATGAGGACAATATCTTAGTCATCTTCACACGTTCTTCATCACCCCCCTCATTGGCTTTTTGCTTCAACGACTTTTTAGTCTTGCGATAGTAGTATATCACAATCACGAAGGAAACTATGTTGTAGATGGTAAATGAAGAACAGAGAAATAAATAAATCCTCCCTCCAAGTTTATTAGAGTAAACGACTCTAGTCATGATCGATTGAGTTTCCGAGCCATACGCACTTACGGCACTCACATCAAAAGCACGGAATTGTCTAATTAAGGGTACTAGCACATTACCTATCATGAACAACACTTGTGCCTTTCTAAGAAGCTTTTTTGGGAAAATATTCCTTGGATTATCACTACGTGGATAATAAATCACACCCATACCCATAGTAAAAAGTAGGAGAAGGAACGAACAATAGATAGAGAATACTTCACTCAAATTATTAATACAGAATCCGACAAACCTGAAAGGTATAGCTGTATTACTACTTGAGACGAAGGCGTTCTCTAAGGACAAGTACACTGCTTTCAAAAGCAGTATGAGCGCGCTTGGAAGGAGAATAGAAATTAAAACTCCCTTTGATATGAGCGAGAGATCATTCAACCTCGAAAAATTGTCGCCAACCTTAAACTTTAAAATATGCCAAGTCAATAGACTAAAGAGCAAAATGTCCAGCACAAACCTAAAGTAGAGATACTTAGTCGTAGCATGTAAAAGGTATGGTAAGTAGCCATAGGAATTCACTATTTCAACTGGAATATTCATATGTTCAATACCGCTCAGTGGAGCTGCATAAACACAGTAAACGCCGGACTCTTTAACATCTAGTCTGGCGTGATCTTTGTTCTTTTTCGAATCCTTATCCACATATCCGGTTATGACTTTTCCACGATCTACGTTATCTGATCCGTCCTGAGCTTCAAGCATGAATCTGCCCTCATTGAAGTCAACTAAGCCCTCATAAAGCCCCTCCCTCTTTGGATTCTGGTATCTTTCAATATACTGCGATACGGAAGGAACGTTCGCAAAGTTCAATAAATTCGGGTAGTAGAAAATTAAATAAGGAACTTTCTCTCCATCTTTCAGCTTTATTACACTTCTTTCAAGATCCAACCCGATGGAAGAGCCTCCTTTCTTATCATCATAAGTAATGAACGAACAGATAGCTCCTATATGCTTTGTGTCCAAGGTCACATAATCTCCTTCGTTCTGGTAAAGTGCTAATGCAAACCTAGAATGCACTAAAATGAGCGATAATAACAAGTATCTGAATATCATTGAACAATTCTGGCCAATTCTAAGGAACAAAACTAAATTTGGCCTTTAGAATTCAAAAAGCATTACAGGCTCCCAAACTGGTTTTCTGTGTTTACTGCATATAACTAAGGATACCTGGTTAAGTGTCACGTGATACGTCACGTAAGGGTTTACGATGTTGCACTATGCTGTATATGGTAAGGTAAAGGATACTCCTATTCCTGTCTATGTAACCGGGCAAGCAGCAGAAATAAAAGCATTAAAGAGGATTATTTATGCATGATTCAAATACCATTGGTCGTTCCCAAGAAATCATGAAATTTTTACGGAAAAAGCAACGTAGTAGGTCTTTCAGTCGGATTGATTAAGGCTTATGAGGCCGCATGATCACAGATTACGCGGTTATACTTATTTCCTTTCAAAGCTGTTGATAGAGTTTAATACCGACCTAGCAATATAGTACCTAATTTAAGTTCTTTAAAGGAATTAGTGGGCAATTCAGACGTGAAAAGTGGTGTTTTGGCTTAATTTTTGCATCCATGCAGTCAAGAGTATCTAAGGAAAAATTGTATATAGAAAGATAAAGATATACCTAGCTCTATAGGCGTTACGAAATCTTGGAGAGAGATACTGTAAGCTACAGTTTTTTTTTTTTTGTTCTTTTAGTCGTAAGATACTCTGCATTCGATGTATTTCTTTATGCTTATAAGCGAACAGAACGTATTGTGTTCTGTGTACTATTCTCTCTCGCTCGAAAGGTAAGAAAAACCAAAAAAAAAAAAAAAAAAAAAAAAAAAAAATTGCCCAGGCACTCCACCAGTATCTGGAACAATCGAGGTTGTTAGAGTAATTGCCAATTGCAAACGTCGATGATATAATGAGCAGCGATAACAAGCCTTACTATAACGCTCTTCCAAAGTCTGTTGTACCTCGCTATTATGATTTGAAAATAGGAGACATCAATATCGGCCAAGAATGGTTTCGTGGTACTCTTTCCGTGAGGCTCGAAGTGAAAAGTCATACTGATGAGTTGCATTTTAATTATAGGGACTTGATCATAAATCAAGGTCTGGTTACTGTTAAGTATTTCAAGGATGACATTGAATGTGAAGTGCCAGTGAATAGTGTGCAAGAGCTTGAGAATAAAGAGTATTTCATTATCAAATTGGGGGATACTCTAGACCCTGAAACGACTAGGGAGATTGTGGTCACGCTCAAGTACGAGGGGTGTATTCAAAATAATATGACCGGCTTCTATAAATCAACGTATAAGGAAGATGGCATTCAAAAGGTAATGTTGTCAACACAATTCGAAGCTACTGATGCTCGAAGAGCGTTTCCCTGTATGGATCAGCCAGATCTAAAGGCTATTTTTGAAGTGACGCTTGATATTCCTCAAGAATTCGTCGCTCTTGGAAACATGCCTGTTGCTAGTGAGGAATCAATTAGCCCTTCACTTAAAAGGGTCAAGTTCGAGCCATCCCCCATAATGTCTACCTACTTGCTTGCTTGGGCCTTTGGGGAATTCGAATACGTGGAGAGTTTCACTGAAGGATTGTACCATGACGGGAAACCGCTTCCAGTTCGCGTTTACACTACCAAAGGATATAAGCAAGATGCTCAGCTTGCCTCATCAATTGCTCCCAAGATCGTTGACTACTTCTCACACATCTTCAATGCAAAGTATCCATTGCCAAAACTTGATTTACTTGCCGTGCACGCTTTTTCCCACAATGCTATGGAAAACTGGGGTCTAATTGCATTCAGAAGTAGCGCTGTGTTGTATTCTGAGGCAAAATCCGATCCTACCTATAAGGAAATAGTTGCCTATGTTATTGCCCATGAAATTGCCCACCAATGGTTTGGTAATTTGGTTACTATGCAGTGGTGGGATGAGTTGTGGCTCAATGAGGGCTTTGCGACTTGGGTTGGTTTTACTGCCTTGGATTACTTATATCCGGATTGGAATGTTTTTGATGGATTCGTGTCAAATTCCTTGCAGACAGCGCTCAATTTGGATGGCTTGAGGAACTCTCATGCAATTGAAGTTCCAGTGTATAATGCACTCGACATTGATCTGGTCTTTGATGCTATTTCCTACTTGAAGGGGGCCTCTACGATTTTGATGTTATCAAAATACATAGGTCTCGAAAAGTTCTTGAAAGGTGTTGCAGAATATTTAGATACAAACAAGTACGGTAACGCTACGACACATAGTCTATGGAAGTCAATTAAGGAGGTTTCGGGCAAACCTATCGAAGTGATGATGGATAGCTGGATTACAAAGGTCGGCCATCCTTTAGTTGATGTTGACATTTCTGACAACGGAACGCTAGAAGTCTCGCAAAGTAGATTCCTTAACGATGGAGGAGCACAAAAAGATGCTGACAAAACTATCTGGTGGATTCCTTTAAATATATCCAAAGGCCCAAAGCTGGATGATTATTACTATGTAAACTCCCAAATTCCTTCCTTCGAAACCCAGAAATTTGAATTACCTGAATTTAAATCTGCTGAGGCATTTTTCAAGTTGAATAAAGACGCCAGTGGTGTTTACCGTGTTAACTATTCCAAGAAAGTGCTAGAAACTAATATCTTACCCCATTTTGATAAATTGTCTGTGAGAGATCAGGCTGGCTTAATTGCGGATGTGGCTTCAATTGCTTCATCGGGCTGTCGTGAGACGTCAACTGTAACATTTTTGGAGTTGTTAAAGCGCCTAACTGACTCAAAGCTAGTTTGTTCTGACTATGTTGTGTGGGTGGAAATTGGGAAAAGGTTAAAGAATTTGCTTGTTGCATTCAGTTCGTCTGATGCTAGATTGACCGATGGGTTGCATAACTTTGCAAGATATGTATATGAAGATATTTCTCACGAAATATTTGATAGCTTGCTTCGCCTGGAAAGTGATGGCAATTCTTCTTTCTTAAAACTCAAACTACAAAGAGAAATATTGAATCAATCAGCTATTTTCTCATTGAAAAGAGCTCAGGACTTAGCAGAGAGGTATTTCGACGATTGGTACCGTGGTAAGGCTGTAGAGCCTTCATTAAGGGCGTTCGTGTTTTCAACTATTGCTTCTTCTGAGTTACTATTGAACGAGAATAGGCTAGAGTTTATGGTAAATGAAGCGAGAAACCCTTCAACCTTGGACGCTCGCGAGGTAACTTTACTTTCTTTGGGTCATTTGTCAAACCAGAAGTTTGCTGACCAAGTAATAAGCTACTTAATTTCCCCCGACATTATTCCTCCCATGGATGTTCATTTCTTGGCCCAACCACTATCCCAGAATATCAGAACAAAAGATAAATTTTGGACTTTCTTCAGGAATAACTATGATACATTTTGGAATCAATTAGGAGCTAATATAGCAGTTTTCGACCGTTTCATTAAAGGTACGCTAGCTAACTATCAATCATTAGATATGTATGACCAGATAACTGATTTTTTCCTGAAGAAAGATTGCAGTGGTTTCGATAGGTCCCTAAGACAAGCCTTAGATAATATTAAAATTAATTATTCTTGGTATAAGAGGGATAAAGAAGCGGTCGAAGCATGGCTCACAGATAATGGATTTATGAACTAGTTTATTAATTTTATGGAAGAAATGAGCTGTACATACAATAAATATTCACATGCCTTTCAATCATTTTACAGTTTGAAATTATGTAGATCCATTTACATTTAAACTCCATCTACCTTTTTCTCGTGAATCTTTGCATATCTTCCTGATGGGTCTTCGTGACATCCCCATTCTGCCTTTGGAATCCATCTCATGACAGTGCTAGCAGCTGCCTTTGACTTGAAGATTTCATCAAACTTGCAACGGTACCAGTAAGCCTCCTTGGTTGTTGGTACATCATCGCCCCATTGAGCCTTTGGAGAAGCAAACTGTTCATCAGACACAGCGGCTTCGGCTGCGTCCTTCAAACCATCAATCCATGAGTATCCAACACCATCTGAAAATTGCTCTTTCTGTCTCCATAAAATCTCTTCTGGTAAGTAAGGTTCCAAACCAGGTTCATCCTTAGTATCGAAGGCTTTTCTCAAGATGTATTTTTCAATTCTTCCTTCGGAAGGCTTAATGAGCTTTTCCTCGGGGTCTATATTCATGCAAACTTCCAAGAAATTAAGATCTAAAAATGGAACTCTAGCTTCCAATCCCCAAGCCATAGTAGACTTGTTGGCTCTCAAGCAATCGGAATAATGTAAGTTTTTCACTCTTTTAACACATTCCTCATGGAAGGCACTTGCTGAAGGAGCATTAGCAAAGTACAAGTATCCACCAAAGATCTCATCGGAACCTTCACCCGATAAAACCATCTTAATACCTTGCGCTTTGATCTTTCTAGATAATAAATACATTGGAGTTGAAGCTCTGATTGTCGTCACGTCATAAGTTTCCAAATGATAAATGACGTCGTTTAAAGCATCTAGACCTTCTTGCAAGGTAAAAGTGTGAGAGTGGTGAACTGTTCCAATGAAATGGGCAACATTCTCTGCGGCAAGAAGATCTGGAGCGCCTGGCAATCCAATTGCAAAAGAATGTAACTTGCTCCAACCATTAGAATGCAAAAATCCTCTATCATCAACACCTGACAATTCTCTATTGGCATCAACACCCTCTTTAGGCATTGCAGCTGCCGCCTTCTTTGTCTCTCTAGCAGCGATAGAAGCAATTAAAGACGAATCTAAACCGCCCGACAAAAGTACACCGTAAGGAACCTCGGCCATCAATCTTTTCCTCACAGCTAATTCCAAAGTTTCCCTTATCTTCTTGTAATCAACAGGGTTATGAGGTATCTTGGAACCGTCCCACCAAGAGGGGTTGAAGTATCTAGTAAGTTTATCGGTGTTTGAGTCATACACATGACCTGGAGGGAAAGCGAATATTTCGTCACATTCATCAACAAGACATTTCAACTCAGAAGCAAAGAAACGAGTTTGTGGGCGCGAAGAGCTCTTACCCATATATAAAGTAGTAATACCAATAGGATCCCTGGCAGCCACTACACGGTCGTTCTTCTTGTCATACAACACCCAGGCAAAGAACCCATCCAAGTATTTGGGAGCATCGGTGTCATACTTTTCAAATAATGGAATTATAGGCTCACAGTCTGACAAAGACTTGAAGTGGTAATCTTTGAACTGCTCCCTCAAGTGTATATGGTTGTAGATCTCTCCGTTGACGGTCAAAGTGTAGTTCTCATCCTCAGATGTAATGGGCTGAGCACCTGAGTCTAATCCGACAATAGCCAATCTCTCATGGCACAATATCGTAGAGTTCTGGATAACATTTCCTGACCAGTCGGGTCCACGGTGACGGATTCTCTTTGAGTACTGTAATGCCTTACTCTTGAACTTTTCGATTTCCGGCTGTCTATACGCCGCAAAAATACCACACATCCTCTATTTTTTAAATAGTCTTAATTAGCTGTTAGCTCTGTAGGATTTGAAAATAGATATCTTCTTCTTAATATACTGGTCTGCCTAGATGACTGAAAAATTATTCTCGTCGAAATGACTAATTCTCTATGCAGTTCCGGCCTTGTTCCGAGCACAAAACTTCTCGAACTTTTGCATTGATGATGAGTCTCAAGGCACTGGAATTCCATTTACAGCCATTACTCAGCATTGGTCATCTGTACTCACTGGTTTTACATAGTATGCGTGTCTTTCAATGTCTCAATCACTTAGCTGGTGCTTTAAGTCGTCTTGCCCCAGAAGACTTATGGCGCCTATTACTGCTGTCGCGCGACTAGATGTCTTCAAGTTTAAGCGCACTAATTTTGCCGCTCGCCTTATCTTTCATCAATATGAAGGCGTCGTGTACCTAACCATAACGATGATTTTGTGTAAATTCCAATGTCGCCACTGTCGGTTGAGTAATAACGACTGCGCTGCGAGGAAAGAGACAATCTGAAAATGGTACAAAGTCTAAATTACACAAAGCCAAGGAGGTGGCGAGGCCGAGTTAAAGCATTGAACTATCTAGTGTGAGTATCGCTCAGTAGCAGTATATTATTAGAATGTCTTTACAAGCATTGACGGGTGAGCTATACGAGCTGTTCAAGAATAAGGATCATGAACAATGTAAGGGGGTTATGTCACCTATCAAGGTAGAGTTGATTAAACATGGGTTATTGGTTCCTTTGGAGCATAATACACAGACCAAAGAACAATTAAATGATTTGAAGATTGCTGAAAGGATTCTTGAGATTGGAGCATTGGCATCATTGTTGACGAACGATTACGAAGGTTTTGAGAACTATTTCTCTCAATTAAGGCCATTCTATAGTAATCTCAAGCTCCATACTAAGTTGGAGGTTAATACGGACACAACCAAGATCATTTCATTAAACTTGCTCTATTTGTTGGCGCAGGGGTTAGTATCTAGGTTCTATATGGAGCTTGAGGCCATATACAACAGTAAACAGTATGACATTGAAAAGGACTCTTATCTCCTGTTCCCCATATATTTGGAAAGGAATTTGATGGAGGGCAACTACAATAAAATTTGGAAACTTTTGAATGAATCTGACAATCAATTACCATGCATTGAGTATAAGCATTTCCACGAAACATTGATTTCCGCATTGAGACTAGAAATAGCTAAGTCTATTCAGACTACGTACGAGTCTTTACCAGTAAGGAACTGTAAGAGTCTTTTGTATTTGCCACAAGAGCAATCGGACTATGTTTTTGAGCAGTATTGCAAGGAGCATTTAGAAGCGGAGGACTGGAATTTTAAGGATGGTGTAATCTATTTTACTACATCTAATCTGGAATTAAATGTTTATGAGCCATTGAACGTTGTGCAAAGTCTAGTAGGTTTCGCTGAGCAAATGGAGTCTATAATATAATGTTACCACTCCTTAATTTAGAGAAGTATAGAAGTTTTTGTACGCCTGATCAAGATCATTCAAGAATGTATTTACGTCCTGCTGTGAAAGTTCTTCTTCGCCCAAGCCATTCAACTTTATTAGCCAGTTAACTAAGCGAGATTTTCCTTGAAACTCTAAGCTCTTACCTTCCTCGTTGTCCGTATCAGTAACTAGATCATTGAGACTAACAACCAAGTCCGATAACAACGGATGAAGTTTATCTTTCGTTTTATAATTGAGCTTTAGAGCATCCATACATGTAATAAAATTCCCTGTCACTTCTGCCACTAGTCGAGCACCAATTTTAGCATTCGAGTTAGAATTAGTTTCTTTAGTAGCCGTGCTTTCTAAATGCGATCCTAATTTCTCCATCGTTTGCGGTATGCCAATGCTTAATCTCTTCACCGCTTGTGAGGTATGCAAGTTAAACTTAATCGAAATTTTTTCTGCTAGTTTATCTTCAATTGGAAAAACATCATCAAAAATCTTGAACAAGATCTTTTGCTTAGTTTCATCATCTAAGAAATCTTTCATAATAACCAGGTATTGACTAATAAGCCTTAATGCAGTTGGTGTATATTTGTCCCTATCAGTAACAAAATCCTTTAAGTATGCATTTTCGATCATTTCTAATGCTAATAAAATTGAAAGTAATTCTGATAAAGCATCATAAACGCTTCGTTCCTGAGGCGACTTCACAATCTGCGATCTATCAATTCCTTTATAATACTTATGGGGACCAGAGGCACTAGGAACGAAACTGCTAGTCGATGTAGGAGCATAAGCTGGAATGGGATTATCTTCTGCCATATCTCTATATGAGTATAAACAGATTCACAGTAGGAGAATAATAAGTAGAATGCGAATCAATAATAGTGTGCATACGAATACATATCATATTTCGACTCACTGAAGCAATGCCAAAATATAAAAGTTACTAATCTATATAGCATACTAAAGTCTTATCGTTTACATGAAGGGATTCGTCTTTCTTGAAGCCGAACTTGAGTAGTGCTGATTTAGTGTATTTGTAAATCTTGGCCGGGGGAGTATATCTTCGTAGTATAGCATCAATTTCATCAAATCTCAAAATATTAATCTGACTCAAGAAAGGTTTTCCAAATCTTTCCTTAGCTATCTCGCATTCTTCCATTATCCAATTCAATATTCGCCTGCTTGCAAGCTTATCAAATGGGCAAACAACTATAGGAACAGATATTTCTATTTCCTTTCCATGGTTAAGTTTGACTTTGAAAGTAATCTCGTAACTCAATGAGAAGAGCTTTCCATAAAATGTGAATCCTTGTGTATTTGTCAAAGGTATGCCTTCTATTAGACGGCCAATTCTATCGGTGTCGCGTACCTCTGATAGATCTATGTGTTCGTTACTTCGTAAATTAGAGTTATGATAAATATGATTGTGATATAATTGCAACACTTCATTTTCTGTTGGGAATGTGATGTTAAATGTATGTTTTATCCCCTGAGTAGTCAACAAGGCGTCGTCCGATAAAAAACTTTTCGTTTCCGTTAATAGCTTATTTACTTTCCGTGATGAAGTACCTCCCTCATGAAAGTCTATTATTTCCTTTATCTGTATATTATAGTACTTTAATTTTAGCTTTTTCTTCGTCTTGTTGCTATTAGTGTTGATTGCAGCCTCCACAACAGCGGAGACCTCATCCGAAGGTCCAAAAGAGCAGCTCGGAAGGGAAACCTGGATCAGTATCTGATCATTGTGTGACGTCGTTCTTTCGACGATTTTCTCGTTAAACTTTCGATACAATGGTAAAGTATCATACTGCTTGATAGGTATCGGAAAAATCTCGCTAAAGCATTCTTCTTTATCATATGATTCACCAACACATACTTTCACTAAAAGTATGTGTTTTGTAGTTGCATTCCAATGTGTCAAATAGCTACTTGGTACAATATCTTTGGGAATTGGAATTAAAATAGGAATATCAGCTCCAAGGACTCTCTCAGAAAATTCTCCTATCGGTGGTGAATAGACAAGTGGGTTTTCATAGACTTTATATTCACGAACAATATCATTCGATCCTAGCTTCGATGGAATTAAGATGTTTTGAATGGTCCTGAGCTCAACCCCAACCGATCGGAGCATAAAAGGATTGCCATTAATTGGTCTCAACTCAATTACCGTTTCTATTCTAGGGACACTCCTAGGGACACCGGGGCAGCCATTGATCGCTATCCTAGGAGATGCCTTCAAGTTTATATATAGCGAGTCAGTTCTTGTTGGTGCCATCGCCTTGATTGATGAATACAACAAGGTAAAAGATCAGATATGATATTGACTATATACAGGAGATATTATGATATAGCTATTGAGTCGTCCTAAAGTATACCTGGAATAATGCTATATCTTTGATGCAAATAGGGGTATTTATGTCTGTAATAATCAAATGTCTCGAAAGAACTGACTGTTAGGTTCACGAACACAAAGAACCACATGAGTATAAAATTTAGTTCACTAAGTCCTCTCGGTTCTTCCAAATTAAATAGGATCGCAATCAACAAATAAATAAACACTTCATCAAAGTAGTGAGGGCTTGTGCTCCATCTGAAGAGACGAAAGTATGGCAATGAATACTTTTTTAGCTTCGATAAATGTTTGTGATTTTGGAATTGGTCCACAGATGCAGCCAAAAAAAGTACTATGATAAGAGAAATCCACGAATATGAACTTAAAATAACAGTCTTATCCAGCCGGCATAGTAACGTCGGTAAAAATCCTAAAGCAACATTTATGGAAAGGGTAAAGTAAAAGATCAAACCCATTAAATAATGTAGAAGATTCATTCTTGCTGCTGGATTGAAGCTTGAGACAAACAAGCATTCATATAGCCTTCTAGTTGCTTGGATGCATACGAGTATGAAGCCCGTGGTCCTATATATTGCACTTTTGGAGCATATCATCTGAGACCTCAAAAATCCATTCGATGATTGATAGGTTAGTGCAGATAACTTTATAGGATCTTCTTGAAGATATATTAAGAATATCACAGCACAGTTCGTTACCAAAAATACGTAGAAATGAAGAAACCATTTTTTAGGGACTGTCAATTTGACAAGCCAGCTGAAAGAACCTCTAGCACGATCTTGATGCAGCATCGTCTTGCCATATTTTAGAAGTCGCTGTAAGGACTTCTCGTACCTCAAGTAGCATATGGAGATAATTCCAATGATGTAGAATAAAGAAATAATTCTTTCTACTAAAAAAAGTATCATTGAGTTATGTCATGGACCATGTGAGATTAATTTTATAAGTTTTTGATATTTTAACGAGTAATCTCAAAATTTCGAGATTTCTCAAAAGTTTGGATCTGGAAGTCAATTTTGATTAAATAGTCTTGTAAGTCACATTAATAATACAGTTCAGGATCATCCATTTATATTATACGTCCATATACATTACATTATACAAAGTCTAGTGAGCTCTAAGAAATTCGATTAACGACCCAAATATTTCTTCTCAAAAGGTCTGACAAGATTGAATCCGACAAAAGCAAAACCAAAGGCCAATTCGAATCCAATTTCACCACCCATTCCAATTTTGCTGGCAAGTGCACCTTGGTACCATGTTTGGTTCATACCAACGACTACACCAGCTGCACCACAGCAGAATCCGAATAACCCAGCAATTCCCCTTGGATAAACTGTTTTATCTTTGTAGTTCTCATAATCGTATTTCGCAAAATTACCTCTATTGTAAATAAAATGTTCTGATAAACATAAGGATTGATAAATTGCCAAGTAGTAACCAATCAAGTTCATGAAATTCTCCATGACATCTTCGAATTCGTAGTAAGCTGGGATGCAAATTGCTAAAGTAACACAGTTACCTGCAATAGTCCAGAAAACTCTGGGTACCTTTTCTAATGGTTCCCAAAATGCTTGTGCTGACATACCAATAGAATACATATTGGGGATATTGTTAGCAACAGTTGATAAAGCGAAGACAACACACAAGAATTGGCCAAACCCATGCAAAGAGTCTTGTACTAAGATAGCGTATACTAAACCACCAATCAGCTTTTCAGCATAAAGTTCTTGCCAAGAGCTGTCAGTAATTGTTCCTGTAGCACAAGCTGCTCCCAAAATAAACGTGAACACCAATGGACAGTACAATCCAGCAAAGATACCGCAGAAGATCCTGAGAGAGTTAGCATTCCTTGGTTGATAAACAGTATAATCAGATGCATAGGTAGTCCAACCAGTAGCAAAACCATAGATGGTACCTCCGAAACTTAAAACATTACCAGCAGTAGCAGTGCCACCTGTCATTGAACCACCGTTCATATCCTTGAAGGTGAAGTTATGAGACATGGCCATTCTTGCGATTATTGCAATAAGCACGCAACCATTAGGAATCCAAGACCATTTCTCGTATGTGTGAATGACATGATATCCGAAGAAGGTAACAATGATAGTACAAACAACCAAAATTAAACAACCGGCCCATGGTGGACAAGCACCATTGTTCACAATGTTCAATAATTGAGCAGAACTCATGATATTCACAGCACCCCATCCTACACAGGCAATCATATTGATAAAGGCGAAAACCCTCATGGCCAAGTCACCACACAAATATTTGGACAAGAAAACTTGTCTTAATCCCAACTTTGGTCCAAAAATCGAAAAAAAAGCAATTGGCACCACACCGATAAACGTGAAGAAGATGATGACCAAAACACATTGCCAAAAGCATAATCCAAATACAGTGATACCAAGAGCACCCAAAGCGAACGTAGCAATGACAAGGTTCGCAGACAACCACATGGAGGCAGCACTCCAGACAGAGTTGTCAGTTTTCTCTTCATCCGTGACTATTTCAATACCTTTGGTTTCCACATTGAGCCTAGCTGCCATCTTATTAAAGAATGACAACTTGGCTTCACTCACTGCTGCTCTCCCACTGCCTCCATCAAGCGAGTTTTCGAAGCTTTCGTAGGAGCCTCTCTTCTTCTCCTCTAAATTACTATTGCCATAGTTTTCTATAACGGCTATATTCTTCTCAGTGTCCATCTCAAAATTTTGGCACTTTATTTTTTTTATTTCACTTGATAAAATTTCCTCTTTGGTAAAAAGGGAATCACTTCTCTCTTCTTTTATTCCTCAATAGCTTGGTACTCCTCCTGTCAGTAAGCCACCAGATCCTATTATATATTGCCCGTAGTTATCTTTCTTCCCCACTCGAACAAACCAGATAAGCTTTATTTTAGCTGATTTTTTTTCACTTAAATAAAGAAATAAGATGCACCTTCAGTGAAAACCTTGAGGCATTTGCTTTCATCATTCCTGCACAATATGGCCCATATCAAAACGGCAAAGCTCCGAGGCAGAGCCTTACGTTCGATCCAGTAATCAAATACATGACTGCAGTTGCAGAATAAGTGATAATGACTTGCAGACTTCTATTAAGATAAGGGATACGGTTACACATGCTTTCAACGTCTTGTGCGATATGTGCTAGTTGCAGAAGAGGAATTGATTATAGGAGGACTTGTAATGTAAAAACTTCTCTGAGTATAAACTTGTAAAGCCTATAGAGATCACACCAGATCATTACAAACAAGCGCATTTAGCGGAAGAAGGGTGTATGGAGTGGTAAGTTTTACTGGACCGCATCACAAATCGAGAGTCGCAGATTGGCTCGCTCGCACTCGTAACTGACCGAAATCCTCAAGCACCGTGGAATCGAACTATGAAGGATATGAAGACTTAATCATATCTGAACAGTAGCCCTAGAACTACTAGGAGCTGCGGGCTCTCTCCGTGGGTCCTTTGGGACAAGAGCTGTTGATGCAGCATGCAGTAAGACTCTTGAGAGCTGAAAGGAAGCACTGCGCGAGATTACAGCTACGTGGGACACCGAGGAGCGATAAGCACTACAAAACGCAAGTGTGAATTTCTTTCCATATCAACAATAAGCCCGATGGAATGTACACACCGCATCCACACCCCCGAATGGAACAAAGACAGTTTTATCTTGTGTCGCTGTAACCAAGACGAATTAAAGTAGGATGATAGTGCACATAGAGGCGTACAATTTTTAGTCATTAGATGGAATTTCATATCTATGCGAGTGGAGATTCACTCTGAAAAAAATATTACTGGCATTACTTAACTGTAGAAACCACAAATATAATTAGTGACTTATTAGAAGTACGTTCAAGGTTCTGTAAGGTAAGCAGGTACAGTTTTGTGTATATTAGTAGAACAACAGAAGGACTGAATAGTGTATAAATTTGTTTGAAAAAAAAAAATAACATCATTAAAGGACCAGATTGGACTTGGGAGGAAAAAAAAACTGGATAGTACAGTAACAGGATAATCTAATTTTGGGAGCCAAAGTAAGCACCAAGAATAACAGCAAGAATAATAGCAATGATAATGAGAATTACGAGACACCAAATCTTCTTCTTTCTTGCCTTTTTTGCGCTTATGACCGCTTTGTTAGTGTGACCCACACCCTGTTCGATGTCGTGCTGAGCAGTGTCCACCTGTTGCTCGATTTGCTGAATAGGCTGGTCTTGTTCGATGACCAACTCCTCCATGTCATGGAATAACTGGGTCAACTCAGCCATGGTCTTCTCTAACTTCAACAATTCGCGGTGTCTAACCTGGACCTCATTGAGGACGCTTCTAGCCTCTCCTCTTCTATTGGATTGCATCAATGCTTGTTGAAAGTATTGTTGACTTCCGTCCTCAACGACAGCCTTCAACTCGTCATCGCTTGCATCAGGTTTAACGATTTTGTACTGCCTCTGAGCTTGAAGTTTTGTTTGCTCTCTATTATCAGCTTCTATCATTCGATACTCCTGAATCAAGTCCAAAAATCTCTTTCGTGCAGTTTCTGCTTGATCGATCTTGTGTTTGTCGTGAGAATGGGCAGCCTGCGTCTGCACATTCTTAATTCTATTCTTCAAGTCAGCTTGCAAGGACTGTGCCTCAGCCACCAAAGCATCTATTTGTTGGGAGTTGTAATCAGCATCCTCCTCACTCAAATCAAGCTCCTGAACAAAGTTCCTCTGCTTATTTGATATCATATTTACCAAATTGGAATACTGGTCTAAAGAGTTGTTGATGTCATTTATCTCATTCATGAACGAAACAAAGTCATCCTCTCCTGACCCAGATCCAGACCCAGGAGAGTCCTTATTGTAGTTACTCATTTCGTATGAGTTTCCATAGGGATTACTCATTGTATATTCTTCTTCTATTCGCTTTCCAACACTTCCACCTTTTCCCTGGTTTTAATCTTTTTTCACCTGTCGTACAAGCTATGTCTTTTGGTACCTTGAAGTTTCTTTTTTCAAATGCTACTTCAAATATCTACGGTACCCAAATTCCTTCAAAAATCACGTTAAGATACTTTTAGCTTCACTACTACTGATATAGCTATTGGACCAATTGTCTTGTAATTCAATTTGTACTTCTTGACCACTTTTTGTGCTTGGGAATTTCCAAAAAAAAATGCTTCATCTATATGCAGTACACATTACTGGCATGATGACAGCACCGTTGGATATAAGCATAGGATATGGAGAACAGAGGACTTATTCCTTCGATTCACCAGGCCGCAGGACATGACGGGCATATGGTTTCAGGCGAAGATAGTCGTATATTCGTGAAGGCTACGAATGAGCAAGAGGTTGAGTTCTATAATAGGGTGCAAGAGTTGGTGCATCGGCATGATGATCCGACAGTGGGGACATGTCTAGGGGACTGGGTCCCGGTTTTTTTGGGGTTGTTACAGCATGGCAAACAAGAACATTTACAGGGGGATACCGTGAAGCTTAACCTGCTTGAGGAAGATGCTGATAAAGTTGATGGAATTGACAAGTCGGCGAAGATTGGCGGGTCAGAAGGCTTGGCTGGGCCGGACGGAGTCACTGACGCAGAAGGCAAAATCACTGAGAAGCAATATATTGTGCTTCAGAACCTCTACCATGGCTTTGAGTTCCCTAGTATTTTAGACATAAAGCTCGGTTCGGTATTATACGATGTAAATGCCGGGGAAGAGAAGATTACAAGATTAACGGATGTGAGCAATAGTACTACGAGTGGTAGTCTTGGTTTTCGTATTTGCGGAATGAAGGTTTACCAGGGATGCGTAAATGATGTTCCAAGGATGCAAGCTATGGATTTGAAGGACGTTTGCAAGCTTACGGGAAAAGATGGCCAGTGGTATGTCGAGTACAATAAGTATTTCGGCCGAAGACTATGCAAGGACAATGTTAAGGAAGGGCTTTCAAAGTTCTTTGATCAATTAAAGGATAAACAGGTGAAAGCCAAACTTGTTTTAACTTACATAAAGCGACTCCAGCTCTTATACAATTGCCTTCTAGACACCGAGGTTCGAATAATATCCGGCTCGCTTTTATTAATTTTTGAGAACAGCCCTCAAAGATGGGACTCAGTATTACGAAATATGGAGCTCTTTGATGATCGGAATCCTTTAGTGCGCAATGACTTTTTTGACTCCTCTAGCGATGAAGAAGATCAAGAGGTTAGCGATTCGAGTAGAAACCTAAGAGCCCTGAACGAAGATAATATTCCATTAAGTAGCTTGAGCATGATTGATTTTGCACATGCAAAGTTTGTGCCTGGTCAGGGTTATGACGAAAATGTAGTGGAGGGTATAGAGAATTTGTTAAAAATATTTGAGGAGATTTATATAGATTTAACAAAATAATATATTGGATAGCGCTATTTTATGAATTATAGAATTGAGATGATAAATTACAAGAGCTTGGTGATTTTACCAATAGCGATAGTAGTACCTTGATCTCTTAAAGTGAATCTTCCCAACTGAGGATAATCTGCATAAGTCTCAGCACAGACGGGTTCATCCGTCTCAAGAATAGCGATAATCTTCATACCTTTCTTAGCGAACGCAGGAGGCTTCTTTGATTTTCTATTTGTTCCTCTCTCCAACTTATGCTTCAATTGAACGAATCGCACCTCTTCAATGGCCGTATGCAAGTGCATAACACACGAGAAACCGTTTGAAAGAATAGATTTCAACTCAACTATAGCAATCTGCGCTTCAAACTTCGTGACAGTCTTCACAGGATTCTTAGGGGATGCCAAGACGTATCCGGGAGCAATTTCTTCTTCCTCAATCCCTTTTATCTTTAGTCTAACTTGTTCTCCACAGAAAGCACTATCACATTCCTGCTCTGTTTCGTTAAAAATCGCAACCACTTCTATGGATGTTTTATTAGGCATCATTAACAAATTATCATTCTTCTTCACATGACCACTCTCTATTTTACCCTCAACGACAGTCCCCATATCTTTCATCTTACCACTGACAGGAAGCATGAAAGGTGCATTTATTTTACGATCAATAGTCTTCATGTTATCCAAATACTCTAGCAAAGCTGGCCCATTGTACCATGGGCATTCCTTTGGATTTACTCTATCCTTTATGCCAGCGCCAGTGTAACCGGAAACTGGCATGAATACAACGTCATCCTTTGCATAGCCAATACCTTTCAAGAAAAGAGCAACTTTGTTCGTACAATCCTTATAACGCTCCTCTGACCAGTTTACGGTTGGATCATCCATCTTATTGACAACGACAATGATTTTATTAACACCCTGAGTTTTAGCTAATAGAGCATGTTCTCTGGTTTGACCTCCTTTCTCAAATCCAGTTTCGTACTCACCCTTTCTTGCAGAGATGACTAAAATCCCCACATCTGCTTGTGATGCACCGCCAATCATTTCAGAAACGTACATTTTGTGGCCTGGCGCATCAAGGATGGTGTATCTCCTCTTGTCAGTTTCGAAGTAAGCTTTACCAACTTCAATCGTCTTACCATCGTTTCTTTCTTCTTTATTTGTATCCATGACCCAGGACAAGTACCATCCCTGTCTACCTGCATCTTTAGCTTCTCTCTCATACTTATCGACAGTACGTTTATCAACCGAACCTGTCAAGTATAAAATATTACCTCCCATAGTAGATTTACCAGCGTCAACATGTCCCATGAAAATAATAGACAAGTGATCTTTGCCACCAAACATATCCTTGACAACTTCTTCATCAATTTCGTCTTCTTGTTCTTTGGCTACTGCATCAGCGCTGGGAATAGGCTCTGCAGATTTGGTCGTTCTCTCTTGCTTAGCGTTAGTGCTTGATTCTGGGACAGCTGCAGGTTTAGATTTTACAGTTGCTTGCTGATTCTTATTCTCCTTTGATCCTGTAGTTTGAGGTGTAGAAACAGCTTCATTGGAGGCCTGATTAGACGCCGCTGGCGATGCGCTCGCGACTTGTTCTTTCTCAGTTTTCTCAGAAGCAATCTCATCGGCTTTCTTCTCGGTTTTTACTTCATTTTTTGAAGGAGCCTTTGAAGCATTAGCTAACTTAATTCCTGAGGATGATGCAAGCTTCAAAGTTTTCTTTGGTTTATTCAAGCTACTTTGCGAGCTTTGTTGTTTCTTCTGAAAGTCAGCGAGGGACATTCCTTGAGGCTCCTGCTGTTGAGGCTGCTGATAATAAGCATCGTAATTACCTCTATTGTTGAAGTTGTCATATCCTCCTCTATTGCTGTAATTATTATAATTGTTGTAACCGCCTTTGTTGTTGTATCCTGCGTAGCCTTGGTTATATTGCTGGTATCCCCCTTGATTGTAGTCTTGATACCCTTGATATCCCTGATAGCTTTGGTATGATCCTTGGCCTGGTACAAATGTTTGTGCATTCAGGGGATCATAATATGGTGCCTGATTCTGCTGATACCCTTGATATTGACCATAGTTACCCTCTTGTCGTTGGCTGTTGCCATCCAAATTGGCCTTTTGGAAATCCTGTGACAAATTATTCTGGTTATACTGATTTTGATCCGACATTTAGGCGTCTATTTGTCTCAATATTTGTCAATTAAAGAGATGATTAAAGCTATCAAACAAATACAAGATGGAATAAAAATTTTTCATGATACTGAGAAACTATTTTCTCACGTGTGGATCTAAATAGATAAGTACAAGCATTTTACAGACGACCGTAGTATCATAAGAATTCTCAAGAAGATGTATATATGTTATGTAAAGATGTAAGGCTAATCAATATATTCTTTAAAAAAGAAAGGATCCAGTTGATTGAGTGATTGGGGTATTTCAGCATTTGATTTTTGGAGCCAATCGTGAACACAAGGACTGCTGTACATATATTGCAAATTATCGCCCTTCAAAGATTCAGCCAAGGTAACAGGATTACAAGAACACTTATGCAGAGTATAAAATTGTGAGTTTATTGGGCAGTTTGCTAGTTCCTGAGACGGCATTGCAACGGCCAAGTCGTCAAAAAAGTGAACCTCACTATTATCAAGAAATAGACATGTGGCTATCGTCTTGATAACAGGCTCTCTCCAGGTCTCATAGTATATGCCATTTTGCTTGTCGAGATAGTTGAAAAAATGTTGATACTGTTTCGATTTAAAAAATGAAATGTCCATTAACTCAAACTCGGAAAAAAAACTGCATTGCCTCATTTTCCAAGGGTATTCCGAGTCTCTGAGTCTTTCAGGGTTCTCGATATTCTCAAGTAAGAACTGAGCGTTATTTAGGAAACCAGGTTTCTTTTCTAAGAAGTTGTTTTTGGGGTCTGTTATGTAGGTTTTTACATCTCCTATTAATGACGGATGAAGATGGGGATACTCTTCTTGCATCAACAGCCAGCCATACTTTATCCCATTACCTATCATATACTCGAATACGTCATAGTCCACATCACATTCTAAGCTTGATCCAACCGGCACACGCCACACAAAATCATAATCCTTCCAGAGATGATCCATGTTAAAAAAATGCCCTAGTAGAAACCTAGTGAAATGCCTTCCCTGGTAGGTATTTTTGTTTTGAAGTTTGGCCGGAAGCCTTGTTTGGCGTCTGACCTTGCTTAGTCTTTTTCGGTCAGTGTCCTTTGGAAAATCCATGAACTGCGCTCTATACTTCAATTCAACAAATTTGACTGCGCCTTCAGTACCAACCACCGACGCTACATTATCCCTGATATCATCGGGCAATAAACGGTAGGTGATGATAACCCAATCATAGTTGTATCTGTCATTAAACCTTCTTTGATAGTTTTCGATGGTGCTTAGTAATTTTAGATATTCGTACCTGTGCAGAATTGCAATCACCATTGCAGCCCTCTGCTTACCTTTCTTCAATCGTTTCTTGCCCCTTTCCTGGTTCTTGACCATTTTATTTGATAAATCTTGATTATATTCCCCAATTTCTTTACGCATTCCTGCGATCGATACGTCAAGTATGCTCTGTTCTTCATTATTGTCAATGCTACGAAGCCTTGAATTCAACAAATGAACCGATCCTTCAAAGAATATAAATAAATATAATAATGCTCCAAAGACAAAAAGAACCCTTCTAATGCGCTTGTTTACTTTAAAAGCCATTCTAACATTCTGTTCCTATTAGTTGACTGTTCAATAATCTTTATCTATGAGATATGATGAAATATTTGAGCCTCATTTTTCCGCAAAATTGAGCTATAAACAGTAGTAATAATAGAGATTTAAGCGGTTTACTATATTAGCAGCAAAGGTCAAGCATTTCATTTTGCATTGTGATAATATAGAATAGGATAGAATAGGAGAGAATGCCAGTTTTTGGGGATCATCCGCTCACCTCAATTACAATTAAAATTAATCAACTTTCCAATCCACTTAGGGATGACGAGGATGAGAGTGGGGGGTCAATTGAGCTTTACATTGATGAATTGATTGACCTAGTGAAAGTACAGCCTACTTCAGGGCCAGTAGAAGCCGCCAGAGCTATTCGGAAAAAGATAAAGTATGGTGAAACAGTTACTGTTCAACTTAGAGCCTTGATAATACTCGAATTAATGATCTTGAATTCAGGTCCTAAGATTGGGCCCATTATTGCCAGAGATGAGAAACTTCTTAGCGTGCTTAAGGGCATTATCAATGGCTCAGGAAGCCCAGGCACAGGAGGTGACTATGATAGAAGAGTCCGCGAGAAAACTCAGGCATTGGCCATAGGATGGAAGGACGAATTAGATGGCTTAGATAGCTATAAAAGTATGCAATGTTTGTATAAGGCGATACCTAAAATGAAATCAAGACGCAGAACTATCTCCCGCTCAGCAGATGTAAGGGATGTGTTCGAGTCCGAAACCGATAACATTGTATCATCCAGAAACACTCCGAAACAGCTGAGCAAGAGGCCCCCTCCTCGACCAAAGACTGCTTCACCGTATTCAGCCGGCTTTGAGAAGAAGCCGAAAAATGAAAATAAAAAGAAAAAGAAGAGGACCAGAAGAAGGAACCGTTATGCAGATGATACATTTGCAATTCCACAAATAAACTATAAAGTTGAAGCGCCTAAAATCAGGGAGCTTATCGCAAACTGTCAGACACACACGTCAGCTTTGAGAAATATACTTTTGACATTGCCAACTGATGTTTCTCCTTTCGATGACAAGAAAGCATCGAATGAGTTCAACAAATGTCGCTCCATTAGACGAAAAGTCTTGCGCTACCTTCAGTTTGTAGGGGCAGGTGACCAAAGCGCCAAGCTGTCTGATGTTCAAGCCATGGATGAGGAGTTTCTCGGTGCTCTTATTGACTCTAATGATAGGCTTGTTGAAGTTTTCAAGCGATGGGACGCCAGTTGTGGGTATAATGACGATAATCCAGCACCAAGTTACGATGATGATGATGATGATGATAGTGATTACGAGAGTTATTATAGTTCAGAGGACTCTGATGAGGATTTACAAGAGGAGGAGTTGAGTATAACGAATTCTGTTGGCGATCGATTACAAAATCTCACATTAGATAGGGATTTGAACCTGTCAAATATGCCTCCTCCAAGGCCCCAAAAGCCGGAAACTTTGGGCACAGCTGCAGCGTTCAAACCTTTAGAGAAAATTAACACCAGCGAAAGTACAAGTAGTGATCCATTTGGCGATACAAATGTCGCTTATTCTAGATATCTGTAATTTTATGAAAAAATCTGACTTACTGTCTTGATGTCTTGAGTATTATTTAATAGCTTAGCTGAGAGCACTATAAATTATGTTTACTGAGGAATTTTCCTTTAATGAGGTTTTGCTTTCCTCATTCTATGTCCTTTTGAATCTGTAGCATAAAGCCATACACCGGTTAGGACCATTGAAAATCCAAGAGCCTCCGTACCGGTAAATTTTCTCTGAAAATATATTATACTAAGCAACAAGCTGATCACTTTTCTCAATAAAAGTATAATGGTCACGGTAAGAGCAGAAGTTTTACTGGCGAGAATATTAACACCTTTTATACATATGCACTGTGTCAAGACATTCAATATAAGATAACAGAAGGCCGGCCTTATAGTGAAGAATCTTGTAACTATAACCGCAGGGTTACTCCATATTTCATATATCCCTAGTCTTATGGAAGACTTTAGGAATAAGAAGGCTGGTAAACCTAGAAAATGCGTGTAAAAGAGACTCTCCTGCCAGTGTTTTCCATAAGTTCTGAAAAGATTTTCGCAATAAAGCCCAGAAAATGCTCCTATGATGCTTGAAGCTATCATGAGAGTTATTCCAATCGTCAACTCAATCCCTTCTCCGTGAAGGATACTAGCTCTATCATGCGCTACAAGAGCAGCTACTGCTACCCCTACTGTCATTAGGACGCAAGCAACAACCTGCTGCTTAGAATACAATCTTCCAGCAAAGAGATAACCTACTAGCATTGACCATACAGTACCGCTGGATCGAAGAATAATGTGCAATGGAACACTCACTTGATACAGTAACACCAAATTATTCATAATGCCACTCAAGACTGAGAGTACGACAACATTTAACCATGACGACATCGGTACCCTATTCTCAGGTAGATATAGTCGATACCATTTACCTTTCTCGAAATCGGCTAGAACTGAATAGCCGTATATACTTGTCCCGACATACTGACAAAATGTAATACTAGTTGTGATAGAGGCTGACTTGGCAACTAAAGAAAGTATCTTCTCCAAAACAAACACGTTGTAGCAGCATCCGCCAAATATCTGAGGAAAGAACCATAAGATATCTGACACTTGTGGGATGACTAACATGTATTTTTTGTGATTCGAAGAAACGTTTTTTTTATGCGACCGAATACTCAACTGGGGAAACAAACTGAATTACTGATTTTAAACAACCTAGATATGGTAAAGAATAGGGAATAAACTAGAATCTAAACAAGCATCAGAGATGAGCAATAAAAACAAAACAAATGGCGAATCTCGAAGTAAAGAGTTCAATTCTAAAAGGATCATGGGTCAGAGAAAGTATGTTCCTAAGATATCACTGGAGCAAGCTAAACTTCCTAGTATTGATGAGTTCAAGCTCGATCATATTCTTTCAAAGCATCTTAAAAAAGAATCCGACATGCTAGTTGATGCGTTATTGAATACGGCTGGCAAGTATCAATTGGACTTGAAGGGAGAGATCAGACGACGTCTTTCTGCTGAACAGAGAATTCAATCTTTTAATATATTCATAGCGAAGATGATAAGAGATATTGACAAACAGTTAGGTTCGAGGACAAGGAAGTTAAACCGAGTTTTGAAGCAAGAGACGAGTTTACTGTCGAATGGCAATAGCGGTCATAATGTCTCTTTTTTGCAGACGTCTAGCTCAGAAAGTGCAGTTGATAATGAAGTCAACAAGTTGGTTGAGTTGAGCGAAGAGGCTACAAGTAAAATAAGCAGTTTGAGTTTGAGGTTGAATGCTCTCAAGTGTCATCTTGAAAGCAGAGAAAGTGCAACGTTTGATATGCGACAGTATCCATATCTCTCAAAAATGATAGAGAATTGTAAAAAATCTTCGCCTGCTTCTGAGCCTACTGAAGTAAGTAAATTTGAAGGTATAAATAATTCAAAAGTGATGTTACTGCACAACAGTAAGCATATTGTAAATAAGAATGGAAACGGGGATACACATAAAGATGAAGATGAGGGAGGGTATATTCCTAGTAACATGGAAGAATTGACTGAAGAAGAGTTTGAAAAGTTCATGTCGCATGCAATACAAAGATATAGGAGTAAACTGCAAAAACTGGGTGAATCGTCAATGTATAACGACACAGTTTTAACGAGCACAAACTTAGAAAACACTAAAATCAAAAGACCTTCTGGTCTTCCAAAATTAAGTCCGCTTGATTTATTGAGACCAGAGTCTCCTGCTTATTCCTCTTATAGGAATATGAATATAATAGATAATGTACCCTTGAAGTCAGCGGCAGCCCCAGAGCTGACGTTGCAGACATCTCATTATAAAAAACTTAGAATAAATGGGGAACCTATTACAGCAGAATCAATAAGGGAACTAAACGACGTGCAACATTGTCAATGTCAAAATTCATCTACTATACATATAGATAAAAAAGAATTAAATGGCAATAACACTTCGACGGGCCATGGAGCTGATTCTCATGCCGAAGGAACCTCCATGCAGATTGACTCACCAGATAGAATTGAGCGAACGAATTATGGTGGTCTATTATCGTCTGAATCATCGGACTGGGATTCTCTGAGCGCCAATTCAGATGCAAATGATTCAATGACGGACCGATATTACTCTCGATTTAAGGAAAGTTTAAAGGAGAGCATCAGAAGAAGAGATGAATCACGAAAAACCTTAATTTCTGAGGATGAACCCGAAAGTCCTGAATTATCTCCAACACCGAAACATCAACCATCGCATCATATATTGAAACCAAAAAGATCAATACTTAAACTTCCTTCAAGCTCTTCCAATAGGTTTCAATATTTTGAGTTGAGAGGCAAAGCTCCACCGTCACCAATAGAAACAAGACTGGGTACCTCACCATTTGATAGATATATCAACCAAACTCAAAAAGAAACATTTGGTACAATTTCAAATTTGAATGTTAATGGAACTTTCATTCGTAATATCACACCAGATTCAATTCGAGCCGGCACTCAAGTTCATGATGAAGAAGAGTATGCAGAGGGAACTTCATCTACTGATGAGTTAATAAAAGGCGCCACGGTTTCCATTTTGAAAGAGATTTTGGAAACTGATTAATGGCTTTTGATTAGATCCATTTTATTGTCTTTTTTTTTTTAGTTCTTAAATGTGATTTTTAATCTATTATAGATGCTATTAAACGCTTTGCAAACTTCTCTAATTTCATAGTCCTCATCATCATTAGAAAAGCCAGACCCAGAAAAACCAGAGAGTAACGACACCGAACACCGTAAGCCACATTCTCCATGTGATTCCAGCTCGCTGACTCATTACTATCATTCGATTCCAAGTGTTTTTCAACTTAATCTTACCCTTATCCATGCTATCAGTGAAGTCGTCGCCAATTTTAATTGATTTGTTGATCTCTGTTCCCATCTTTACACCCAAGCTTTTTAGCATTGCAACCTTCTGACCCATAGAATCTAAATCTTCATCATTTTGCGATTCTAACGACAGCAAGTACGATTCATCAAATCTTGCGGTATTTACATCGTTCTCGTATGGTGAGCTGACCCTCTGGGGTGTCGTTGCATGGAAATTCGAATTAGGTGTTCCAAAAAGCTGTGTTCTGGCATCTCTCTGATAAGAGCCCCCATCATTAGTATATCTAGAACTCATATTGTTACCTGATCGTTGTATGAAAGCGCAATGTTTGTTTTGGTTACTTTTCATAACGTCTTTTGATCGCTTCTATATTGAACTGCATATAATCTTCAGGCTTCATTACTAAGACTTGATATTCTTACCATTCATTACAGTATTATATAGATATATCTTGCTGGGATAACACATATGAGTGAGAAAGAACAAGCTAACGAAGAAAAAGCAACTATTCCAGAGTCTTTATCCAATGTCAAGCATGTCATACTTATATTATCTGGAAAAGGTGGTGTCGGTAAGTCATCGGTGACCACACAGGCAGCTCTAACCCTTGTCAATAAAGGTTTTAACGTCGGTGTATTGGATATTGATTTGACAGGTCCATCATTACCTAGAAGCTTTGGAGTTGAGAACAAGCAAATACATCAGTCTTCTTCTGGATGGGTTCCAGTGACAATATGTGATAATAAGGACAAAGATAGAGGTACTTTGAAGCTCATGTCGTTAGGATTTCTTTTGAAAGATAGAGGAAACTCTGTCGTTTGGAGAGGGCCCAAAAAGACAGCTATGATTCGTCAGTTCCTTAAGGATGTATATTGGGGTGGATCAGGGAAGGATGAGGCATTAGACTACTTACTCATAGATACGCCACCAGGTACCTCTGACGAGCACATAGCAATAGCAGAGGAGTTGAGATGGGCTCAACCTGATGGTGCAATAATTGTGACTACTCCACAGCAGGTTGCCACATCTGACGTAAGAAAAGAGATTAACTTCTGTCATAAGGTAAATTTCAGAATCTTAGGAGTCATTGAAAACATGAGTGGTTTCATTTGCCCATATTGCTCAGAATGCACCAATATCTTCCTGAGCGGTGGTGGTAAAGAACTCAGTAATGACTTGAATATACCCTATTTGGGCTGTCTTCCTATAGATCCGTCATTTGTTGAGATGATTGAGCTACAAGATAATTCAGTGGATTCACAAAAATTGATAAACCTTTACGATAAATGTAAATTGAAGGACATAATGTCTGAAATCATAGACAAAATATTGGATATGAAGATAATACCCAGAGTTTAAAATTTACATATAAACCGATATCTATACGGCTCCATTAACTACGGTAACCGGTACATGCATTAATATTTCATCAAAAGACAATCATACTATCTTGTTGGCAGCTTTCCATTTCAAGATTCGCCTCTTAAGTTCCCCTGCACTTTGCTGATATATATTTAGTTTCTTATCCCAAAACATTTTATTATAATCATCTTTATACTTTTCATACAAGCTTTGAAGCCATTCAGATTCCCTTTCCGATGGCTTTCTTTCTTTCTTTATCTTTGCATTGTTCCTTGCATATTCTTCAAGTTTCTCAATGACTTCCGACTTATACTCTTTTCCATTCTTATCGGCACCGACTTTCATTGTACCATAAATTATTTTAACCACTTCATTTGTCTCAGGATCCCTTATCATTCTAGCTTCTCCTTCTGGAATCTTACTGGGGTCTTCTGTCTGTTCAATAGTTGAAATTGAGGGTCTGCGTTCACTATCAGCATTAGCTTTATCAGCCCTTTTTTTGCTTAAAGTTACCACTTCCTTCTCTGTTCCACCAGCAAAAGTCCCAAGCTTCGACCTCAATTGAAGGCGTTTATAATTTTGTTGAAGAGTTAAAGACTTGTCCCAATTTGCTGCTATGATAGGATTCGAGTGAATATTGACATTTCTTTGCCTATCCTTTGTCTTCCTAGTATTTTTCCTAACAGATGAACGATTCATCTTCCTTCTTCGAACAGAAGTCATCCTGGCTGATTATTATATGGAAGTTGGTATATATGAAAAACCTTTGAATACTCTCGTGGAACGATGCCAAAGAAATAGAGACTAGAAAAAAAAAAAAAAAAAATTAAAAATAAAAAAAAATTGAAATCCTCGATGAGATACTTTACACAGAAACCATATCCATCATGTTAGATGCTGTAATATAATAATATAATAATGATAATATATAATAATGATAATATATAATAATGATAACATAATAATTGCTCATAATATGCTAGCTATTCTATAAAATGACTTCGTATCATAAAGTCTTGAAATTTTCAGATCGCTAGAAATGTCTTAATTGTCTCCTGAATTGAATGTTAAAAACTTTTATTCATCTATGGTAACAGATTGATTCTCCAGAATTCCTGGAGTTGATAATAATCAGACAACATTTCATTATCAGTCAATTGCTTACTGAGAAATGTCGTCTTTTCTTTCGCTTAAAGAATTTCTATTGCCTCTCCCTCTCCCTCTCGCTCTTCCTCTCGCTCTTCCTCTTCCTCTCGCTCTTTCCTTTCCTCCTCGAGATCTTGTATCTTCATGTACACGGTAGCCAGGGAGATTGGTTCTTTTAGGGGACACTCTAATCTCACGACCACGGAAAACCTTTCCGTGTATTTCTTCCATTGCCCTTGTTGCACTTCCGATTTCCGAGAACTCGACATAGGCATAGCCTTTCGGCAATCCAGTATACTTATCGAAGATAATAGTTATTCGTTCAATGGATCCAACTGTTCTGAAGAATATTTCTAATTGTTCAGGTGTACTTTGGAAGTCTACATTGCCCACATAAACTGAACGGCTATCCCTCTCTTTTTGAATGTCCAAAGCTTCGATTTCTGCGTCCCTTTGGTTACCTTGCTCCTCTTGGCCTTTCGCATCCGTTGCATTCTCCCTCGCGGGCGAATCATCCATTGCGACAATAATTGTTAGATTTAGTTTCTGGTGAAGATCTAATTGATCATTAAAACTAAGATGGTATTCTTTATAAGTACTTTAAGCCTATCTTCCTTGAGTATATGAGATTCAGAAGGAAATACTGTTCAATGAGAAGAAAGTACTTTTGGATAGCGACGATGGGTACGCGCATATATTCTTCCGATCACAAGACCTGCCTGATTATACACTTTCTATGTACGATGTCAATTTAATTGGCTTCGACAAATGCCCTATAAGATGTAAAGCTATCTGATTTCGATGTGATTTCAATCTCTGTAGAAGGAGCCACAAAATACACGTAGCCAGTTTCTAATGGGTATACTTCGGAAGCCCCAGATTCCTTAATCAGCCCATTTCCGCGGGTGCAAATAATTATTGATGGGCCTGAAAATCCATCATAAGATTGAGTTTTGTCTGGCTTATCGAAGATGGTTTCCAATACGGAGAATTCCGCAATAGGCGGATCGTACAAGACTACTTTTGATGCTTCTCCCTTAGACTTTGGAAATTTGAGTAATGGCATCTTCTGCTTTTCCACTGGATCATAGGCGTATGTTAACATCGAAACCAAATTTTTGACGTCTTTAAACTTGGGTGTAAAGCCTGCTCTCACTACATTGTCAGAAGCAGCCATGCATTCGATAATATCGCCACTTATATAGGCGTGAGGATCCTTAGCTCTTAAGAACATGGCCTCCCCAGGATTCAATACAACATGGTTCAATAATAAACAACCACAGAATAATCCTATATCGTTTGGGAACTGCTTATTCAATCTCTCAATCAAACTTGAAAGCTTTGAAGAAATGGAATCAAAGAGTGCTGGGTCCTTCTGTGCTCTTGAAACTAGCTCAGAGGCTTTGAGGGTTACCGTGTCCTGATCCGCCCTCATTAGATTTCCAAAAACTTGCTGCAATAATCTCTTATTCTCGGCATCCTCAGGGGAATTTTTGGCAGCATCAAGTTTGATGCCTTTGATAAACGCAGTGCTCGCCTCTTCTCCCACAAGCTCTCTTAGCTCGGGGACAGTCTGCAAGGTCTTTGAAATTTCATCTAAAGGCTTGAAACCACAAAAGCCCTCGAACAGAGTGACCGCAATGGCCATTTCTGGTTTGTGGTTGTCATCAGGGTAGTTCTTGGGGTCTTCCGCGTGTAAGCGGGCCCCTAAAGATTTGTCTGGATGCGCCTGTATCGAAAGAACCTTCTCAATAGACAAAACCTTGAATAAAAATGGTAATTCCTTGTCAGAACCAAATTTCTTAATGATGTCCTCGCCCAAGTACTTCTTTGGATCAGCACTTACTATCTCTCTTAAGGTTTTACCTTTAACATCTCCACCGCTTACAGCGACAGAGGGTACCGATGGATGTGTTCCCATCCAAAGTTCCGCATACGGCTTGTTCTCATCCACTTTGATATTAGGATCTGACCTTGATGCAAACTGTGCAACTGCCGACTCATTACCATGCTTTCCCCAATCGTAGTTTTGGAATCCACAATTAAGTCTGAATAATCTATCACTCATACTATTTTTTCAACTAGCTTTCTATATTATGATAATGCTGACGCCTAAATAAATAAAAACAACGTGTTGAAAGCAAGACACGTTATGTCCTACTTGTTTTCTGATTATGTAATATCTTTTGATCTTGATATTGATATGAAGTTTAAGCTAACCTAGTTACTAGCTTACAGCTTGATCAAAATGGAGAGAGATGAATGGCTCGAGACGAAGACAGGAAATCGAGTTTCTAAAAATTCCAGAATAACTTGTGCAGAAAAAATAACGATTGTGGGTAATAGCACTGTTGGGCCGTTTGTTACGCTAAAAGGTGACGTCGACCTTGTAGATAAGAAACAAACTTCGATACTGATTGGTAAGTATGTGTATTTAGAAAGCCATTGTAGTATAATACCACCAGATGTTAATGCTAATAATGGAGAAAGTTTATGCAATCCAGTGCAGGTTGGAGCTTTCACAGTTGTTGGGAGCGGAACTAAGATCAGCCTGACGATGATAGGTAACAGAGTGTACATTGGGAGCAACTGTACCCTAGGAAACCAAAGCGCTGTATATGACTGCTGCTGGATACATGATGGTACAATTATTCCTCCCCGATTTGTGATTCCGCCATTAAGTGAAGTCAGTGGAAAACCAGGAGCAGATTTCTTGGTGAAACCCTTGAATCCAAGCTACAAGAAACTTATCGAGACTTTAGCCAGAGAGAAGCAAATTATAGGATGAATTTTCAAGTAAAAATTATTATTAAGATTAGTTAGATATGTCTTAATGCATTAATCGCGTTTTGCAGTAACAGAGGAGGTTATTAAACTACTAGATCCCAGGTTTAGTTTTCCTCTTCTAATGACTCTCCGCATCCCCAAGGAAAGTAGCACGACAGATACTATGACTAAAGAGTAACCGGAAAACCCTCTTTGGTGTACGAAATCCATAAACCTCAAACTTTCACCATATGGGCTACCAACTAGCTTAGCATTTAGACGTACATTTTTTGACACTTCCTCATTGCTAAAGCTTTGATCCAAAAAATATTTTAGGGTGTCCTTCAACATATCTGGATCATTTTTTAATCTCTTACCAGTGATATCCGTGTCCCAATAGAACCTTGCATTTCTATCGACGATTATAGTATCACCTGGTTCATAGATATGACCATCTATTGAAAGACCTATATCATTAGCCATGGTGGGAAATTCTGCCAAATTAATATATGTGAAGTGAACTTCATTCCTATTGAAATCATGTGGCACTTGTTTCTTCATCTCTGAAATGACCTCCATACCCGTTGACTTTCCGCTTTGTAATTTTTCGACATCTTCTTGTTTTAGCTGCCCATTCTTGGTCCAATAATTGAATAGATAGTCATTCCGCAATATATTATGCTCGTGTGCTGTTAAGGATATGTTGTATAAAGAGAGACTGGTGTGGCCTGCTTTCATAGCGTCAATAAATGTCACTACGACTTTAGAATCTGTATCATCAGATTCTTCAACATCAAAGTAATGCTTCAATAATCCATAGTTAAGTTCACCGTATAATGGAAACTGATTCTTTTTGATGAACTCGTCAACCTTTTCATGATCTCTTATATCTTCCGGAGTTAGGCTTTGATAAAAATTGGTCAAAAGTGAATTTTCTCTGAATACAATCAATGCAGGCTTCCATGTGAGTGTCTCTAAGAGGAACATATTCTTATTGAGCTCGTATTGCCGGTCTTTCAAACCCCCGTTAACAAACTTAACTGTATTTTCCGCCTGTTTTAAAACGTCCTTCTCAAATTTGCTGGACTTCGCTGTATATATATGAACGTTGGTTGGTAGATTTGTAACAACATCCAATAAATGAGGTAAGATGGCTCTATCTTCTTGATTATCGGTATTAGGGTCAAAATAGTAAACAACAGCAACTTCATTGTTGAGAGGGAAATAAGAGTTTAAAGGCTCTGTAGGCAAACCGACTCTATACTCCATTATATCAGACAATCCCCTTGTAGTGACCAACTCATATTGATAGTTATCATTGAGGCGAGAAATAAACTTTTTAAGGTCAGCTATTGTTTCTTTTCCATGGTAGTCAAATCTTACCTTGCCTGCCGATTTCGGTACAAAAGCAGCAAACTTAGGTGACCCACTTCTCTTTACTAATGCTTCAAACCCCAATTCTTTACATAAAGCAGGATTGCTTAAGCAATTGAAATGACAAGTCTTAACAGTACTTAAGACCTGGTTAGATAACATCCCCCACATCTGCTTAATATCATAGCAATCCTCACACCCTCTAGGAAATTTGTTCGTATCACTCGTATCACTCTCAACCCAATCATTGTCGTGAGCGGGAAAGAACGTAACAAAATATGCCTGGTCAATATCGCCTGCAATTATTTTTAACATGTCTTCTTCGCTTGCCAATTTAGAAGCACTTGGTAAACTGACTTCTCCAGAGGCGTACTCAGCTACTGCATTTTGCATGAATTTCTTGAGATTCTCGACTGTACGAACTAAAGTTCTTGGAAAAGAGCTTACAAACTTCAGCTGTCCTGCAATTTTTGCTCCAGTCTCAGGATCAACCTTTGGAACATAGATTCTGAGCATGGGGTATGCATAAATATCTTCCTTCTCACATAAATCTCCGCTTTCAACACAGTTGACCTGTCGCATCTGAATTCCCATTTTCTCCATTTCTGAATAATAAGTCTTGAAAGTCTCCTCCCATTTAGGTGCTAATGTCTTGCAATGCGAACAATATGGGGAAAAGAATTCGACAAATGTAATTTTTTCACTAGTGACCTCTTTGAATGTTTGTGAATTGAGGGTCTCGGGCAACTCTATATCAACCGCGCTTGAATCTTGTACATTTTCATTACCATTCTCCCTCTTATCCTCCTCGATACTCAGAGAACGCACATTATCG
The DNA here is from genome assembly GCA_031081805.1 of Schwanniomyces etchellsii. Lineage (NCBI taxonomy): Eukaryota > Fungi > Ascomycota > Pichiomycetes > Serinales > Debaryomycetaceae > Schwanniomyces > Schwanniomyces etchellsii. The sequence goes on from JARYSY010000009.1 coordinate 99,633, forward strand.
GATGAGGGTAGCGACAAAATTGATCTAGCCTCATCTACTCTATGGACGTCCGTGGCTTTCGAAATCTTACTTGTATGATCTCCTCCATAGCTCAATGGTGCTTTCTCTGAAGTAGACACCGCTCCAACAATCAACGCCCAAGGGACAACGAGACTTAATCTTGCTAGCGATACCATCGGACCTTAGTAAATGACCACCTTTGATGATAAGATTTGATTGTACTTCGTTTAAGTATCAGAATAATTTTCCGCGTGGAGACATCAAGAAACACAAAGTTTCTCCTCGGTTTTGAATCTGAGTCAATTAAGGATTGAAATACAAATGAAGATAAATGCCTTTATATAAATACATAATGCGAACGATCTATGTTTTGCCACTCCAATCTAGTAGGAAGGTTTTGATATATTCAAAACTCACTAGAGTGACTGCACTTGCGGGCACAGTTCTCAATAAGTTAACAAAATAACCCGCATAGAATCCTCTTAAGCCTTCTTTGTGATAGATAGATGCAATGGAATCTAACATTTTACCTTCTTTCTTGCCTTTATTTGAAGACTTGGGATTCGAAGAAGACTGAACTTGCAAAATTGTTCTGACAATCTCGTGGGGATATGTTACAGAGCTGGCGATCATCTTAGACATGCAAGAAGAAAAAATTAGCTTGAGCATACTTTGAGACGATGTATCGGATTTAGGATCATAGTGTACCATCACTCTAAGCTTTTCATATACTGGGAATTGAATTCCAACATGTAACAAGCCGAATAAGGAAGGGACTAAACCACTGTAAAATACTTTTATACCTTCCTCTTTGTACATCTTTCTAAATGCATCGAATGTGCCGTTGTAATATGTCCTTTTGAAAGTTGAGGGGTCAAGAGCAGACCGAGCAGGGTCGTTTCGAGTCTGAACCATGAGCCTTGTTTTCACCACCCATATTGGATTGACCGCAATCGAGGAAGACATACCTGCTGTCACTGCCGAGCAAAAATGGTCGAGGAAATTGGACTCTATATGAAATCGGTGCGTGAGTTTGGCGTAGAACCCCTTTGCTCTCTCGTAAACAGTAAAATATATCATCCAAGTAGGTAGGTAACCGATCGTAATTGGAACAAGTCCTCGGTAAAGACCCCTGGGGCCGTCCTCTCTGAGAATCGATTTAAATGCATCCACTATGCGGACTTTAGTAGCATCATGTCCGTTGCTCAACTTCGTATGTGCCTGAGCTCGCGTTTTGACGACATCCAATGGACAAACTACTACCCCTGCTAATAATCCGGAAGTCGCTCCTGCCGCTGCAATTAACTGACTCGTCGTTAGCTTCGATATCATTCCGCCTTTTGGCCCTTCTGCCTGTTGTTTAACCACCGACGACGTTCCATTTTCCATACTTGCTGCTTGCCCGCCATTTGTTTGGTGGGTTTCCTGTAGCTTCATTCTCAGCGAATGCAAGAGATTAGATTCCGAAGGAATCTCGTTATTACTCGAAGACATATCTCTCCACCTCGCTAAGATCAATATAGATCTAATCTTATTTCAAGATGTATATATAAATATATATCCTTAATCTTAATAAAAACCCAAACTTCTTCTACGAGCCTTTACCTTATGAGATCGCTTCCTCAACTCTGCTATTTTCTTTCTATATTGGTCTTCTATGTGTCTCTGAAAGGTCGGTTATTTTGTAGTATTCATGAAGTCGTGCGCGCATATACTGGATCCGATGGTGGACAGAATCTACTTGAGCTGAACTCTTCTATAGCCGGTACCTGTTGTCTGCATAGAACAGAGGAGAGATTCAACTTTCCTTTTATGTACAGCATGCAATAGTAGAGCGGAGGGGAAAGTTTGTTATTTCTCGATCTCACTCCGACTTGGACGTCCCTATATCCGAGTCCTATTCACGAAGAAGTTCTATTTTAGAAAAGTACTTGAAAGGGAACAATACGTAAAGCGGAGTTCTAATTATCTCTTGTTAAACAGTTATGTGAAAGGGGTCTTCATTTGCGAGGTTTAAATTACTCGGACTTAGCAATGAAATGCGCAGTGATCAATGCAGAAACTCTACCAAATCAGTGATCTGAACTCATGTCAGTAGGAAATCGATGAAAGGATCCAAGTAAAATATGTAGGAACTAAATCTCTACATCCGGAACACTCACGCGGCCTCAAAGTGTGCCTCATGCATTAAGTGAAGAGAATGGGTAAGGAAGAAGGACCCGTTTTTCAATTTGAAAAGTGCGGCCCAAATATGAGAAATATTTCATCCGCTCCCTAGTGCAGTATATCATCGTAAGGCAACAAAGAAGAAGCTAATCTATTAGTTGTAATTGTAGAAGCTTACAATATGGTGAAATACGTCTTGAAATTTTCTGCTGAATTACATGGGGTTACAAATTTAAAGCCATTGGACAGTGAGGAGGAGCCTTTTGAGTACAAGTTCGAAATCGAGTGCACTAGATGTAGGACGATTCACGACAAGCCAGTTGAAATAAACTGCTACGACGAAGCCGAATTCAATGGGCAGACTTCAAACTTTCTCTATAAATGCAAAGAATGCAGCTCTGTGCACCGTGCTTCCATCTCAAGAACCAAGCAAGTGTTGACACCAGAGCAACTGGATAGTGTACCCATGTTAGAGATCGATGCTCGAGGCATGGATTTTCGCAAGTTCTTTTTGGACGGGCCCTTTATCTGCGACGCAGTAGACTCTAATGAGGTCTTTCGAGGAATCGATTTCGACGATGGCGAATGGTACGATTATGACGAAAAGGCTGGACAAGAGGTGAGTGTGACGGACCTTCTGTGGGAATTGACCCGCTAACCGCTCTGTTTGTTATCTGTCTTTTCCTCTGTATATAAATAGCTCTAAATACATTCGGCCGCGTTACTATATAAGTTTGTATTTGGAAATGCATAAAAACCCCGTAACTACCATGGTTCATCAGCTCTCCTACCATATCTCTCCCACCTATATACACAACTTAGATGATACCATCATCAGTTTCCCAAATGTATCAATTTACCTGGCCATGCCTACTTGACCAAATGTATATGACGTTGTAACTCGTTGGTCTTGTCATTAAGTGACCCGGCTATTGTCTTCCTGCGCAGCCAGTCCCGCGTTTAATATGCGCTTGAGCATGTTCACTGCATCTTGTTCAAAACTATCATACTACAACAAATCCTGATACAAGATCTCTTTTCCAAAGCCTCTCACCTTCGCCCAGTTATAATTGAGACTCTCTACATATTACGAAGAGTATTGGCCATTTGATTTCCTAATTGTTCTTTACGTGGATCCAATCTGAGTTCTAAAAAAAATATGGCTCTCGGGTGTGCACTCAATGTCCGACGGTTCCTCAAAGATTCCGGCAGACTGAATGGTATTTCGCAGCAACTATTCGTGCCCATTCATATAAGATAACAGCACCCCCTTTTCTTTAGAAAGGTAGAAAAATAATAAAGTAGCTCAGATATTAGACTTCATAATTTTTCACAATGGGTTCTACTAATTTGGCTGAGGCCATTACGCAACCAGTCAACGACGCAGTTAATAAATTGAAAGACGGATCGAGTGGATCAGGACCAGGTGACGCAAAGCCAGGAAAGATTCAGTTATACTCAAAGGAATACTACGCAGCATGTACATTAGGAGGTGTTATAGCTTGTGGACCTACGCATTCGTCTGTGACACCATTGGACTTGGTTAAGTGCCGTCGTCAAGTGGATCCAAACTTGTATACTTCCAATATTGCGGGATGGAAGAAAATATTGAAGACTAAGGGAGATTCTATTTTCACTGGTCTCGGTGCAACTTTCATAGGATACTCCTTACAGGGTGCTGGTAAGTACGGATTCTACGAATATTTCAAGAAGACATACTCTGATGCCCTTGGTCCAGAGAACTCTGTCAGATTCAAGACCGGGGTTTACTTGGCAGCTTCTGCCAGTGCCGAATTTTTAGCAGATCTTGCATTGTGTCCTTGGGAGATGATCAAAGTGAAGACTCAAACGACAATTCCTCCATTTGCTAATGGACTCGCTGATGGTTGGACTAAGTATGTTGCTGCGGAAGGATACAGCGGTTTATACAAGGGATTGGTACCATTGTGGTTTAGACAGATTCCTTACACCATGGTCAAGTTCGCGACGTTCGAAGAGACTGTGCAAGCTATTTATAGGTATTTGGGTAAACCTGCCTCGTCATATACTACGCTTCAACAAACTGGAGTTTCATTTTTGGGTGGTTATATCGCTGGTATCTTTTGTGCAGTCGTCTCTCATCCAGCTGATGTGATGGTGTCTAAAGTTAACTCTGACAAGAAGGCAACTGAAAGTGTCGGTCTGGCTGTTGCTAGGATCTACAAGAAGATCGGATTTGTTGGTCTTTGGAATGGTTTGCCAGTAAGAATTCTTATGATCGGTACATTGACTGGATGTCAATGGTTGATTTACGATTCTTTCAAGGTTTATGTCGGCTTCCCAACTACAGGTGGCCACTAAGGGTTCTCATGTAGGAGTTTATACCTGTGTGTATATTAAAAAGTTTTGCTACCTATATATTCAACTTCTCCATACGTTTTTAAATAAATCATCTTCTAAGTCTAAGTTTTTCAAGCCTGAGGTAGTCGTTTCTCCTAGCTTTCTGTCGAATGAATATGATGACGAATTCCAAGGGTTAGGTTCTACGTCGCTCTTGTTGTTGCCCAGCCAGTCATTATTCAAATTTTTTTGATCCGAAGTTGTCTTAGCTGATCCAGATTTGGCCATTCCTAGACTGGCTTGTGGTGAAGAGTATGAATTTGTATTGAAATTCAAATCGGCCAATGAGTTTGAAAAAGAATTGACCTGTCGCACAGCATTATTTTGAGGAAAACTTTGATGTATAACGCTTGAGTTTGAAGACGATGGAGAAGAATATAATGATAATATCGATTTCTTTAAATCCGGCCTCGCGTTGTTTGAAGATAAAGAATTATTGGTCGACTCCTTACCTTCGAAATGGTTAGAAGAACCTTTCTCGGAATTAAGTGTGTGTGCTGGGCCTGGTTGTGGAACATGCGTAGATATAGAAGCAGACGAAGTTGCGGAACTTTCAAAATCACCAAAGTCATCACTTAAAAGGCTATTGGACTTCGTGTGACGGGTCTCCTGTGGCTTTTTATGATGATGAGAGTGCACCTTTCTATCCGCTGAAGTATGGCGAGAAGTGTTAGGAGTGTTAGAATCCTTCGAAAGCTTCGTTTTGGATTCAACTGAAATTTTCATTGGATCAGGTATAGATGGCCCTGAAACCCATTTCTTCATTTCGTACTTTGTTCTAATGAAATTATCGATTTTCAGCTGATCAGGGATATAATTGGAGGGAAGTTTGGCTTCCCAGTACGAGTTGCATTTCTCGTTGCCCCATTTTACCATATTTTGTACCTGTTCGTCTGTCCAAGTGTCTAAGTCAACAGATTTAACTTTCGAGATATGAGTACCCATGCTCCTATGTATTCCACTACATCTAATACAAACAAAGCATCCCAAGCTCCAAGAAGCCCACCGAGGATATGACGCGGTTTTACAGTCTGAGCATTTTTTGTTCGATTCTTCTTTCAACAATTGCTTCAATATTTGTTTGTTCTTTTCTGAATGCGTTTTTTTAGAAGCCGGTAATGCAATCTCGTGAAAGCCGGAACTTGATCCCTTACTATAATACGACATCTGTCCCAAATAATGAACTTAATGTACTTTTACTGAACTATTCAAAATCAATAAAGAATGTTGATCCCTCTTAGTGACAGTTTTTGATATCTTTCACGTGATTCACACGATGCGAATAAAGATACAGAAAACCAGTCAAATATATTTGCTCTCAAACAGAGGCCTTGCAATTAGCTATCAAATAGGATTTATCTATCCACTTCAGCATTATATGAATACCGAACAACACTCCAAAGTTCCAGAAAGAATACGATACATTTCTTTGGAAGAAACAAGAAAACATGATACTCCCGAAGACCTCTGGATGATTATCTTCAATAAGGTCTACAACATTACAAACTTTGCTTCGGAACATCCTGGAGGTGCTTCAGTTCTCTATGATTGTGGCGGTTCTGATGGTACAGAGGCATTTGTCGATGTAGGACATTCCTTCGATGCCTTTGAGATGCTTAAACCCTATTACGTGGGAGATGTCGAGATACGGCAACAGAAAAGATATGATACTAACATATACGACATGCAACAAGAAGAATTAAATTGTGTAAATGAGCATAAGTTTTACGGTTTGAAGTTCATGAAATTATTAGGTTTATCAAGGGTAAAAGGGTTCCTGGAAGAGGTTTGGATCTTTATTCTCGTAGGGATGGCCCTTACCACAGTCATAGTTTATATAATGTTACAGAAGGTTAAGTGGGAACACCAAGCCCACGACTACTAACTATGTATGGATAATCTTATCTGAATCTTTTGTTTCATTTAAAATTTCTTTTCTTTTTTTTTCCGTATCTTCCTAGCCTAGGAAAAATAGCACTCCTATATTCTAGAGATACTCAGGACTCAAAGTAAAGAAAAAAATAAGCCCGACGCGGGGATCGAACCCGCAACCTTTTGATCGCTTCTCTTTTTAAGAGTCAAACGCTCTACCGATTGAGCTAGCCAGGCTTCAATCTGATTTTTTTGGATGCATGATATCTATAATGTTTAATAAACTTTCTGTCTCGCTACCGGATGTGTTATAAATCAATGTTTATAATTAAAATGGTGTTTCATCGAACTATATATGATGAAACTTAAACATAAGCATACTCTATATTCTACATATACGCTAACGCCTGCTAGGATTCTCCTTGTTTTAGATTATATCCAGATGGTACTCATTCAATGGAATGCTGCAAACACTGGCGGGTTTGTCACAAAATGAACTGGATGTAGACACTTCCTGCAATCAAACTTAGTACAAGATTCGCTTCATATTTTAACCTCACTATGCCATGGAATTAGGATATTAGTCTCTTATGCCTATGCAGCAGTGGGCTTTCTATCCTGAATCAATACGATCAGCTCCAAGGAATCACATAAACATAACGATTTTGGTATGACAGTTATGTCATATTAACACAGTGAGAGTTCGAACATAAAGATGATTAATGTAAGAACTATGTTTATGTTCACAAGTAAGTTTTTGTTTTGTGCCAAATAGCCCAACAATCCTGAGATAAGCCCTAAGGTGCTGACAAGGAGTCTCGAAAGGGCTAACGAGAAAAAAATAAAGCCCGACGCGGGGATCGAACCCGCAACCTTTTGATCGCTTCTCTATTAAGAGTCAAACGCTCTACCGATTGAGCTAGCCAGGCTTCAATCTGGCAAAAATGTTCCATGAATCTTCATATCTCAACTATTCAAGTGTTCTCCTATGGTTCATTTTACCTCATGAACTTAGGGCATTTTTAGCTAGCTGACTTATAAATATTCAATGACCACCGCAGCAGACTTCGAAGCATATGTTTCAAGCACCTGTTTCAAGATAGTTTTATAAGTGCTTTCAGCCAATACTAGCAGCTGATATAGCTGTGGATACTTTACGCTATTGTCCTTTATACGTTATCCATTATTCGGCTAACCAGTCGTTTGTAATTTTAGGTATAGAGATGCTAGATTTTTCAGCCAAAATGAAATTTATTTGCTGATATGTTGGGAGAATGCTCTTATCAATCTAATTACACGCAAAATTACTGGCCGTTTTTTGCAGCTTTTCGAGGCGTTGCGACGTTAACGAAATACATGTTTTAGGCTTGCCTTATAACTGTGATCAGAATACACAGATTATATCTTTTCAATTGGTATAGCTCAATATATGTGGAAATAGCATACGCCGATGAGTGGTGTTCCAAAAGATTGATCGCATATGTTTGAGATTGGGTTGTGCGTACCTAAAGTAGATTTTAGCTTGAATAAGGTATGGAAAGGTTGACTACTTTAGTGTTGAAGTAAACAGAAAACTTCCAAGCTAATCTCTTCGTATACTTCACTGGCGAACAATGCATAATTCAAAAATGCACAGAATAGACCAAGTCTGCTTTTCACGCAGATTTTTTGATGTGACTTATTATCTGTGTCTTTTATATGGCATCAAAAGCTCAAGTATTAAAGTAAGAGAACCTATCAAAAACCTTCCTTCCCGAAGGTTCTTTCTTTCATCCAATACAGAGTTGACAAACTGTAATCATTATCTGGGAATAAATAACCATAGAAGGATGTAAGAACCTCTTTTCGAAGTAGGCAATTGAAAAAAATAAAGCCCGACGCGGGGATCGAACCCGCAACCTTTTGATCGCTTCTCTTTTTAAGAGTCAAACGCTCTACCGATTGAGCTAGCCAGGCTTCAATCTGTTGAATTAGATCATCGAATTTTCAAATAGGGCATTTCCGTCTTAAACAGAGTACTTCTTACATTAATCTATATGTACTCTACTCTAAAATAGACCTCAAAGAATTTTCATCAAACATATTCTTGCCTGATTGCAAAGCCTTTGCCAATAATACAAGGGACCTATTAGTGAAATCGGGTTTCTTTCTCAACTCATCCAAATCTTCAGTGAAACTAGACATCATTAACTTTAAAAATTCATTATCAAGTTCACTCCTATCTTTTTCTAGTTCCTTCATACTCTGTTCCATGTTTTCATTAGACCTCTTGAAGCCTGTTTGTTCCGCATTCCCTAGTTTCGTAAGTTTTATATTTGACATCATTTGGATTGTTTCATTTCCAAGTTGTTCGATCGTATTCATCTCCTTCTGATTAGTATAAGTACTTTTTTCCTTGTAGTCATCTTTCAAGTCTAAGTTGGCTTCTTTTATTTCAATTACAGGTTCATCGTTAGTATTTGGTTTGTCCACGGTTACATCCATGGCTTCATCTGAACTCTCCGAAGAGCTATCAGAAGAGAAGTCTTCCGTCCTTCTCTTCTTTCTACTTCGCCTTCGGTTTTTATTATTTAAAGCATGCTGATTCTTAATGTCTGGACTCATTATATAGTATTAAGTACGTAAAGACTATGGAAAGTAAAAATTCAATGCCATCGCGCAAGTGCAAAGTTCGCACTTCGAGATGGATACAAAACTAAAATCGCAATTACTTTGATTCCTTTTTTCGCTTCTTAGAAACGGAAGTCAAATTATTCACAGACTGTTCATTGATCTTTCTCTTTACAAATGAAGTCAAGTCATTAACGCTTTTCGTGGAAATCTTTTCTGCAGATGAAGAATCTGTGGTTTCATCTCCTTCCCCTAGTATTCCTTTAATGATATTAGTCTTCTCACTCTCAAGCTCTTGCGCTGGGTCGTGCAACATCTCCTGATACCTGAGTTCAAGGTCTTGGATAAGTTCTTGGTCATCTTGTTTCTTCTTGGGGTCACTTTCCCTCGCTGTCCTTTGCTTAACCGAATCAATAGCGAGTTTCATATGTTCTGCAGCCTTTCCTCGCAGCTCAGGGTCATCAATACAAAATTCTAATGCAAGCGATAACTTATAATGAGATTCTGAAATAAGTGACGAATCCTCGGAATAGAGTTTTCTTCGAAGCTGTAGGCATCTTTCAAGGTCTTCTGCGGATTGGGTAAAGTTCTCTGCCTCCAAAGACACTTCACCAAGCAAATCATACGTCTCCGAGAGCTTCTTACACGCATTGACATATGCATTGTCCGAGACATCTTTCTCACTTTTTAAAAATGGAGGGGTTAAATCTTTTTGCAAGTCGCTGTGCTCTTCTAGTTTCTCCTCAAACATCGAACGCACCACATCGAGCACGTCCCACGCAATCTCAAAGTCAGACTTTTCATCCTCGCTCTCTTGTTCTACAGATTTCTCTTTTTCATCGTCGACATCATTGCCTCCCCCTTCTCCTTGCGCTTCATTTTCCTTCTTGGCTTTAGGATTCTCGTGTTCTTTCTCTTCTAATTCGCCTTCTGCCAATGTTGCATCGTCGTGAAACTGGAAATTGGCCTCATTATTCTTATATTCTTTATCATTACTCTGCTCCTCGCTGCTCTCTTTACCCTGCAAATCTGTCGTGCCTCCTAAAACTCCCGATTTCAGTACTCCGTTCTGAAATAATGATTTTCCATAAAGAAAGAGTAGGTCTGCATCGTCTCTTCCATTCTCCTCATTAAAAGCAGCACACGCGTCAGAATAGTATTCTGATGCCAATTCAAAATCCTTGCTACCATAGTATCTATTTCCTCTGGCAACAAGGTCCACAACGCGCTGACTATAGGCCATTTCTCTAGTCCATTTAGTGAGTCTATGGCTATAATGTTGAATTAACGAGAAGTTTGATATCACGTGATCATACAATATATTGGATTTTACTACCACTGATAAGTAACTTGCTTGAATACCAAAACATAGCACTGGGACATCAATTTAATTTTATTCACCTCTCCATAGGCAATTGTGATGTCTCATGCTCATTTAAAACGGATTGGGTTCAATTAAGTCATTGAATTTTTGTTTCTACAAGTTAGGTTCCTAATAGAGTGTAATAATACGTATAATGAAAGCAGCTAACGAAAAGAAGAAGACGGTGAAAAGAAAACCACCACCAGAGCTCATTATAAACTCGCCGCGTTCTTATCTGGATGAAGAATATGATAGCACACCCTTAGTCTCAAGTTTTGGGCCATCCAGTACACAAATGTATCCAGCACTGATAAATACAGATATCTCGCCGAAAAATCAAGTTGCACCTTTTGCAGGGAGTGATGTTTATGCAGAATCACCTAATACCACGTTTCATGGAGCCTTTGAGGATGAATCATTTGTATCTTTCGAGAGTCCCAAACCCATGGGGCCAAAAGATTTGCCGGACTATGCGACATATGTAACGCCGACAAAAACAAAAGAGCCGGATAGTAGCCGCTCAAGTGATTCTCTACCTTATCCAAAGAACTATAATTTTCTTGAGATTGACGACGAGGACGAGCCTTATGCTGAAGGAGAAGACAGCTATGAGAATGAAGTATTTCCTACCAAGATGTCTCCTCCTGGTTCCCTTGATGGTGAAACCTATTATACTCCACAGACAAATCGAACCTCTAAAATAATCCTCGAAAGTCTAGAAACTCCGTCAAAGATTCCCCACTTGAATGAAAATCAAACGTTGGAATTCTCAGAGCGATCCCCCAAAGATCTGTTCTCCCACTCTTCCGGTTGTTACAATGACATGTTCTCCGATTTAAGCATTAGTCCATCGTCTCCCTCTAATGTGACGCATTTAAATAAGTTCAGTGGTTCCCCTAGTGAAAGTTATTCTTTAAAAAGACAGAGCATCTGTTCTTCTAAGAACTCATCGCCAGAAAAATCTCCATTCTTGAAGCGATACAGTACAGCTTCCCCTAAGATTGGTCATTTCAGCCCATCTTTTATTGGGGGGACGTCTAGCAGAAGTATTTCTCCTTCACCCACCAGAAATAAGTTACAATTATCAGATCTAGAGAATGGAACAGAAAAATCACCTTCTAATCTCGTTTATGATGACATACCATTTACCCTCCAAGTTGAACATCATGAGCAAGAACTACCTACTTCATTTCGCTCACTGGATGAACTCGAGCATGTACCAGGAAGGACAACTGAAGAATACTTTGATGATGAAAATCCTTATGAGGATTCTCCAAGCTTTCTGGGCACGAAAAATTTTGATTATTCAACTTTGCCTGAGCTATCTTCTTTGGATTCATGTACCCAGATCTCCTCATCACCTAATAAGAAGCTGTCCATTCATTCAACGGTGTCGCTTCCGCATATGAAATCTTTTAACTCGTTTCCAACCTTTTCCAATCTCAAGAGTAGAAAAGACGATGAGTTACCTCCAGTTCCCCTTGAGCTACCAAAACTTCCATTCACCTGTAGTTCACTTACTATAGAACATTTTTCGGGTTTTCATAATATTTGGAGCTTGTCGTGCATGTATAGATGGTGCTTGAGTCTTAAAAGTTGGCTGCATGGCTTATTCATACCGAGAAAAGAGTTTAAGAAATCATTAATCAAGCTATTGGCGTATTATAGAAATGACATACCTTTAGACATCATCAGTCAGAATACTGATCAAATTATTGAAACCTTGAAGGAGCAAGGGGCTCTTTCCATTATAGTCAAAGAGCAGGATCATTCTTCAAAGGTTCTTTCCAAGGAGCTGCCTTTACGTAAGGATGAAAAATACAATCAAGATAAGGAAGACAATGGTATTTCCATTCATGAAGGAGTCTATGTGAGTGGTGTTCTTATGGAGATGTTAGAATGCTACTGTAATGATAATGATCATACTTTTAAGCAAGCAGAAAGAGTCAAGTTAAAATGCTACTCTTTTGGATGTCAGGTCAACCGTGCGATAGAGAACGAAATACGCTTCCTCAAAACCGACCTTAATGAAGTCAAGCTTGGAGATGATTGGGTTTCTTACTGGAAACTTACTGCTCATGATCTAGCAAAAGTCGATAAAATCACATCTAAGAGGCAATCTTTGCTTTTCGATCTTTTGAAGTATGAGCAAACTTTTATTCGCAGAGGACAGTGTTTCATTGACGTTGTGGGACCTGAGTTTATCAAGACTACAAAGACTCTTTTAGGAGCGAATGAAATAATCCCTGTTACGAATTTTGAAGAAGATGTGATAGTCCCGGCTAAGGAACTAGTTGATATGCACCAGAAGAAGTTGTTTGAGCCGCTTTTAAATATACTTATTTCAGAAGGTAAATTTATTAAGTCTGTTTCTAAGATAGCTGATATATATCTGCTGTGGGCTAAAGATGTTAAGCAACCCTTGCTTAGATATATATGCACCGTACCTATGTACGAAGACTTATTGAAGATTGATATCATCAAAAGATGGGTAGATACTGAGATCAGAAATATGGATAGAGTAAAGGAATTAAGAGTCAATGGTACCCTTCTATTCTTGAGTACTTTTAACTCTCGGTATCAGCAGCTTCCTCTTCAATTGCTAGATATCAAGAAATATTATGACTCGCAAGAACCTGAGTACATTGCTTTGACGAAAACTATCGACTTAATAAAGAATCTCGGAACTAAGGTTAATCAAATGAAAACATACGCTGACAACCTGTATGAGCTAAAAAAATTACGCAAGCAGCTAATTTGGAAAAGCAATGTCAGTCAAGTTAACTTGAACTTGGGTTCAGATAATAGAAAATTTTTACACAGAGGAGATTTGACGAAAAAAGGGGATCTAAAAATAAACAGCTCTCTACATCACGTCGTTTTGTTGGATAATTATTTATTGATTACAGAAAGGATCAAAGGACCTAAACCAGGTACATTCAGCTTCAAAATCGTCGAGGACCCTATACCTATAGAATTCCTTTTATTTGAGATAAAGGAAAAAGAGCTCAGTTCACCTTCTATTGACTTTAACCCAATCAAAAAGACATTAGCAAGCTCGCCAGTAACTCCTTCATCCATGGGCCTAAATTCATTGGAGGTAGTCGACATAGATCTTGAAAGCACCGCATTTGCATTCAAAGTAAGATATGCGGGACAAGGGAAGCACAATGCTTATACATTTATCACGAAGGTAGAAAGAGAACGCAAGGATTGGATTCACTATCTAACGGTGGCACGGTCCAATCTTTGTACTCGTCTCCGAAAGTTTGAGCCCTTCAGAATGGACTCTATATCTAACTCGAACTTTGTCTATGAATGGAGTGATCGTATCACTAAGCTCCCCTGTTGTGCACCCAATGATCCACTTGAGGTGGAGTCATCTAGTGCGAGTGAGAGCTTGACTAGGTTGGGCTTTGCTGGTGACATCTACAACTACAGTAATAACTCTACTTTTACTTTCACAAAGGTACTATGTTCGGGCTCTTTTCATTACAATTCAACTACATTTCATTTAATTGGGCTGTCATATGGCATCTTTTGTTCAGATATGAAACATAGGTGGAAGAAACTATGTCACTGTGGCGAGGTAACGAAAATTGAGGTCATTAATGAACTTAATCTAGTTTTTGTGATGGCGGATAAAAGATTACGATATTATTTCTTAAATCTGATTGTTGCAGTATATTTCGAGGTGAAAGACCAGCTTAGCCACACGTATCTATCCAGCGAACATGTTACTTTCTTTGAAGTAGGGATACATAAAGGCATACCCATGGTCTTTTATGCGAAGAAGAAATCTAATTCTGGAGTAACTAACTTCAAGGTGCTTATACCAGAGGCTGATGGCCTTGGTGTTCTCAGCTCATTTAGGTTATTGAGAAAATTTTACATACAAGCTGAGTGCTACGGAGTCTCCATATTTAATACCTCATTCATCATACATACGAACAAAGGATTCGACGTCTTAAACTTGGATAATCTCATTCCACATCCAATACCTGAGGTACCAGTTCAAGATTCAACGTCCAAGAGAAAGGTTGACTCATTCAACAGAAGAAGTGGATTGCAATCAGTGAATCCGGGAATAGAAATCGTCAAGAAAGCAGTATTTGCTACAAATTTGAGGCCTATGGGAGTTTTCAAGTTGAGAAATAACACCGAGTTCCTTCTCGTTTATAATGATTTTGCAGTCTTTACCAACAAACATGGCAAACTTTCTCGCTATTCGATTCTCAAATTTGACTTTAAAGTTAAATCCATTGCCTTCCTCGATAACTTCCTCTTTCTCGCAACTACTGAAGTCTTGGAAATATGGTCAATTAGCGATTTTGTTAGAGGATCAAACAAACTTGTTCAAGTTATCATTGGAAAAGGTATTAATATTATAGATAGTAAGAAGGCTGTGTGTCTTGTGGCTGCAAATCCAAAGGTTCCAGGCCTCCAACTAGTATTGAAGCTTATAAGTACAACTGTATAGTGATTGAATGTGATTTTTTTTTTTCGCAATACTATGTAGTATATTGTGGGGTAAACCGAGGATTGAGGGCTATTTAAATGGCACAAAATTCGAACTATATAAAGAATCATATTAATTCCTTCTGTTAAGCTAGAACGGTTAAAGAGAAACAGAAAAATGGTTGACTTCAATGTGAATGGTAAGGTAGCCGTTGTTACTGGTGGTACAAGAGGATTGGGTTTGTACTGTGCAGAAGCTTTTGTTGAGAACGGAGCATCAACAGTAGTTATAACTTCAAGGAAGGCTGATGCATGTGAAAAGGCGAAACAGTATTTGGAGGAAGTTTCTCGCAAGAGTAACAATGACTGTAAAATCATTTCGATTCCAGCTGACCTTGCAAAAGATGAGCAATGTGTCTCATTTTACAAAGAGGTTGCGAAACAAGTGGACAGGGTGGATATATTGATAGCAAATGCAGGTGCAAGCTGGGGTGCAAACTTAGATGATCATCCTATTTTGGCTATTAGAAAAGTATTGGATTTGAATGTGACTGCCGTGTTCCACACAATCAAGTTATTTCACCACTTGTTGACTAAAGCTGGTACGCCTGAAGACCCATCTAGAGTTCTCATCATGTCCTCGATAGCGTCAATTGTTCCAGTAGATGCAGCTGGAACCTATGGTTACTTGGCTTCCAAGGCAGGTGTATCTCACATGGGCAAGAACTTGGCGCTGCAGCTAGGGTCAGATAATATCACGGTCAATTCCTTGGCTCCTGGATTCTTTCCTACAAAAATGTCCAATGGTTTGCTTGAAGTAGCTGGTAATCTGGTCATAGATGTAAATCCAAGAGGCAGGTTAGGTGTTAAAGACGATATAAAGGCTGCTGTAATTTTCTTGTGCTCGAAGCAATCTAACTACATTAATGGTATTGTTTTACCTATTGATGGAGGCTTCCATTTGGGTGGCGCAATGGCAACAAAGCTCTGATTATTATGTACAAGGTATAGGAGTATTATAGGCTTTCTAATCGTAAAGATCATCATAATTATTTTCCACGTGACATGGGGTATACTCAGAAGAGGACAAGTTGATATAACTCGAAATCAATTTTGTAAAGTCAGAATGGGAGCAGGGACATCAGCAATACTAGATGGGTTTACCGAGGGAACTAAGTTCGATAGAGATGAGATAAATAGATTAAAAAAGCGATTTATGAAGCTTGATAAAGACGGATCAGGCACCATAGACAAGAGTGAGTTCCTATCCATTCCTGGAATATCATCTAATCCCCTAGCCTCTCGTTTAATGGACGTTTTTGACGAGGATGGAAGTGGAACTATTGATTTCCAGGAATTTATAATGGGACTTTCAGCGTTTAGTGGCAAAACGTCAAAGAGCGATAAGCTAAATTTTGCGTTCAAAATTTATGATATTGACAGAGATGGTTATATTGGGAATGGAGAGCTTTTCATTGTTATGAAAATGATGGTTGGTAAGAACTTACAAGACGAAGAGTTGCAACAAATTGTAGACAAAACCATGATGGAGGCTGATACGGACGGAGATGGAAAACTTAGTTTTGAAGAATTCAAGAATGCTGTGGATTCCCGTGCAATAGCTAATTCGCTTACTTTAAATATGATATGACTTAAGGTCTGCCCATTACTTGTGAATTGCACTTGATGTGATCTACTCCTCTTTCAGTTCCTTCAAGTGGAATTTCGTATTCCATTCAACTTGAACTAACTATGCATCGTACTTAGGTTAGGATATATTTGTACAGTATACTTTTACCATATTTTTATGGAGGAAACGCTATTCCTTTGTCAGGCTTAGTTTCTTCAGTTTAAACCACAGTATCGCTTTGTGTAATTCAGATAACAACTCTTGTGACTATATTGTTAGTTCTCTTTAAAGTATAAACAGTTTGACACTAATGGTTTTTAATGATGCTGGACAATCCAACTGATGATGGAATGTTCGAATCTATTAATTTAGAATCCTCGAAAGGATTGGTTCGCTCATCAATGTCTGTTAAAAGTAACTCTGACGCTCATCATGCACATACGGCATCAGATGAGGATGAATTAGATCCAACTGACTTTTTGTCACCAGAACTGCCTGAGGATCATCCAGGCATTCAGAAATCCATTGCTGCGAAGCCTGAAGCTTTCGATGAAGGAAACGGCGGCAAAAATGAAATCAAAGGAACACAAATTGGCGTAGAACCGTCAAATGCGAGTAGCAAAACTTCTGACCAACTTAGCTCGATCCTTGGAGAAGACGCGACCAAGCAAGAGCATTCGGGCCTGCAGATGATGCGAAGTACTTACTCTCTGCTCTTGGGCTCATCCATCCTTCCCGATCCTAATCTGCCCTTTCTTTCAGAGGTGATGGAGGAGTGGATAAGTAAAAGGGCATCGGTAAGGGCTCTGGAGGAAAACAATACTTATTTAATTCACGAGTTGCTCCAATGCGTAAACTTGCATAGTTCAATTCTCAAGAATGGCGATCGACGTTTAAACCTTGTGAGAAGTGCAATAAGAGATTATTTGCAACTGCTCTCCGAAAATTCTCTCGCATTGAATGAACTATATTCTTCAGAGTTGGCTCTTACTCAAAGAGTTGTCTCGAATCTCAGCAAGTGGGATGCTAAGAGAAACAAGGTCTTGAATAAGATCCTAAAAATAAAAAGCAGTAAAAGTAAAACCGGTAGTAAGTTGAAAATGCTCGTTGAGGAATGCAACGATGTTGATGAACAAATTTCGAACCTCGAATTACGATTGCAGGAATTAAGGCTCAAGAAGCAGGCTATTTCATCTGAAATAACAAATACTAGTTCTGTATTGGAAAGTAAAACTTCGAAGTATGTAAATTACTTCAAGCACTTGGAGAAGCAGGGAGAACTTGCAATCAGTAAATATCTCACAGACTTCTCTTTCGGTAGCTCTGAGAAAAATACATCGATTAAGATCGTTCCAGTTGACGTTACATTTAGAAAGAATATGGAAGATGATTTGAATCTCGGCCAAGATCATAAGAGCAACGATGATCATACAGAGTTTATCGAACGAAGTAAAGGACTTGAGCTGACTTCTAAAGCAGCTGCGATAAGTACAGATAAGTCTCTGTCTCTCGATAAAAACCTGGGAAGTGAGGCATCTAACATCTTTGAGTTAGGTCGACTACAGGGTTCTGAGCAATCAAGGAAGTTGAAAGAACAACTCGGCCATTTATTCAAAGGCATTTCAAAAGTGCAACCCAGAAATAATATAGCAAGACCGTTGTTGGCTCCATACACGATCTTGGATGATTCTAACAACACTATTACGCAGAAAATTGATCTTAATCCTATTCTTGAGTTCGTACATAATGAGGCAATGAAATTGCAAGAATTTATAAATATCAGCTCTTATGATGCAACCTTATTCCACCTGGCTGGTTCTTGTTGGAATGAAATTTTAGATTTACTAGAACTGCAAGAAAACACTATGCAAAAGCAACTAGAGATGGGGTCAGGAACCTCAGCAGATAAATTAGAAATTAACCATACATTGACTTCTCTAATCGAAAAGATAAGTGGAAAAATTAAAGAAATTCAAGCAAATGATGTTGGTCTAAGCTTCACGAAGATCCTGTGGCCTTCATATTTTTTCATGAAGGCTGTCCGGAATGAGCTTGATTCGATTTTGGATGCGTTGAAGCTTGTTTCTAATGGTTCACTCGGAAGGAGTACTCCATTTTTAGAATCCTTGGGAATTTCTGATGAAAAATTGAATCAAATGCTATCTGAATTAAACAAAAAAACGTCCACTTCATCGTCTTTGTTACGTGAAACTTCGGGTATGACTACTGAACAAGCAGATCATTTACTACACACGTCTGCTAAAACCAGTCCTCTTACGGGTGTTTACAGTTCCAGTCATCTTTCCTCTAACTTAGAAGGGCCTAAGGGCCCAAACTGGGGACTAATTGATAAAACACGATTCCCTATATCATCTACGTTTAATGATCAGTTAGCCTACAGAGAAAAACTGCTAAAGCTGGATTAATCTTACATAGTTCATATAACTATATAAAATTCACTTTCTACTCGGAGCCTTTCTTCTGTTTATAAACAAGCTACTTGTTTTCTTGTTCATAAATTTTGGCTTGGGTATGACTCCTGATTTAACTGGAACCGGAACTTCGGCTGCTTCCTCCTTGTTGTTAACTTTCAGCTCTGCGTGTTGGGCAACTATCTTCGGTGAGCTAGTTGATGCGCCAATACTCTGGTCTGAATAGATGCTTTGAAGTGATTTCAGATCCGATGCGTATTCTTCTAAACCTTCTCCTTTCTCATCTTTTACTGTGACATCCAGTTTGCTAGATGAAATCTCAGGACACCTAGCGTCGCTCAGAGTTGTAGTCTTTATTTTTTTACTTTGATCAAAGCTCTCCCCTTCTTCTTCCCTCTCAAATTCCAGCTTACGTTTATAAGTACTGTCATTTCCTTTGTCTAAAGAAATTGGAACATTTTTTACATGGTTCAAAAACCCGGGATAAGCATTGCTAATGACTCGCCTAGACGATGCATTTTTTAAAAGTAAATTCCAAACTTTATTTCTCGAAAGTGAATCGCTGTTTCCAAGTATCCATAGAGATGTACGTGCACGAGTTAATGCGACGTTCATACGACGGATGTCACTCAAAAATCCAACATCACCGTGCTCGTTAGCTCGTACACAAGACATGATTATTATTTCTTTTTCTTGACCTTGAAATCCATCTACAGTATTGAAGTCGATTTCTGAAAAAATTGAATGACCATACTCTTTTCTGAAAACATCTTTGAGAGTCTTGATCTGTTCCTTATAGGGAGATATAATACCAATTCTACCTCTAAACTGATCCTCAGGTAAAATCATTGATAGTTTATTCACGATTTCCAATGCAACTTTAGCCTCTGATAAGTTGAACAAGGACCTTGTGAGTTTATTTTTTTGCTGCTTCCCCACAATATTGAAGAAATGATAAGGCGTTAGCGGAAACTGACTATGCCAAGGTCTCGCGCACTTAGCTGCCATATCAGGCCCATCATGAAGTCTGCCATTATAGAATTCCTGACTAGGAAAGTAGGATATGTCAGGGTGCATTCTATATTGCACATCTAAAAGGTAAACTGACTCAGGAAACTTCTTCTGCATACGAACAAATAAACTTTGGTCATAATGAAAAGACGCAGCAGCCTGCGAAAGCACAGTGGGTGGCAACTGGTTAGGATCACCAACCATAATACAACTTTTGCAGCCATATCTAAGTGGTATAACTGCTGATAGCTCTACACATTGACAGGCCTCGTCAATAATTACTCTTTCAAACTTTACAGACATGCTAGCCAAAAAGTCATGAGCAGACCCTGACAAGGTAGAGCATAAAATGTCCGCATTGCCCAATATTTTAGCTTGTAGTTGTCTTCTTTCAATCTCTCTAGTTCGGTTAACTATGGAGACCTTCTCCCTTTGTTCATCAAGTTTTTTTGCTAACTCGTGCCTTGCCCTATTTATTTCTCGTAGCCTATTTTCTAACGAAGTGGCCTCAGCTTCCGTCAAATTCGGTTTAGTAAGCTTCTCTCTAATCATGTTTCTCTCCTCAATACACTTTGTGTGCTCCTGTCTTATTGTAGGATCGATATTTCCATTCTGAGCGGGCAGTTGCAATTGCTTATCAACCAACTCTTCGAGAGTCAAGTCTCTTACAGCGGAATTAATAGCATCACTGCGACCAAGTCTTACCACCAGTGGGTAAATTCTTTTCCCGGAAGAGTCTAAAATACCACTCTTCAAACGAATGACCAATTCATCTACGGCTGCATTGCTGGGAGCACAGACTAAGATTCTTGTTTTGTTCGGAGCTGTTGGAGAATTCAGAATTTTCACTGCCAGTTGCGGTACATCGATAACTCCATCTTTCAGTTGTGAGATGGCATACCCAATTATTCCGAGTATGGTTTTTGTCTTCCCTGTTCCTGGTGGACCCTGGATCAAAGAGAAACCCTCATTTCTGTAAGTCCCCATAATTGCTTGCGCCTGAGACTTGTTTACGTCAAACAATTTTTGCATCCTGCTCGCTTCGTCGTTGCTTAATTTGATGGGCTCAGTGGGCTTAGACTTCACAAATTCCTCAAACAAATCATAATACTGTAAGCCTTTCAATGAAGAGTACTCCCGTTCAACTGTGACCATTTGCATTATCCGTATTCCATAAACTACTGCCTGTGGCGTTAAAACGCCCATCATAGCTCCTTGAGGGTAAACTCTGAGTACCACATCGCAATATTCACTATTTGCAGACTTAATTTCTCTAACTTTTGCTAAGCAAGTCATACTGTTCTTATCTTTAAGATGTCTCATGATAAGCTCTAAGTTACTTTTTTCGTTCTGATTGGACTCGAAAAGACCTAGAACAATCAAATCGGAGTCTGAAAGTTTTCTCTCCTGCGCTGTAGATTTCTTGAGTGAAGCGTAGACATCAAAAAAACCATCACAACTTGTTCTGCTTCCGATCAAGAGTTCAAAAGGAACATCCAGTCCAGTTTGTTTAGCTGACTGTATGCCTTGCCAGCACTCTAGCATCAACAAGGGCTCCATCACCTTAACGTAGTCTTTCCAGTCATAATAATCTTCCTTTACTTCCTTATACATCTCCTTGTCAGCGCTCGGATATGCAGAGTCTAAATTGTAATTCCATTTCAAAATCGTTGAGTAAAGTGGCTTCAAGTTCACATTCAATCTTAGTCTCATCAACTCCTCTTCTGACTTCTGTGTAGGTTTCTTTGGCTTATATGAGTTCAATACTGGTCTTCCAGATATATCCACCTCTACCACTTTGGGCCTATCTTTTCGTCTTTCCACAAACAAGTCCGATATATCCACATCCTCTTCCTCTTCTCCTTCGTCAGAGTAGTCTGATTCGGCTTGCTTCTTCTTAGATAGATTGAGAGATCTACCGACGGTAACAGGCCGCTTAGGATTAAAGCCAGCTGGTCTTGCTGCCGCTGGCTCATATTTTGCAGCTTCTTTCGTTGTGACGCCTCTATTACTCTTTAATTCTTGCCTAATCGCCTCTAAGTGTGAAGACTTGAATGACTTTTGCACGGGAGGGGGGGCTAGAGGAGGCTGAGATGTCATTACTCCGAATCGACTAAGAGTTTGCTGCTTTGGCTGCTTCACATGTGTTTGGTATGTAAAGGAGGCTGGACTTTGTCCTTTATTCTCATGCATAACTGGCGACTCTTTTAACGATGCTTTGCCTTTGTTTCTGTATTCCTGAGCTTCAGCTATAACCTCATTCACAGTATCTTCATCAAACTCCTTGGCTTTTGCAAGAATCGCTGATCTCTGAACTTCTGTAAGCTTGTTGTTGTATTTCTTAGCTTTAGCTCCATATTTAGCAAAATTTATTATGAAATCTTTCCCTACAGAAAAATTGAGATCACTTGCCAAATCAAAACCTTTAAACACCAAATCAACACATGAATTTAAAAGCGAAGTATCACCTAACCTCAACCATACAATGGCGTGACTAAAAGCACTCATGAAGGTCTGGAAAAGACTATTTGCTTTGTTCGCGCCCGTTGTCAGTGCTCTGTCAGCTATCAACCTAAATGAATCGAGCAAATGGTGGCTCAAATCCAATGTATCTCGAGTAAACTCAATCAATTGCTCTAGATGATAAAAGGAAGCCCAGATTAAAGTTTTCTTATAAACCATAATAAGAAAACCCCAACAGGAATTCCAGAAACGCTCGAGGCATTCAGGGTGTTCTAGTGAGTCTAACTTTACTAATATTCCTTCTAGAGGGTCGGTTAAAGCTTGCACCACATCCATGAGGATCCGCAAAGCCTTTGGGCAAGGTTCATATGCTTCCATTCTCGTTAAAATCCTTAAATTTGTATCAATGGCTACTAGGGAGTTTTTGAAAAATGCTGATATGAGAGAATGAAATGTTTCAAATCGCCCTCCAACATCAATATCAAATACCTGGTACACAACATCAAGAGCCTCTTGACTCACACTTGGTGAAAATATGGATGACCAAAGCCCTATCAGGACATTGACGCTGTTTCCAAGACTGGTTCGTAGTACAGAAGAGTCAGACAAGCTTAGGTTTTCCAATATATTTGACCAGTACTTCAATATCAAGATAGCACCTTCATTGTGTTGTCTTTTAGCTTCAATAAACTTTATATTGCTCGGATCGTCTGTTTTCTTGTCCGCAATTTGCAATATATTACAGACATAGGTCATTGATTCAATCAATTTAATTCCAAAATGGCCACTTCGATTTATGTCGTTTTTCTTGATCATTTGCCAAAGCACTGGAAATGTGTCAAAAGATGTTGGAACCTTACCTTGTAGTAGTAACTGAGTGTTCTGTGCTAGATGTATGGTATCAAATAGAAAACTTCTGATTATCAATTCTTCAGCAGAACTTTTTATGTCTTCGTTCTTTTCTATATCAAAAACCTTTAGAACGATTACAGAGGCAAAATTTTCTATTGTTGCTCTTACATCTCTCCTTTTCAATATTTCTATCGATAAGTTTGCATCTCCGATTTCAACTGCTGAGGAAAATGTATTCAAGCATTCTGAAAGCATTTTCAATGCCATGATGTGAAGACGGTCAATTCTCGTCTTGCTCATATTATTCTTTTGGTGCAAGAGAAAGGTGCCTAACTTGATTGAAGAGGTTTGACTTTGCGTGTTACCTAGATACAATGGCATAAGCTTCATCCAGGCAATATAATCATCAAACGTTACTGAATCCCTCTCCTGTGAAGTATCGTTGAGCGTTGATAAATCGATCCTCATCTGAGG
Organism: Schwanniomyces etchellsii; assembly: GCA_031081805.1. Classification (NCBI taxonomy): domain Eukaryota; kingdom Fungi; phylum Ascomycota; class Pichiomycetes; order Serinales; family Debaryomycetaceae; genus Schwanniomyces; species Schwanniomyces etchellsii. The sequence goes on from JARYSY010000009.1 coordinate 123,343, forward strand.
GTTATTCAACGCAGTGTCAAGAATATTTACAAACGAATATGGTGATGCCAATGACCAAAAGTCTTCCTTTAGCTTTCCTATAAGTTTTCCTAAAGCCTTTATAATATATGGGAATGGTAGACTTAAAAACGCAAGTATCTGATTGAATAGAACTCTAATCAAAGGATACAATCTTAGGTTCGTAAACTTACTCATTGCTTCAATATCATTTGGTTGATTCAATTTCCCTGTTATTGCATCTTCCTCACAAAGATCGACAATCTGTAAAAATCCCTTCCAAAACGTAATGCAACTTTCATTATTAAAAAATTTAGCATCCTGAATTCTATATAAATGAATGCTAAATTCGTCCACTACAGGTGCCGAAATGCAAGATGAGTTGTATGTTATATTTTTCTGCCTTAGTTTAGACAAAAAATCGGCACACCAGTCTCTCTTCTGCCCCTTCTCTTCGAAGACTCCATAGAGAAGAAGAGGATAAAGCTTTATATCATATGGCCATAATCCTGATCCTTGCAAATAAAATACGATGCTGAAAAACAAGTCCTTTACATCAGAATTGATACGTATGACATCGGGGCAAACCAAGCACTCTAGGACAGCATATTCCACTCTGGGCGATAAAGACGGATTATGGCCAGACTTAATTTCACTAGCAAATGGAATAAAAGTTTCTAAAATCCTGGATGCCTCCCAATTATTTAAGACGTTTAAAAAATGAACCACCTGTTTCATTGGAATACGGCGGAGAATTGCAAAGTTATACCTAAGTGCTGATTTGCTATTACTGAATTCTTCGACACACCTCCTACAGGACTGCAAGCTATCCACAATTTTAGGTTTGAGCCAATGCAAGATTTCGTTATTCAGGAATGAGAAAAGCAATAACGAATGTACAGATATAGGATACATGAATGGATCGCAAAATAGATGATTCAGACTATTGTCATGCAAGTACTTGATACATTTTTTCAATACAACCTCCTGTAATTGACTGTCTCCTGGCCTTTCGTGTGATACTTTAATATCTTCGACTAACTTATCAAAGCCTTCAGGCTTCTTTTCTTTTGATCGGCTTTCCATTTCAGGCATACTTAGATTCGATCAATAAGTCGTTTATGATTGAGCGAACTCAAAAATTATCTTACAAAACGGTCTATGATTCTCTAATAATTCTAGCCAAAAGATCAGAGTCCCCTAAGTAGCCGCTGACGAAATATCAAGGGGACTTATAATGAAGCTACAAGTAGAGATCAAAAAAAAAAAAATTTAAAGACGTAATGTATATTCCACGTGATCGCGAAGTTTATAAGAGAGCAAGATCTATGTCTAACCTTCTAGAGGCCGTGATCCAATCCTCACCAGTTTCCCAGCATCTCTGCATAATCTGAAGCCCTTTTCTTGCATTTGTGTTCCCACTTTGAGAGAGGAATCTAAATCTTTCAATGAATAGATTTTTCCACTGGCTTTTTAAAGTTTCACAGCCAGCACAGAAAGAGCAGAAAATAGTGCAGATTTCGGCGGATGAGCCTGGTTCTAATTCGTCCCTCACTATCTTCGCAATCTCGTTCGCAACGTTCTGAACGAGTGAGGATTCTCGTGGAATTTGAAGGACTCTTCTGTAAAGATTGAGTACACCCATGAGAAAAAACATTCTGTTAGTAGACCGCAAAATATTAGCAGTCGCTATATCTACTCTTTTTCGAGATTTCTGAATATCTTCCAACTCATTAACTTCACTCTTCTGCATTTTGTTGATTATTCTCAGTCTTCTAGCTTCACCTTTCTCAAATGTTCTCGTCATTCTTTCCTTAATTTCTAGGGCTTTGAAAACTATCGAAATAGGCAATTTCGTGGACAAATCGTATCTCTCTGTTGTATGTGAATCTGTTTGTCTAATCAAAAGTATAATATCTCTAAAATGCTTTAAAAGCCGGACATCAAAACCGAGAAGGTAGTCAATGTCCTTGCGAAAATTATTGGGATCGTGGAAGTCCTCCATAGAGTATTCAAGATCTCCAAGCGCGTCAATAGGCTCGTATATATCCATTCTGTTTCCTAAGTATTTCTCTGCGTTTCTTGTAGCACTGAGTGCACCTATGACTTCGATGTACACGTACCACCTCATCAAAAAATATGCTATGTTGCCCTCTCCTGTACAAGTGACAGAATCATTGCTTGATGTTCTCAGTTTATTATTCGTCTCAGGAGAGCTAGTCTCTGACTCTGAACTATTATAAGAAGGAGCGAATGTTAGTTTACGGGCGTGGATAATCTGATGTGCGCCGTGTGCATGAGTGCGATGACGCTCGAAGCTCAATGAATTGCAAGCTTCATAGCATGACAAAAGTAAGACTGTCGCTAAAGTTGCATCAGATGTCGCTTCCTTTTTATCCTGCAACAGTCTAAGCAATTCACTACATGATCTCGCTAATAATTGATCAATGACGGTTTTAGGAGTATCATCTGAGCTCATAAGCAGGGATCTTGCACTCGCAGCGAGTGCCAACAAAGTCGTGAGAATTGCAGGATGTGACATTGCCATTTGGGGTAATAGTACCTTGAAAGGATTATCCTTGTAAATATATGATGGTGCAGGAACTAGATTATCTGCCGCCACATTCACCCAAAAGTACATCAAATTTCGATAAAACGGAACCTGCAAGAGGATTTCCGGCAAGGAAATTAAAGCATATGGCACTGACTTTAGTAGTTCCTCTGGAGTTATGATTCTTCTGTGACGGGATTCCAAGCTATTTGCTTCCACGATATCATATTCTCCATCAAGTGATTGTGTATTATTTTCATCCTCTGAATCGTTTGAACCTGAATCCAGGTGATCTGAACTTTTGACCATCCGTCTCGTATAATGTGACAATGCTATAGGTGATAAAGAATCTAAGAGTGGGCTTTGATCTCCCTTATCCGAAAGATACAGGTTTACCTTCATAAGGTCGTACGTATAGGTATCAATCGGTGAGTCAATCAAAGAGTCCCCAAGGTGGGCTTCTCCCGACTTCTTACGGCTTCTACGATCTCCCAAGTCCGATAAATCTACTTCCCGTGGCGGCAAACCTGGGCTTTGAGTTTTTTCCCTGTTATTCTCAGATATCATATCATTTGCACAGCCTACTTCGTTAATAAAGTTGAAAAGCATTTCGGAGGATGCCATGTTGAAAGAATAGCTACCATTGGAAATTTTCTCTAAGGAGTTGGACAAGCTTTCAATACCGTCTGAAATACTATTCAAGCAACTCTTATCTTTCCCTGGAATATCCTTCAGCTCTTCCGTCTCTTTATTAAGTATATAGCTAGCTTCCGATCCATCTTCAACATGAATAGCTTTCGTGTCTTCCTCGAACTTTATCAAGCTTGTCGGAGCTATAGAAACATCAGGCGTGGGAGTTTTGTTTGCCAAGTCATTGTACTGAAGAAATCCAATTTCATCTTTATCAGTCATAGTATTTGTGAATGTTGGCTCCGATGTGAAACTGCTTCCATCATTAGACGCATGCGCATAGGACCGCTTCATAGGAACGGCAGATGCACCACTGGCATCTATACTTGACTCCGTCACCATTCCACTATGTTCATCTCCCACAGAAGCACTTCTCACCAAACTTGTCATGGACATATTTTTTCCCCTCTTTGATGGGTTACCATTTTCAACCACGAAACACAAGCCTCTAGCACCGGCGTCTGTGCTACCTTGAACTGCTGCTTCACTTGCACTTTTTACTAAGGGAACATTCTGATAAGATGCCTTTCTCCTCTTCAGAGCATCCTTGTAAGGCCGACCTCCCCATGTGAGCTTCATGCTATAGTCACATTGAGCATTAGTTCGTACGCAGTACGAGCATCGAGGCTTCTCTTCATCACATTTGATCTTTAACCGTTTACAATTATGACACCCTTTCCGTGATCTTCGAATTTTCGATTTCGGTTTTCCATCGTCTTTTCCTGTACTCCCTCCTCTGGCATCTGACATTATACATTTTATATTTTTATTTCCAATGATTGACTATCAGTGATATCTGTAAAAAATTGTGGTTGTGCATATTAAAAATTTCTATTGAGATAATAGAATTCAGTTCCCGATAGGTACATCTAAAAGCACATACTATACATTCTAGTTATCAAGTAGTCCTCCGGACAATTTTTCAGTATTTTTAGTAGCAAATTTTGTTCCAAATAACATTCTGATTAGCTTCTCGTATGCTAAAAAAACATAACTGGCCAATACTAGTAGGCCACCTAATATTGTACCTAGTTTAACGATGAACTCAAAAAAACTCAATCTTCTTTCAGCAGTTATAAGCCTTATAGGTTCTAAATCATAGTTGAAATAGATGCCTGGAATACCTTCTGGTCTACCAAAATGATCAGTTTTATATACAAGATGTTGTTCATTAACTGAATATTGCATTGTAGGAATCTCGAGACCCAACTTTTCGTACGAATGGGGTACAATTTTGGAATAGTAGCGATAAGATTGTAGTTTTTCTGCGGTGACTTTGCCTATGCGTTCCAAAGGATTTCTCATCAAGGGAAAGAAATTGTTGTAAGCAGTTTCTTCGGGAGAATCCTTGAGAGTCTCCGAAGAGACTACTAGGTTCTTTCTGGTGCCGTATCCGTCGATAAATGTCTTCAACTCACTATATGAGAATTCGAAAATTGCGTGAGAGAAGTTGAGTGTTTCAAAGGGAACAGTTTGCCTGTCGTGGAACCCAAAGCCTTTGCCGGAAATTATGAAGTCACCTTTCACTTTATTCACCGGAATGGAGCCGAATATGTGGCAGGCTGGGGCATCCTCATTAAATGTCATTCCCTTGAATACAAACTCCGTCGTTATAGAATCCAGGATCACCTCATCCAAACTTGGTGTATCGTAGCTGTACGCATCGCTGTTGACGTTGAATCCTTGTGGTATCACAAATGAATTTATTCCTTGAAAATTCAACACCTCAGCAGCGAGATACCTATCATGCGTAATATCTAATGCATTCGTGTGGATAAACTTGCATGGCATTGCTACCAACATTTCAATGTTCAACAGCATTGCTGTCGATATTTTGTCGTCGACTTCAAACTGATGGTCAACATATCCCCCAAGATACCCACCGATCTGTATCCAAACTATAAGAAGCCCAAAGAATATAGTTAGCAAAGTTGATAACCCCCCTCGCGAAGACCTGACTGAATGCTGGGAATCCACTTTAGGAAAGGCATCGAATGTTCTAACCTTTTGCGTGAAAGCTTCCATTGACCTTTATTTTCGTGATTATCTGTGCTCTTCCATACAAGTGCTCTTTGTCGCACTGTGTGCTACATTTTTTTTTTCCTCTGAATTCGTTCTCAAAATTGCAAAATCTGACTCTTCGTATGGCGAGATTTATTCCAAAAGGCCGATGCCATCTCTAGTTCTGTTCTCACCTCTTCTACAATGTCGCTTGTTCCATGTGATCTCTCTATACATCCCTAGATCGTAATTATGGTTGCGTTTTACATAACAACCTAAAATAAAAAGAACAAAGGTTCGAAGAATAAAAAGGTGCCCCCAGGAAAATGATCGAATGGCCTAAAACCACACAACATGGATTCTCTATCTAGAACAAATTTATTTTCTTTTTGGCATATTAGAAGCCTGAGCATCTTTATCATACTAATGGCCACCAGTATTAATCAACATCATGGAGCTCGAGGTTTTCTCAAAGCGGTAGTAACCGCGCGGGACTTATCGAGATAGGAGCATGCATTTATATAAAAGACTATGTAGTAACTTTTCATTATTCTATAATACAATTAAAATAAGTGGATTAAATAGTAGTAAGTGATATGAAACCTGAATTGAGTAATCCTGAATTGTTAAGGCATCAGCCTTATGTAGGAGGAGAGTGGATCGATTCCAAGTCCACAAAAAGTTTCAAAGTATTTGATCCAGCAACTGATAATGTAATCATAGAATTGAAAGATCAGACAGAAGAAGAAATCCAGTATGCAATTGAGAATGCTGCGGAAGCTTTCAAAAGCTTCAAGAAAACTAGTGCTTATGAGAGATCCAAGTGTTTGAGGAAATTACACGATTTGATGCATGAGAATATAGAGGATTTAGCAAAGATTTTGACGTGGGAAAATGGTAAGTGTTTAAATGACGCCATTGGTGAAATTAAGTATGCTGCTTCTTATTTCGAGTGGTTTGCGGAAGAGGCTAAGCGTATATACGGAAATACGATCCAACCTTCTAATCCCAACAATAAAGTTATCACTTACAAGCAGCCAGTTGGATTGGTGGGATTGCTTTGTCCATTTAACTTCCCAACAGCAATGGGTGCTAGAAAATTAGCTCCAGCCTTCGCTGCAGGCTGTACTACTATCTTAAAGCCAGATGGTCAGACTCCACTTTCTGCTTTAGCGTTGGCATACTTAGCTGATAAGGCAGGTTTTCCTAAAGGTACTTTCAATGTCGTATTGTCTTCCACTGAGAGTACTCCAAAATGTGGGTTGATGTTTTGCGAATCGCCCCTTATCAAAAAGATTTCCTTCACGGGGTCTACTCCCGTGGGAAAGTTGCTCATGAAGCAATCTGCCTCAACTCTCAAGAAATTATCCATGGAATTGGGAGGTAATGCCCCTATTGTCGTATTTGATGATGCAGACTTGGATCTAGCAGTCGATCAATCTATAGCTTCAAAGTTCAGGTCTTTGGGACAGACATGCGTCTGCGCCAATCGTCTTTATGTACATTCTAAAGTGTATGATGAGTTTTGCGAAAGATTTTCCAAGAAAGTCAGGGAGTTCAAGATAGGCCATGGTTTGCAGCCAGGCGTGACGCATGGATGTCTTATCAATGAAAAAGCTATCCAGAAGGTTGAGGAGCATATCAAAGATGCGCTCGCGAAAGGAGCGACTGAGTTAGTGGCAGGTGGTCGCTTACCGGAATTAGGTAGGCATTTCTACTCTCCCACTGTTCTCAGAGACGTCAAGCATGATATGAGAGTTGTCAAGGAAGAAACATTTGGACCTTTGGCAGCCATCATTAAATTCGATACCAAAGAAGAAGTCTTAGACTTGTGTAATGATACCGAATATGGTTTATCGTCTTACGTTTTTTCCGAGAATTTCAACAATATATGGTATATGTCTGAGTATTTGGAATCCGGAATGGTTGCTGTGAACACAGGTCTTTTCACTGATGCTGCGATGCCATTTGGTGGCGTGAAGGAATCTGGTTTTGGAAGAGAAGGATCCTTACACGGAATTGATGACTATACAGTTGTGAAATCCATTACTTTAGGAAATGTATATAGATAGGAATTTAGCGCATCTCATCTGACTTGAGTGCTCATTTCGAACGCATATAATTTCCTTTTTAGGTCAACCAAGAATTGCAACTGGAGTCCTTATATACTACTCGATCTCCTAAGAATGTATAGTTCCATATTATTCTAGCAAATGTTGTTTAAGGCTATAGCAATTGCATCTACCATTGGGTTGGGTGTATCTGTAAGCATCAATTTACAAGAGGAGACGTTTATAGATTCTGTATATGGACAATTAGTTGATACAGAAAGCTCGAGAAGATACAAATATGAACAATTTGAAAAGGGAGAATTAGAAAGGTTTCAAGCTATGCCTGAAAGGACATCTGAGGTTTCAATTCAGGAGTTGTTTGAGAACGATGGATCATATCGCCAACTTTTAGATTTTTATATTCTGAGTCAAAAGACCAACCAGCACCAAGAGCATACAGATGAGTACTACTTAAGGTCGCACAAGGCATACCAGAAATACAGCACAAGGTTACAATTACCTAACGATGATGATGTATCCGATCTCAATGGTACCCGTGACCTTTTTGGTGGTATTGTTACTTTCGGAAATTTTAGACATTTCAACTGCTTTAACCCAGAGTTATACACTAATCCGGTAGATATCGCCATTATAGGAGCTCCATTTGACACAGGTGTATCTTATCGTCCTGGAGCAAGGTTTGGTCCTAATGCGATAAGAGAAGCCGGTAAAAGATTGGGCGGTATGTCAGTCGAAAGAGGGAGGGGCAATAAAAATTCAAGGTTGAATGGAATAAATCCATATAATCCAAAAACCCACAATTTGTCAATAATTGATTGTGGTGATATCCCAATGACGCCTTTTGATAACAGAATAGCGTTGAATCAGTTGTATCGTGGTCAGCGGTCAGTACACAAGCACTCAACTAAGACCAACTCCAAACCAAGAATTATTACCATGGGAGGTGATCACACAATCACCCTTATGACCTTGAAATCAGCTTATGAGCAGTATGGGCCAATTTCTGTACTTCACTTTGACTCCCACATTGATACTTGGAATCCTAAAGTCTTGGGGGGTGGCATAAGTCACTATATGTCATTGAATCATGGAACTTTCTTGCATTATGCTGCAGAAAATGGCTACCTCAAAAAAGACAGCTGCTTCCACTTGGGCATGAGAGCTCCCTACATTGATTCCACCTATGACCAGAAGCATGATGAAGCCTGTGGCTTTCACGCCTTCACAGCAAGAGATCTAGACATTCTTGGTAAAGAGCAAATTATCAGGCGTGTGAAGGAAGCAGTTGGAGATGGACCCGTCTACATTTCGGTCGATATCGATGTGTTAGATCCAGCGAACGCTCCAGGGACTGGAACAATGGAAATCGGTGGATGGACAGGAAGAGAATTGCTCGAAGTTTTGGATGGCTTAGAAGGAATTCATTTGGTGGGCGGTGACGTTGTCGAAGTGAGTCCACCTTATGATTCCAACTCGGAAATTACCAGTTTGGCTGCTACAGCTGTGATCGATTCCCTTTTGGGCTTGATGATAGTAGATGTTTTATGATAAAGACACTACTTTGACTATCTTCCTACATGGTACATAAGCCTCCGTAAATATTTGTAATGTACGTCGTCTACAAAGGACTTACTTCTGGATCTATAAGTCTGGGATTTCTTTTTTTTTTTTTTTTACTTTTAACTGCAATATACTTTTGTTTTTCGCCCTCATTTGACATTCTTATTGGAACTCTGCGGAATGTGCATGAACATTCCCCGTCACTCAGCTAAGCCTTTGATAAGGGACGCGCGAGAAAACACTGGTTGCACATTCGAGCCGCTACTTGTTAAGTATACCAAAGCCAATGACTCCCACGAGTCCACGAAAGGATACATTAACTTACATGGTACAGAGAAAATTAGAGAATCTGGAACAACAATCGTAGATAACGGTTTGCTTCCCTATCCTGCAACTCATGTCGTTTACTCAAAGCATCCTTCATTTTCACTATCTTTGCCTAAAGCGATGCTGTGTTGTGTGGCTCTTCTCATATTGGTCTATGTTGCGTATGGGTCTTTCGATTTGAAGGTCTGGTGAGGAGTTTTCTGAATGAACTTGAAACGGCTTCCTACAGTCCCTATAGGTGGCTGGATAGTTTATGTTGCTAGCACTTGGTTTGTTACTATTGTGTGTGTCTAGGTTCCTAACAAGCTGATACAGATGCCACGTGAGGCCCATCCCCTCATGGAAGTTACTGCCTTGATGCCACTTTTGAAGTAACATCAAGGCGCTTGATATTACATAATACATACCAGACGTAAAGAATTTCCACCTTAAGGTACAAACTAGGCAAAGAAAAAAACTACACTATCTGTGACTACTACACTTCCTAATAAGTATTTAGAAATTAAGCACTAACTTCCGAGTAACTATTCAATAGATATAAGGCTAGAAAACTTTTCTCTTTGTCCTATTGTGCCTACCCCGTTGTTTCCGTTTAGTAGATACAAATCGCTCTTCATCTGCAGCGCATCAACTGCCAACGGCTCACCGACATTTAAGTCATGTTACTATATGGCGGTATCATGCGATCCTTTGTCTCATTTTATCCGTTGATTGGCCTCTGTACCCAGCTGTGCGTTGCCTAAACTTCGATGCATCGCGCGTGTAATTTTTTTTCCAGTACGCGCCCTAAGTTAATTCGCACTTGGCCAATTCTAGATCCGTAATATTCAGGAAATTAATTCAACGCGAAACGCGACGCGAGTTCCGCATAAAACTTGGAACGAATAGCTATTCATGCCAATGTTACACAAAAAGAAAATGGAGACCATTTAATTGTATCACCATAATTAACTCATTCATGAAGGCTTATTGATCTAAAGAAAAAAAAATTTTCCTCCTTGTAATTTACTAAGCTATCATTAAATTTGATAATTCTATCGTTTAAAGCATAACATCGTTGATATTTTGAATTTTAGTTGCATTTGCTTGAAATCCTAGAGGTGGATTATTCAAGAGGGGACATATACGTCGTCAGGAAAACTATATTGGATATAGCGGTTCGCTTTTAAGCATTTCTGATAAATATTGCTGTGAATAGGAGTTGTACAGACTTCGAAAGCTCTTTTGGATTCGAACAAGGACTTTGTGGTACAGTTTAAAAATAGCCAGCTTGGAGTAAGAAATAAGCAAGTCGAAAAGGACCATAAGCAGTCAAGAACAGAGACACAAACGCCTGTATTTGCTGTAAAACTGAAAGATACAATAGTCGAAAGACATCAGTAAGAGACTGAGACAAAAGCAAGAAATACAAGGACTTTTCAATTGCTTTCAACTACACTGGATTCAATCTAGGCTCACGAAATCAAAATTAAAATAACAAAGTCATGAAATCTTTCGTTAGCACAATCGTTTTTCTTATTTTGCTAGTTGGGATACGAGCATCCGACTCGATTGGATGTTTTAGCTCGATTAGCGTTGCGAAGAATATGGGCACTTATTATGTGCAATCAACTGGTTATTGCTCAGATAAGTGCCTGGATTACGCGTACTATGCGCTTAAGGGGAGTAGCTGCTACTGTCTAAAGCTGGAGCCTTCTTCAGAGGTTGACTCTTCTAAGTGTGATAACACATGCGACGGATGGAAGCAGGATATGTGTGGAGGATCCAATGTTTACAACGTATACGAGGGAACAGGTACTACTGGAGCAGGTTCCACAGGAGACTCCCTGAGCGGTTCTTCATCATCCACTCTGGAGCCTTCAAGTGGCTCTTCGAGCGGGTCAGCTTCTGCTACTTCTTCATCATCACCCTCCTCTTCTGCTACCTCGGATTCTTCTTCATCTTCGGTTAGCGAGACAACAGAAAGCAGTAGTGCAGCTCCCAGTTCTCTGTCGATGATACTGTCGTCTACACCAGAGACTTCTACCGAATCGGATGATGAGACCTCCTCGTCTACATCTGCTTCATCTACGGTAAGTGCTTTAACTACACTTACAACATCCAGTGACAGTAAGGTTGTTTCCACGACCCGGAGTGTAACTGCTTCTGCAACTTCTTCCACTTCAACTTCTTCGGCAAACTCCAAGTCAGGTGAAGACAAAGACAAAAATGAAAAAAAATCTAGTACGAACGTAGGCGCTATAGCTGGTGGTGTCGTGGGTGGTGTAGTGGGCGCCGTGCTTGTTTTCGGGTTGATATTCTTCTGCTGGAGGCGACATGCAAACTCGGACGACGATGACGATGAAGAAATAACCCTTGACAAGCCTTCAGTCTTGTCAAGAGCAAACGGATCTTCTAAATCTAAATCTAAGGTGAATGGCCTGTCCTTGTTGGACCGCCCAATGTCAAATCCATTCAGTGATCCTCTCGAGACTTCAGCAGCTGCTGCTGGTGGTAGCAATGATCAGGGTTTGGTGGATCCACGTCTAAACCCAATGATGATGGGCAGGCGTAGACTTTCTGACAACTCACTCGCAGATGAAGCTGATTACTCGAGAAAGATATTACAAGTCGCTAATCCAGACTAGGTTTTTCTTTCACTTGTATTCTATGGAGCATTAAAAAATGGAAACATATTAATAGAATTGCCTGGTTTTTCTTTCTACTACTGGGTTCTTATTACTTATACTTTTCTCGAGACTTTATAATCACGTATATACCATTCATTTCTTTTTAGCGTATTTAGTTTGTAATCTCAATGATGGTATTGGATTTTGGGATTTTGGGCCCTGCGCTCTCCAGTTTTTTTTTTTATCACGCTATTTTCGGGAGTAACATAGAATAACTCTATCCTCGTTTTTAAGTTTTAATTGATTAGCAATCAAAAAACATGGTAGGCAAATCAATACCAGAGAATGAGCAGGGTATTCATAATTCGTTGCAGAAGATTTACGATGAACTTTTATCATTGAAAAACAATCGTCACAAGTACATTAATTCCAAACAAATCCTTGAGATATATGATAAGTTTTTAACCCTTATACATCAGCTTTCAGCCGGCAGAAAGGAGAAACTGGAAGATGAGGGTGTATTCGTAGCAGAACTTACTGAGACAGATACCTTAGTTGATGACATTTGGCAGCTTTTGTCATTATGCTTCGTGACTTGTGGATTAGTTAGATCTGCCCCGGCAACTTATGCTTCACTTTCAACGGTGCGAAAATTATTGGGGCATTTAAAAGAGTGCCAATTATATACCATGGACGACTTGAAGCCCATTCAGCAGCGCTTGGACGAGATCAAGGAAATCATTGACGCAAGTGAGAACCAGTCGGAAGATGAGGATGGTGATGGTGAAATATCTAAACCTAGGAAGAACGAAGAGTCTTTCCTTTTGAATGAAAAGCTCAAAGAATGTGAAGAGTCATTAAAAGAACTAAAAGTGAGTTTTGAACAGATACCCAAAGATTTGGAGCCCACTTATAGGGATCTCCTATCCATCCGAAAGGCCGTTTTGGGCTATTTGACCGCATCTTCGGAAGGTGATAACAGCCTAAATGAAAAAGACCTTCAGGCCCATTTGGCAGAGGTAAAAGAGAAGCTCAAGAAGATTGAGTCTTTAAGAAATGAAGAGGGTAAATTCGAAAGCTCGGACGCTACGGAGTCTCAATTGAAGACGACACAAATTGTTTTCAATGGGCTTATTGACGATTGCAGTAATTTTATCCATGACATTTCCCTTCAGAAGGATACTCATTTGGTGGCGGATCTTTTCGAGGAAATGAAGATATCTGATGTCAATGAGGCAGACGAAGTTAAAAATGCTATCAAGGGATTCGAGAATATCTACACGAACCTTATTGATATCAAGCAAAAGCTAGAAAACTTGCTTATTACCAGAAGATGGACCATGCGGGAAACTGATTTGTATGCTTATCAAAAGCTGTTGAAGGATATAGAGACGCAAAGAACTTCTTTGAACCAAACCATAACGAAGTTGAAAGAATCTCCTCAAAACTTGAGGAACGTGAAAAGGCTACAGCTACTTATATTATATTTGCTTCGTAGGTGCTATGCCTTAATCTATAAGTTATTAGAAAGCTCTGAACCGGTTCTGGAGTCTTTACAACCAATTCATAATCAGTTATCGACAGTGCGCCGTTGTCTTTTGGAAATCAAAAGGGTGGATGGCTTCAACAACCTAAGAGATATATATCCGTTCCAGTTCAAACTAGCCTCTTTAGACAACTTGCGTCAAGATGGCAAGTTTATCGTTAACGGCCAAATTCCAGTGGGGCAGGGTACCCTCAATGCTCTCTTGTCGGAATGTTTTGACATCCTTCACGAACTTAAGATTGAGCTAGAAGAAAAAGAGGATGCGGCTGAAGAATCTGATGATAATAAAAGCTCTAATTCCAAACCTGATTATATGACGGATACTGATGACATGAATTCTGACGATGAGGTTGAGAAAAAGCGCAAACGATATGTGGGCTTCAATGAAGCCGACTACGATCAAGCTTCAGATTCCAGCTTCTGTGATTCGGCTTACGATGTCTCCGGTTATGAGAGCAATGACTATTATTAGCTGTAAATAGTTCTTAGCGTAGATAAGTTTGCATTCATTGATATAACACTCAATCCGGGTAATCCTTTTTTGTGTAACTAAATTTTAATTTCCAGCCGCCATCGATTATGGCTACAATGGCAGGCAAATAATACTTCTTCCCTAGCATCAACAATAATACTACCCATTTATTATAAAAGAACTAATAATTACTTTTGTTTCGAAAAGTAAATTTAACTGGTTAATTCTTCTATATCCTTCTTTAGGGATTTTTTACTTGGTTCTTTCAATCAGGCACATATACTTAGTTTGAAGGAAGCGTTTGGATAATAGAGTATAATAACGGCATCATCTAATATTTTACTAGTCTGGCAAGTTTATAATAAAGAAAAGAATGTCAACGGAGTTTGGTTATAGAGAGAAAACTATAGGTGGCGCTGACGGTATACACATGTTAAATGAGAGTAAGGATATTGGTTTGGAGTTGAAGGGTACTGATTTACCTGTGTTTCCAGGACAAAATAGGAAAAGGAGGCTACAAGATGAAGAAATGAAGGTGCACAAAGTAAACGGCGCTAGAAAACTGCATTTCATGAGTAGCATACCAAGCAATAGAAGACTCAAAAGATTGCGCACTCCTAAGATTATTGGTCAAAAGCTACCTGTGGATAGACTTATTGAAGTCTTAGATCGCTCTTCGCTTCAGGGTTTACTTCAAACGTTGGTCGAGATGCATCCGGAAGTGTCGAACACAGTCGACAAGATTTCTCCTAAGCCTTCGCTTAGCAGCTGTATTGAGTTGATTAAAGAAAAATATGATAGCATTATTAAACATTTACCATACAAATGTGATGTGGAGTCCGATTACTCGTATCTCAGAGTAAAGCCTCATCTCAGTGAGTTCTTCAACTGCCTTTCTGATATAATTTTAAGTTATCTTCCTCCCATCGAGAACAACCTTTCCGTATCTCTCAGATTGCTAGATGAAATAACAGGAATCGTTGGGAGTCTTCCGAATTTCACGAGCAGCGAGTTCCACTACACGAAGCAAATGGCATATGAACAGATAGCCAATACGTGGCTTATCGTGTTGAATCATCTGACTCACATCGATGACCTGAGTAACTCTTTCTCGGGCTCACATATCGATTCCACTACAAACACAAGCTCATCTTCGGTGACTACCACAGCAACACTGCCCCAGAGCAACCTTGATGGCCCAATACAGTTGAGCAAAATCGTGCATGAATTAGGGCTTGAAGATAAATTATTGAAATATGATACTATGAGTAATGGAAGGTTTAAGAACGTGATAGATTTCATCAAATCTGAAATTGAGAACTACGAATCATTCCATCACACTCTTCATAACAATAGAAGAGGTTTGTTAAGTGATTTGATAACTGTCGATTATTCCAGTTATTCTCTCGCTGCCAAAACATCTCATTAATCTTGGAATAACGAACGACATATAGTATAATATAGTGTAAAACATATTTTTTCTCATGATTTGTAACTGTCGCACTTTTTTATTTTTTTTGTGAAGATTTTAACTTTTTGCAGCTTTGTTTGTGGAGTGGCTACTAAAAGCCTATTATAATGGATGTCAAAAAGAAGTTTATTATTTCCATTATACATTGGTTATCCGAGTTCCCTAACTCACCGGTTACACCAGAGTTAACTATCGACGAATTAGCAAATCTAAATATATTTTTCAAAACATTGCAAATATTGATTAATGATGAAGAAATCGCCCATTTACTGGATGAGTTCGAACTTTTTGACGAAATCTGTGAAGTAGAAATTACGGAAGGCAATTACATAGTCCTGGAAATATTTATAAAGAAGGCAAAAACCATCAAAAAAGTCATTGAAAGCCACTTGAACTTTCATTTTGGTAAATTAAAAAAGGTCGAAGGCTTGCGTCTTATCTTTAAAGACATCTGTTTGCCTTCTGCGTTTATCTTTAAGGACTTGGACTCTATCTGCAAATGCTGTGAACTATTGTTAAAAATGGGCATATACTCTTCTAGATTATCTACTTTTGGACTAACCTCAATAGAATTTTTAAGTGCAACGGACAAGGAAGCGATCGACGAATATTTTGATGGAGATTTTAGAGATATAAAGGTAGGCAATGACATATTGGAGCAACGACTTGAAAGCTTGCAGGAAGCTTACGAAGCTCAACTTCTTCTTTTGGAAGAGGAGAAGAGTAACATAAGGAGTGATTCATCGAAGTTCGACCAAGATAGGGATACATACACCAAAATAGTGGAAGAACTTAAAGAGAAAGTATCCTTTCAGGAGCAGCGTTGTGCTGAACTACTCACCAAAACTGAAGATGTGATCTATGTTGAGGAAGACTATCTAGAATCGTTAGTTTGGGAAAACGAACGGTACCAAGAGTATTTATATAGTTTATTGAGTAATTAATGAGCTATTAATTATTTGAACCTAGCTAATGCCGGTCCTAGTAAGTCCTTTTCTTCCGGTATGCCTTTATGCTTTCTATGCTGTTTCTGTCGAGCCTCTTTCTCTTTTGCTAGGACTCTTTCAAGGCGTAATTTTCTCTCGTCTATGATGTTTTGTCTTTTCTTCCTGAGATGCCTTCTCAAAGCTGAATTCTTTCCTTTCACGTCTGGTCTCACTGCCATCTTACTATTTACATCCTGTTCTGCTTGACTCGTCTCGGTTACATCAGCAGGCTTTATTCGAATAGTAGACGCTCTTTTATCAACTGTACCGATATCATTAGGATCAAGAGAAATAGAATCAGAGGGAAGTTTGTTAATCAAAGCTCTGACCTCTTGCTCTTGCCTCTGTTTAGCAGTTTCATATGGGTTAACTTCTAAGGCATCATAATTGGCTTCACCAGCGCCAGGGACAATAAGCGAACTTACTCCCTTTCCATGGCCAACTCCAAGAATATCTTCAAAAGGGACGAAGTCAGCCTTTTCTACTTTGTTCCCTGGAAGTAAATGATTCATGTAGGGACTATTTTGTTTCTTCTTGAACATATCTTTCCATATGGTGACATGAGGACCCCAACCAATGGATACCAAGCCGGTATCCGACACATCTATGGAAGTGGATGGCGTAGGCGTATAATAGCTATCAATCTCTTTGAATTTTCTCAAATCCCATACTTTGAGCGTTTTATCGGTACCTCCAACGACCATATATTTCCCTTCACGATCTATTGCAAGATCTCTTACAGGTCCTCGCGTCGTCTGGATCTTTGCAAGAGGAGTGGGCATGCTGGGAGACCACAATGTGACCACACCATTACCATGGCCCAAATGCATAACAGCATTCCAGGGGTTCTGTTTCATAGCTTGGGTGGGTCCGAGCTTGGTTCTTAACTCAGAAATGAGCTGTCCGGTAGATACATCATGATATTTGAGATAACCTGTATTGCCTGCCGTAGTCAAAAGAAAATGATAGGGAAGAAAATCTAGTAACGTGGCATCTATATGTTGCTTCAATCTATGCAACTCCATGCCTTGCTTATCATAGATAAATGTATACTTCTTTTGGGCAGCTGCAAAGTATTGACTATTGTGCAAGTATTTAACAGAATGAACTGTTTCGTTCAAAAAAAGCTCACAGTCCAATTTCCCCGTTCTCCAATCCATCGAAGCTACATGCCCTTTCTTACCACATATGAGTAAATCTCTGCCGTTCCGACTATAATCTATATTATATGGTCCGTAGTCGTTCAATCGTAACTCAAATCTTTTCGATGCCGTTGAGGCATCAACCTCTTTCACTATTTCATCTTGCTTGAACTTGAAAGTCTTTTCCATAGGCCCATCTGCTTCCAAAAATCCTCCCTCCTCTTGCAAGAGCATATCGGTGCCTGATGCAGATTTTATGGCATCTTTGTATTGTTTGTCAATTTTCTTTAACCCAGCATTCAACTTCTTGTCCTTAGTATACTTGGGCCTTTTCTGAAAATTTCTATTACCCCTTTCAAACCTACTGGTATCCCTCGCATACTGAGACTGTCTCTTATCCGAGATACCCATTTCTGATCCTGGTTGTTTAGAAAGAAGTGTTTTGACCACTACAGGGCCTATTTTTTCAGTCTTCTCATCGCAAAAACGACCTGCATATAAGTATTATTCATCACCTTATTTTGGCTCACTATGGTCCATTATATCTTAAAGCGGAGGAACCAGAAAAGCTGAATAGTGCTAAAGGAAAGCTAGATATACCATAAACATAGATGTCACATTTCTGGAAGGGTCTTAAAAGAATATGCTCGTTAAGAGGAGGGCATGTAAGGTTGAACAGATACCTGAAATCGCAATCGATGATTTTGCAGAGTAGCATCGTTCCAAGGTCATTGGTGATTGGAGGAGGGCTTGCTCTTGCTGGAATGGGTGGATACTACCTTTATGATTCGAGGTCAGCAATTCACGAGTATGTTCTTTGTCCGTTGATAAGGCATTTGACGACAGCTGAAGATGGACATAAGCTTGGGATTTTTTTCATGAAGCATGGGATTGCTCCTAAAGCACCAAACGAAGAGCCAGATAAGATACTAGAGGTCAAGGTATTTGGAAGGACATTGGGCACACCCATTGGACTCGCCGCTGGTTTGGATAAGGATGGCGAAGCAGTTGATGCCTTGCTCGACACTGGCTTTTCGTTTGTGGAAATCGGGTCAGTCACCCCAGAACCTCAGCCTGGTAACCCCAAACCAAGATTTTTTAGACTTCCTAAAGATGAGGCTGTGATTAACAGATATGGGTTTAATTCTGCGGGACATTACGATGTTGTGAGTCGTTTGAGAATACGGTTATTTAAATACTTGAAAAAACTTGGTATCTCCGCAGGTGACGATTCTGTACCTCTTTCATTTAGAAAGAATAAGCTTTTGGGAATTAACTTAGGTAAAAACAAATTCGGCGATGAAATCAACGACTATGTAAAAGGCGTTGATAGGCTAGGTCCTTATGCAGATGTCTTAATCATTAACGTTTCTTCCCCAAATACGCCTGGATTGAGGGATTTGCAGAGTGAATCAAAACTTACTAATCTTCTTGAACGAGTTGTAAAAGAAAGAGATTCTTTGGGTAAAAACTTAATGGGCACAAAACCCCCAGTGATGGTCAAAATTGCCCCAGATCTTACGGAACCAGAAATCGAGTCAATTGCATCCTCAGTAAAAGCTGCCAAGGTTGACGGTGTCATAGTATCAAATACCACAATTCAAAGGCCTACAGCGACTCTCAGAACCAAGGATCAAGCCCTAGTCAACCAGAACGGTGGATTATCGGGAAAACCTTTGAAGCCACTTTCATTAAAAGCTTTGAGGCTCTTACGTAAGTACACTAAGGATTCAAACGTTGTACTCGTCGGGTGCGGAGGTATTTCAAGTGGAAAGGACGTATTAGAATTTGGAAAAGCAGGTGCAACTTTTGTTGAACTATACACAGCCTTCGCCTATAAAGGTCCCGGCCTTCCTTACAAAATTCAGAAGGAATTGGCTCAGGAATTGAAGAAAGAAGGTAAATCCTGGCAAGAGATTATTGGTATAGATGATAATTAGATTATATCGGTACAGACACTACCAAAACAGACAAATAAACATTAGATGTAAATCTGAACATGTCAATACTATAACTATTAAAGAGTAGTTTTATCATGATTAGTTCGCCAAGGGCGGGGACGCCGGTTTCCCAAGCGAAGAAGAACAATAATAGAAGACATCTGCATCGATCATCGGGAGTTTACAGTATGCTTCCTCATTCACCTAAGATACATTACCCTGTTGATATAAACAATCTTCCACTTGATTCACAAACAAACACAGAAAAATTTGAGCAACTTTCAGATGCTTTTGAAGAATTGGACGCGAACTTAACTAATCTTCAGCTGATACATGAGGCTATTTGCGATGGTTTCAATGAATCGTTTGCAAGTTTCCTATATGGATTATCTATTACTATGTGGTGCGTTGACTTTCCAGGATGCCCATCGAAAAGCCAATGGGAGAGAATTAGATATGCCAGCGAGCTCGATAGCCGAATAGATGGCCTCAAAAGCCAGATCGAGGCCGCCAGGGCAGAAAATGAAAAGTTGAAGAACGAATTAACCACTCAAGCGCCTGTCGAGCTGCCACCAAGAAAAAAGCAGACGCCCGTAAAGGGGCTCCTTCACAAGGAGAACAGCGGCATACGAGATCCTATTAGCAGGAAGAAACCCACAATGCCTCATACATCGTCAACGTTAGCCAGCACAAGAATCCCACAACCAATCCTGCGAACGGTAAAAAATCGTACTTCAATGACCTCTGGACCAAAGCAAACAGCTAATACTAGCGCGAGAGACCCTAACCTTGACCAGCCACCGCGTTACATGAGAGGAATTGCCTCTTCCTCGGCTAGGAGTTCAAGGCCAAATAGAACTATCCCTAGCAAGATTGTCAATAGACCACCTTTCAGGTAACCATGGCGATATACATATGCGTTGTAGATTTCGCTTTTGCATTAATATATAATGATTCATGTTATAATTGTGAACTAAGCCGATTCCTCTGTCAATTTCAAGAGCAACTCGTATCTCACCTGCTGAACCGATTTTTGCTGTTGACTTGCAATTACTAGGAGATAATCCATGTTTTCCATAGAGTTTAGTATAGTTTGTCTCCTTAAATACTCTTGATAGTTCATATTACTGTTCTTTACGACATCCTTCTCATCTAATTCCATGGTTTTAATAGTAAGGTTTTTGGGGTTGAAACTTATCTCAACTATGCTTTATTTTTTTTTTTTTTTTTTTTTTTCAATTTTTTTGACCTTTCTTCAGTTTTTAGTATTCTACAATCTAGATAAATATACGATGACAGAACAAGTATTATCTGAAGCAGATAAGAAAAGAATCCTCCGGGAGAAGAGGCAGGCCAAGATGAAGCAAGGTAAGGCATCTGAGAGGCTTAATCAGATCTTATCCCAAGGTACATCATCCAAAGGAAATGCAGTGTCTGTTCTTGATGCAAACCAGAGCGCAACAACAGAATCAGAAGTTCCGACCTTAGCATCAGATGAGGATCCAGGAATGAGTATGATAGAAGATTTTGTACACGACGGACATCATGGCGATAATGATGTATTTAATATCGAAAAAACCCTTGATAAGATGTTTCTGCAAGGTCAGACAGACATGTTTAAGCAGGGCAGTTTTAATCCTAATTCAAGTAACCAATTTGAAGCAAACGATGATTCCTTGAATAATAGTGGTGAAATACAGTACCAACAACAATTGTCTAGATACAACGCTTATCAGCAAAATTTATTGAGATTCAGAGTTACATTGATAAGGTTTTTATCCATCCTTATCAACTTTTTCTATCATTATTCCTTTGAAAAAGACCATTTCCAAGCTTCTTCCAATTCTCTCATTAGAGAGACGCTGCTAAATTTTCGGAAGGATAATTTCTTCGTCATTTTCTTGACCTTTGAGTTGATATATTTATCTTCCTTCTACGTTATTGGAACCAAGAAAAGAATTTTCATTAACTCCAATGGAGAGAGCCGTTTAATAAAACTACTTTCTATAGCATCGATTGCTTTCCCTCAAATCAAGGCATTTGAACCATTGCTTGTGCGTCTTTTAGTCTACTGGGAGATATTTAGTATGTTGCTTACTGATATTAGCTTGATAGTATTTCTTTTTGGAATAACTAGTCTTTACAAGTAGAATGCATATATTTACAGTATTACTTCCGTTTATAATTCTTTGAATTCGTTTACCAATGCTTTTTCATATCATTTCTTTTAGCCTCAATAATCTTCTCTGCGCTCATCCATTTCCGGTTCTTTACAATTGTGTAAATTAAAAGTCCGGCACTGGCAAATGATAAAGAAAACCACGTAATCAAGTACTGCAAGTGATTATTCCGTAATTTAACGTCAGGTTGAGGCGCTATTGGGACACCTTGTTCGACAAAGTCAAACTCACTAAATTGCAAAACTGGGCGGTCATGATCACCCTTGGTTCTAATTTCATCTGATGATCGTTTTCTCTTAAATAGACCATCAAACAAACCATGCTTCTCCGAATCATTTTGCAAACTGTTCTGCTTCCACTCAGCATGGTCGCTCAAATCGTAGATCATTTGACAGTAGATAGGAAGCGAATTTGACTGTTTGGCCATAGCCTCAACGTCAGGGATATAGAATAACCGTGATCCCATATCGTGGTCGTATTGCATGAATGACTTTTGGGGCATTACTCTGAATAGAGCCTCGATTTCAATATCGCCCTTGGGCATCGCCAAGTAACTTAACAGTCCCTTCTCTCTAGAAGTTGGGATGACCTTATCCTTTCTAATCCAGCCCCTCTCGACCAATATAGGTTTACCACCCTCGCATCTCACAAAAGGACATACTACGAGATAACCTACCATATCGTCCTTCAATCTGGGACCTAAAAACATCTCCTGAGAGTAATCAAAATGACCTTTGACCTTAAATTTTCTATATTCGAATTCGGGTATCACACTAGGGTCCAATTTAGAAGGTATCTTCTCCAATGGTGGCTGCGCTAAAGCGTCCTCAGACCTAGCAATCAAATTTACTTTCCATTTTAGTCTGGAAACTTGCCAGCATCCTAGGCAAAAACTGACAACAGGCATTGCTATCATTAAGCCAAGCACTACTTTTCGGAAACCTCTAGACTTCTCTCTACCCTCAGCTTCTGTAATGTCCGTTTTAGAAGATCGCAACGGCTTCCAATCTATAGTCGGGGTCTTGATGGTTCTAGTATTACATATTTGAATAGGCCTCATATAAGGAATTTTTCTCAAACCTTTCAAACCTGAGTAATCTTTTATAGCAGATCCCATGAACATGAATTGCTTATAGGAATAATGTCTCCAAGATCCATGAATTAGGCCTGTCATATTATTGACGTTTTTAAGAAGACTTATTAAGCGATAAAATAGGCTATTATAAATCACGTGATATTAATGGTAAGTGGTACAACATCTATAGATAAAGGGTTTTAAATTGACATTAATAAGAGATTCGACTAGGGTCTCCTCAATTAGAGCAGGAATCTGTGTAAAGAACGACATATTCGAGAACAACCGAAGAAGAGCTGCCATCAAGTAGTGTGGTTGTAGCGTATGTGCTAGTTGTGTAGTCACCAGAAGGAACGGCAGATTGATTAACTGTCAAGATCAGGCCCGAGGATGTCACATCTGTCAAGTAGTCTGATATGGGGAACGAAGTTGCAGATGCGGACAAGGAGTCAGTGAAAAGTGTAGTGACTGTATCTGAATCAGTCTCAGTGAACGAGGGTATTATTTGATCGGTACTTGCCGACGAAAGAGCATCACTGGAGAGAGAAGAGCTGCCAATAGTGCTCTGAGCATACGCTGATGACGCGTCCGTTTCTTGAGGACTTGGAACAATAGCAGTACTTCCAACTACTATTGACGTTGTGAGCGACCCAAGACTGTTGGTGTAAATATACTCGGTCTCAAAGATCTCTTCCACCACATTGACTGTTGTTGTACTCGTTATTGTGGGAGTCGTAGTGACAGTGGTAGTTGAGTCGTATTCAGCTGCTTGCACATTCAGAACATAACCAGCTAAAAGTATAGCCAAAAGTCCAGGAACCAGAATCATCAATAAACTTGTGTACAGTGATTTGTTTTACACATTCCAGGAAGTAACACATTAGCGAGATATCTACTACTTTTATAGTAATGAAAGGGCATAGGCTAAACTACGTTTCTGCAGCCAGCGTTACCAACTTTCGCTTAGCTATTATCTCAGGTCGTATATCTTGCATTTGAATAAAATAATTGCTGGTGTTATAATCCAACGCGTCAGAAAAACTACCTCTTATGGAAGCACCATTAGTACCATGTCTCGTTTGTCTCGTAATCAGTCGTTTTCATGTCTTCAGGGTGTCAGTCAGTCCAAATTTCGCAACAACCAGCATCATTATGTGCATACTGCATATACTTCAAATGAGTATAAACAGCACCCAAAGCACAATCTACAACTTGTAGACGTAGCGACTTGCTAGAAAGCTATAGGTACCGAAGGAGTGCTTCAGGCATTGCAGTGAGGAGTCGTATGAAGCCCATCGACAGACGCTTTTCCGCACTGGGGCCATTAGGAATGCCTACGTAGACCACACCGAAGAATGAGGTAACCCTGAGCACCATAATGGCACCAAGCACTGACCATGCTCAATTATGGTGTCGTACGTTGACTGATTTCCTCTATGCTTTCCTGAAGCTCGGGAAATTCTTTTGTGAGCTTATCACCAAGAACGTCTCTAAGCTTCCTGAAGCCTAGCATACGTCCCTTCAAGCGAGCATTGGTCTTTGCCGTCACTTCCACAAACTCTCTTGTGTATATGTCTGGATTTCTCCCGTCCTCTATGTAAGTTAAGACGTCTAGAGGGATGGGAAACTGTTCAGTGAACGTATTCGCCGTCAACGAGGAGAGCTGACTAACCATCTGGTTAGTCTTGTGTATTAGTGCCGTCTGTGATTGCTGTGTACCCTGATTGTCATGCACCAAGACTCCTAACTCAATAAACGACTCTATGAGCGCCTGTAACTTCTCAGCCGTCGCTATGAGTGCCTCATTTCCCGGTTTCTTCTCGATGTTTGCTGTGGCCATTACGCTGAAAAAGCAGACAAGAAGTAAGAATCTGATCACTTTATACCCACACAACTGTCCTTTGGGGATTCGTCAGAGTTTAATTATCTGATTTTCCTCCAAAATATGGTACTGAATGTTTGGGAAAATTCTGCGATTGAGAAGTAAAAAAAAAAGATCGTGCCGAATCTGGTAACTGTGTGGAACCCTGCTGAAGACATTATAATATAAAGCTTTCTCCTGACTTTTTAAATAGCTAGCAGTGTCTTTCTTAGGCTAAACAAATTTACTTGCAAGGCTGTATACATTCGAGAAAGAACGAAGATCTGAGGACTAAGGGTGCATTTAGAAAAGCATTTACCATGAATCCTAAGTTCAACACAGAACGGTCACTCAGTGGAGAAGAAAGCGCAGAAGAACGGAGAACAGAAGAACCAGGGAAGGCAGTTACACTAGCAAGAGGATTTAAAGTACCTGGCCAAAGAAAAGCGGTCAAGGCGGCAAGCATTTTACGATTTATAGACTCGACTATTACCCAGGAGCGCAGAAAGCATATCAAGAAAGAGCAGAGCGACGCCTTAAAAGACGCTTTGAAAGATGAGCCTGAAATGAAGAAGGAAGCAGAAGAGGAAGCAAGAGAGCTCATGGAAAAAAAACGTAAGGAAGAGCATATAGATGTTTTACCTGAGATTGAGACTCATGAGAGGGAAGTAACTGATAATCGCGACAAGGTTGGGAATGATGGCCCAATGCCAGCAGCCGAACCAACAGTGACTCCTGTGGAGCCAAGCGACATAGCTGAGGAGCAGCAAAACATTGTCACTCGAGATGCGCAGGAAGTAGAGGAGCGTTTGCAAATTATGTCCTCCTATTTCGACAAAATGAGCGATAGCAACATGCCGGTCTTTGAGGTCGAGCTGGAATGGTTGGATGCAAATACAGAAGTATGCAATTACCTCAATTTACTCAAGGAATCCTACAAGGCCATTCAGACAATTAAAAGAGGTATGTCAAGATCTTCCGTTCCTGTACTGCCATTCACAAACGTCACGGAGGACGAAAATCATGTAGCCATCCTTCCATCTGATGGAACAGAACCATCTAATCGTCAAAGCTACTATAGCAGCGGGACAAATAGCAATACTGATACGTCCGTGGGCCTATCTAGGAAGGGCCCTTGATGGGTTTCAAGGTATCCTGCACATAACCAGAAGTTTTCAAGGAACGGGAGAACAGTCGAGAAAGATGTATAGATTATAATTGGAGCTCCAGAACATTAAGCGTTTGAAGAGACAGATATATGTCAAGAGATGAAGGCGGTTGTTTCTACAGGTAAAGCGTATTTCTGCACCATTTTGTCTATATTTGGTGTAGTTTTTTTATCCATTATTGGTTTCTTGTTTAAGACAGGACATGAGTCAATGATGGGATCAATTAATGACCCAGAGGATGGAGATGCAGTCGCAAAGACAGTTTTTGGAGCCGTATTTGTTTATTTGGCTTTCTTTGTTTTCTGTGGACTGCAGGTACTTTTGATAAGAAGACAGAGCAGAATTCAGCTTAGTTGAATATGGGTAAGAGGACAAAGTCGTTTCACTCGTCTCTCGCCTCAATGCATAAGAACAACTTCTAAGATGTTGGGTGTCAGATTTAGGGAGTCTGTATTTTAACAGCATTATGAATGAACTCGATCGTAAGACCATCATTTACGACCACAAACTCTTTTAGTCAACTGTATCCATTCTAAGAGAACTGATATACAAATAGAGCCATCATATATTTTACGTACAGAAAATACAATTCTTATAATTTAGCTACACTAGCCTTTCCTCCTTTCCAAAAGTGGCCGCCAGTCCAGTCACATATATCGAAAACGATACACCTCAAGTCATTCAACTCTTCTTTCGTGACTCCTACGTTTAATGCGCCCTTGAGATGGCCCTTAAGTTGCGGATTGACGTCCTGTGGAATCAAACTTGCTACAACACACATAGACGTTTCTCTCGCAGAGAGAACTTCGGTGTAGCTCAACAATGACGAATAAACATTGTGATATGCATAGTACCACAAATCCGGGTATGCAGTGAGCATTTGTCTTTTAATACGAGTATTGACTTTGTTAGTATAGATGCTGTTCCAGAATTTGGATCCACGTACTAGATCACTCGTTATCTGCTTCGCATCAATAGCCTCAGTAGAAATAGGGCCATCGATGGTATCGAACATACATTCGGGATCGGGTGAATCCTCACTATCAAAGTATGTCCCTGCCACATCCTCCTGTATTATTTCTGATGAGCTGACATGTCCTGGGTTGACCGTAGGAGGCCTCATAGGATGCATGTTTGGCCTTATGTTTGTTGGCGTTACTGTTTTGAGAAGCATTAAAGCATTAATGGACTTGGGTAATCCTGCTAAGGCCGCACACTTGAGAATGACTTCCCGAGTTTTGCAAGCGACCTTGCTTTGGGCTGCATGGATGTCTTCACTTCGAGAATATTTGAATGCCAATGGTAGCTTTTCGTGGTATGTGTAAGGAAGTAGAACATCAGGAAGATTCACTCCTACAGCATTCATATCTTGATACTTTTCCGACGAACTGATTGAGTCGTGAGCTAGCTTGAGCAAGAATTTATTCGTCAAAAGCGACTTATCTGGACTAAACTCGAGCAACTGTTGTCTCAAAGCAAAGTGGAACACTTTTGGTATCTCTTCGGGCTTATTTACCACCGTTAAACACGCACATGCAATAATGTACCAATTATTATACAATGAAGGATAATTGTAGGCAAGCTTTACAAGTCTTTCTGATGTGAGAATCGACATACTTAAAATCTCTTCCTCTCAGACAGACAAGTTTTCGAATTATCTAATTTCGCTGTATCCTTATGTATCTGGGGTTCACAGATGAAATTAGGTTTTTTTTTTTTTTTTTTTTTTTTATGACTACCCCAGTACAAACATTATACCGAGGTCATTAAGATACTTGACGGGGCAATATGTATTTTATCTATCCAAATAGACAAAAGTATGTAAAAAATGTATTTACTCGGTACCTGATCTACTTCTTTTCCCGAGAACTCGAATTGATCCAAGAGTTTGTTATTTTGTCTTTTCGAGACAGGCCCTGATTATATTTCCAAGACCCGAGTCCCCAAAAATGCTGCAAACTCTCGAATATGGGGGCTATTCTTCTATTAAAATAACGAAAAGGGATGCCGTTTCTCTCTGAAAAATTCTTTGGAAGCGTGTTCTGCAATTCAGATTTAGCCAAATTTCTTGGAGTCTGCTCCCCAATCAAAGAGTTGAACTTTTCATGTGAAGTATCCCCAGATAAAGATTCAATCAGAGGTTGCTCACTTGTGAGATTTTCCCAGGTTCTCATAGAAATGTCTATAGGAGTCCATCCCTGAGATGATCTCCACAAGTCAGAGTCCACCATCTCCTTGATTCTCAGCACCGCTCTTTTGTAGGCAAACTTTTCGTCTTCACCAGTGAAGGCCTTTATGTTCTTAAAATTAACCTGCTCCATCTCTTTCACGCCTTTTACGGTGCCTTCATTGAATGATGCAGTATACTCTTGATCATACGTGGAAACATTAGGTCTGTAAGGGTTTGAAGAATCAATACTTGCTTTTGCAAATGTTTCTTCATCTTGGACTTGCAAGGTCTCAGCAGACACTATCAGATTCACGAATTTCTCTATATTTGTTGGAAGAACACCACTTGCATCTTCGGGAAAGAACAAATTGTCTATATCGACATCGGCACGCAAGAAAAGCTGACATTTAGCTTCGTAGAGTGCATCTAGTAAGGTGATAAATCTTCTAGCTTCATTTTTCATCTTCAAAGTCATCACAGGGACGTTGTCAAGAATCACAGTTTTATACTTCGACGCTAACGTAATATAATCTGAGGATGCGAAGGTTCCTTTGCATATGTAAGAAAAATCAAGATAGCAAATGGTATCATTATCAAACGAAGCAGGTATTTCGGTTACTCTGTTATACACTATGATTCGTGATGGCTTTGCGCCAAGAGATTCCAATGATTTTATGCCCCCACTGCTCTTAGCGTCTGGGATATTCAAGGCATTTTCAGTAACTAACAGAAACCAATCTTCCTCATGATTTGGGTTATTCATTTTAGTAACTAGATTTGATTTAAGAGCTGATTTCAGTGAGTTTAGGACTCTGTAGTCTTTGTCGGATCTCATATCATAAACCTCGCATCTAGAGTGTAAAATCTGAACAAATCCCTCAAAATATGTCCTGTGAAAGGCATTAGAATATAAATTCTCAGGCAATTTATTTGAAGTTGCCACTAGAATTCCCCCTAGTTTGAAAAAATATGTTAACAATACCTTCACAATATTAGCTGAAGCAATGTCCGGTAGCATAAATTCATCTAACATTAGGATGGTATTCCGTTGTATCATTCTTTGCGCAATAATGAATAATGCAAACTCATTGTCGAATCTCCCTTTTCTTTTAGCTACAGCTGTTGTTAAGGATCTTTCTTGTTGGGTCCGGAACAACTCCCCATAAACCCACAATATGAAATTATTAAAATGCCACCTCATCTTGGAGTTATGTGGTAAAGAGGACGCAAAAATATCCATCAACATGGATTTTCCACATCCAACCTCACCATTTACTAAGAGACCCTTTGGAGTATTTACTTTCTCGAGCTCCTCTATATCGGTCATGTATAAAACCAAGTCTCTCCTTTCTGCTTCTAAATCTTTTTTCATCATATCTTTCACATAGCTAATATTCCAAAGCTTACCTTCTTTCTCCAACTCCCTTGCTTCCCTAAGTTCCAAATTCCTTATTAGTAAATTCATCTTGATTTGAAGATCTTCAGGAGCCCTGTAATCTATTATTCGTCTGTATAGTTTTTGAAACTCTTTCACTGCCCTAAGCTGGTGCTCATCTGGCTTGATATATCCACTCTTGACATAGTTCTGATATATTATATAGGGATCTGTGATCGAAATCGCATTGCAGCTCTCTAACTTTGCTAAAGGTGGATGCCGACCTTCTACACCTAATGGCCCACTTCCTTCCACAGAATAGAACCTACGGATACCAGGGACATTGAAACTAAGCACACCATTAAGTTTGAAATACCCGTTTATAGCATACCTATTTTTCAGGACTTTATAAAGAATCATATCAGTATAGCATTAAAATATTCCGAGGCTCGCAAATCGATAAAAGCGATATGATAATGAAAATGAAATCTACCAAATACTGAAACGAAAAATAGAAAAAAGTAAAAATCTAAAAAAGAAAAACTCGTTAAAACTGCAGTATACGTTAAAACATTACCTAATGCTATAGTCATTTCATCTTATCTGATGCAAATTCGGACTTGCCTAGTTTCATTTTCACGAACTTTCGATCCAATGAATTAGACAATCCGTTCATTTCTTCATCTGAGCGCCCATATAATTCGTACCACCATTTAATATCAACAAAATTAAAAAAGAGCGGCAGCTCAGCTAACTTTTCTTCCTGATAGTTTGTATTAGTAAATTCTGAGGGTCGCGAGTTGAAGTAATCCCAAGCAGACACCGTACGGTGAGGCAAATCCAACTCTTTTAATTCGCATTCCGAATCACACAAGAAGCTTCCATACTGACAAGAATAATAGTGGTAAAAAAGTCTTTTCAAAAAGCGACTATTAAACTCAAATTGAGATGGATGCTGGCGATAGATCTGGTAGACGCATTCCAAAAACTGGTGAAAAACGGGCGATTTCTCACTACTCCCAGAATAAACAGTATAAGATGACATTCCCTTTTTACCCTCACCATCCTCACTATCTAAATCTATGGGCAATGAGGATGCTGATGCTGATGCAGCGGCTGCCGCAGTATTCTTTATATGACTAGCAGCCCTTTGAATAAAGGAGGTTACTGTCTTGCCAGTACCTGATAGCGCTTGGGGTATGTGAATGGGAGATTCTGTTGAATCGGTTTTAGCCTGAGACGATGCTTTATTATTTGAGTCTTGAGCATTGTTTTTAGGAACCAAAGCGCCTATACATCCGCCATGGTCTGCCCTGCTAGCAAACTTGAAACCAAAACTGATCCACTCCTTTTCTATTAATACCATAAATCCTTTAGTGGTACGATAATATGGATCTAGACACAACTGCAGCAAGGCCGAGACTTGTGAGGTACGGTCCCATCCATCTGAACAATGTATGATAACATTAGTGTTATTCAAATGAATTGATTTAATTATTCGATCCACAGATTGTAGAATAATTGATAAACGATGAAGCCATTGGGTCTTTACGAGTGCTTGTTGAAGTAAAGGATAAGCTTCCGGATTGGAAGCAGTAGAGGGTGGATATTTATCTAAGTTGTTCAAAACAGCATTAAGCTTGTTAAGCGACTCCCGTATAACGTGAATATTGTCAATATTACCAAATATTTTATCCACATGTTGAATGTAGCTTCCACCCTCCTCCAGATCACCATTTGATGCAACGTTTACTCTCTTATTTCTGTAGTTATCAATGTTTTCAGTACCTGCGCCCATTGCGTGTTGCGCCATGGCATTTCTAATGGGTCTCAAGTCCACAATCAAATTTCGCTGGGGTTGCCCCGGCAAGTCCTGTGTCAAATTGGATTCTAATCTTTCTCTCTCCTGTGTTGAAAATATCTCCGATACTAATTTCTCATCCTGAATAGACCTGTTCTGAAAATTCAAACCGACTAGAGGTTGAGCACATCTAGCGATTACATTACCGTTTGTACCATATTTGTGCCTGTAAACAACAGCTGGAATTCTCTGCTTAGAGCGAAATTTACAAGCATATTTCAAGACATTATCGGATATCACGCGAGGTGTGACAAGATAATTAGGATATGAAGGACAAAACCTGTAGTCCTTATTGACCTCAGAAATACGCCAAAACCTACCCGTATCCGTGATGAGCCCTTGTCTTCGATACTCTGCAATTGGATCATATAAATTCCATCCATCTTCGGTGAGTTCCTCTTCAAGCATGTTAGGACGATATTCAAACGCATAGAAGGCGCTGATGTCGTTTTTGTTCTTTGGGATTGTAATCAAATTACTTAATTTACAAAAAAATTCAGAGCATGCCCCATCAGTTGTGAAGTTGAACGAATAGTATGTAAAATCTCCACATTCTATTCTTATATGAGACGCCGAATAATGATCGAAATCTTCTTCTGGCCCACCCGCGGAGAGCATCTTTTGAAGCTCCTCTGAGTTTCCTCCGTTACTGAACTTTTCTGCAATCCAAGTAGACCCCCTTCCCTTTGATATCTTTTTAATTATGGGATAACATATCCATATCTCCTTATTTCCCTTCGCACCTCCTTCTGTTTGATGAATGAAACTAAACACCAAATGATAAGGGCATAATATGAGCCTTCCTTTTATGCAATAACCCTTCCGGCATAACCTTACATCATCAACAGTAGTTATACCCAGTTCCATATCCTATGAAGGTTTTCTTTTTATAAGCAGATCGACTGCTTTTTGAGTACACTAGTTGCAATGCAAGAATTGGTTTCGTGAAATTACCTTGAAATCGCTACACTTTCATACTGTATATAATTTCTATATCAAAGGAATAAGATTGATAAGGTCATTTTACAATGTTCAAAGTCCTTCAAACTTGCGTATGCCATGTTCATGTCTTTGCATGTTCTTAAGTTGCTTGGCCGTCAACTTTTTTTGCTGTTTTTTCTTTTTTATTTTGTCCTGAGAGGCTTGCTCTTGTTGCGGTTCTTCATCTACTAAATCAGAGTCTTCTTCGCTTAAGCTTCTCTTGGACGGAAGTGTTCTTTTTTTACGAACAAGAGAAGTGGGGAGAGAAGTCTTGTCTTCCAGTGTGTCATTTTGCGTAGTGCTGATGTCAGATTCACTGAACTCATCATCACCAGGGACCAGAGAGTCCTCTTCATCACTTGCCTCTTCATCGACAACCGAGTCATGATGCTGCAGCAGGTCCAGATCTATAGGAGGATCGCTATCAGAGTCATCAGTATCCTCTGAATCGGATGAACCATCGGAGCTATCGCTGGAATTCTCGTAGTCACGATTCGACCATAACTTGAGGGTGTCCATTCCAGCGCTAAGAAGCCTATACTCATAGTCAATATCTAGAATCCCAACCTCATCAGCGACGCCCTTATTTCCCTTGGAGGAAGAGTGCACCCGTGTTTCGACAATCCTACCCTTTTTGTAGTTAAGCCTGTATAAGAAACCATCACTGTCACCGCACCATACTGAAGCAGCCAGATCTTCGTTTTCTTGATTCATTGTGGGAACGATGACATCTATCGATGCATGTTTGTTGATCTTTATTCTCGAAAGTTGATCTGCATAATTATTCTTCGAGTTCTTCCAAATTGTAACTATTCCTTCTCCATGTGACACCAATACGGTGTCATTCTTATGGTCGTTTATAAATTCGTTAGGATAACACATCGAGAGGAGCTCATCCTCCTGATCATCAGAGACCGACAATACTCCTTTTCGTATGTCAATATGCGAAAGTGTCGTGGAACCTAATGTCAAGTAATGGTATGCGGATACGGCTGGCATTGGCAATATATGGTTCACGGCATCATCATGGGCGTTTTCAACCTTGAATTTCAATTCTGACGAAAGTTTAGTACTATCAAATACTAGTATCTCTCCGTTGTCCGTTCCAGCAAGAAGAAAGGGATGAGTGGTGGAATGGGCTAATTTGGTAAAACTATCATTATTTCCTAGATGACTAGACGCATTTACTTTTGAGACTATTTTACCAGTTTCTGTGTTCGCTTTCTTTAAGACATGATCGGTCCCAACTGAGTATATGTGTTCACCGGCAGAGTTTTCGAGAGGATCAAACAAGAGAGCACGACAAGATCCCTTGTGTCTTTTGGTTTTCCATGCGCACGTCAAGAAACTGTTCTCTGGGATCTGGTCATAATCTTCCACGACGGACCACCATTTCTTCAGCTGAGACACCGAAGTATTAGCAGCTGATGATTCACCCTTTTTAAATGCATTCCTCTGAATTTCCTTTAACTTATTCCTTTCTATCAATTGCGATTCTTCCAAATTCTCCAGATCGTACTGAAAGCAATGAACATAGCCAGTAGCAGTCCCAGTAGCAAATATTGGTCTTGTAGGATGAAGTGCAGAAGCAAATAAGGGATCCTTATAATTTACCTCTAGAATTGGAGGAACATCCGATTCTAACAAACGAGCAGCGCTAGCTGACGATGATTTCTTCCTGGGCATGCCTTATATCAAGAGATGAGATGAGATGAGATGAAAAATCTCTGTGCATGATTCCGCGCAGCAAATGTCCCCAATATCTACGGATAGATCAGACAAAAAAAAAAAATTTGTATGAATAATCAATATACTTATACAAGTGATAAATGAACTTAAAAGATATCGCCAGAGTCTGATACTTTTTTCTCTTTCCGCAAGCTCCAGTAATTACCTTTGAAATCCCAGAAATTGTCGCCGGTTACAGGATGCTTCTTCTTAACAAACCAATTTGGTCTGTATTGTATCTTGTTAAATTCTCTTTCCTTCCTAGCAGCTCTTTGCTTATCTTCAACTCTCCACTTTTCTTCAGATGCTAAGTCATATTTGCCTTGCTCCATAGCTCTCTGATCAGGTCTTAGCCTAGTATCAGTAGGAGGAAGCCAAGGCTTGAGATTTTCGTCTAAGCCATTTAACGTAACCGCAAACGAAGTCAAATTGAACGGAACCCTAGGACGTGGAGCTGCTTGCCATACCAAGAACCTTTTATTACTATAAGGATCACTTGATGCACTCTTAATATCCGCATCAATCAAAGATAAGCGCCTATCCTTTTGATCATCATTCTCGGTAACTCGCTTTGCAAATATTTTGCCATTCCAATGTCCACCCATAGCCCAGTGAACCTTACCATGCTTATCAACACAATGTCCTGATACTTGGTAAGCCGAGGAGGCTTTCCAGCCCCTCTGTTTCATATCAACAATCATACTATCTCCAGTGGTATGATTGACAATATGCATTTTACCATAATTGTCCACTGTTGGATTACCTAGCATTATTCCCACCACAGAGGTATTGACCTTTTGCCAACTATACACTTCTTCGTCGACTTTATTTCCATTCTGATCAATAACCTTTCCACGAGGACGAATAGTACAAAACATCTTACCCAAATGCTTGAAGTCAAAGGATCTACCTCTAAATTTGGAGTCGACGGCATTCTCACCATAGTAGTCCCAATAAACTGATTCGACGTTACATGCACTTATAGGTGGATGGTGACTCACTTGTTCTGCAATTAACCTGTACTTTTTGTCAGGACGGCAATATTCGAATGTTTCTCCCAATAAAGGGTTGAAAGGCTTTGCAATTCTGTCAATAGTTGATGAATATTCCGAAGTTGCAAAGGTGGCGACGTATACCATACGCAATGTAGAATCATCTTTCTTTGATGCTTCTTCCAATAAATCTGAATACTCAATATCTTCTGCCAACCTCTGCAAAAGTGAAGTGCATTCGTTGAAAGAAACTGGTAAAGTCATTTTTGTCATATCCTTTCCAATCATCGACTTAAGAATACCCCATAAACCAACCCGAGGCCTGTCATCAATGTCAATATCAAGTTTTGTCCTCACAGGATTCTCATAACCCAAAAATGATCCTTCGTTATTTATCATATCCAACCGTTCCTGTTGCAGCTCGGAGAAAACTTCAGTTTCTATTTGAATTCCCTTTCCAGGAATAGAAGAAACAGTTTTCTTGAGTTCGGGTTGTTCAGGCTTAGTGGATTTCGCTCCTTCTGAAGGTTCCCCTTTTGATTCTATCAAAGTATGTTCACTTTTGAATCCTTGTCCTTGAGACATTTTATCCATATCTTCCTGCTCTTCCTGCTCATTCTGTCCTTCCTGCTCTTCCTGCTCATTCTGTTCATTTTGCTCCTCCTCCTCTTCCTCCTCTTCAAATTCATCAGCATCGAAAAATTCATCATCAGATTTATCATTCAAGAAGCTTTCAAGCACCTCTGTTGCCGCCTGCTTGTCGGAAGCATTAAGCTTGTTTAGGGCTGAGTCATGTTGAGCATCGAGCAAGTTCCCCTTTCCGAGATCATTAACTGTTCCTCCTTCAGACAAATATTTCTTGAGTAGTTTCTTCTGTTCTTCATATTCCAGAAGTTGGCTTTCTCGTTTGCTAATCAATTCTTCTAGCTGTCTAATGGATTGCTCCCACAATCTATTAACTTCTAGCTGTCTATTCAACTTATGTGTCAAGATTTTGTCTCTTCTCATTGCCAAAGCATCATACTTCCAAAATTGGTCCTTGATATTACTTAAGGTCTTTATCCCAACTTCACAAATATCTGCCTCATCTGAAGTTCCAGCTTGAAGCGCAGTCTCTAAGAGTTCCAACAAACTCAAAATTTCTATTTCGATTGCCCGCTTAGTTGACAAAACTTGGTCACCAAGGCGCCAATTTGAATCATTCTCAGCATTTTCCAACTCAAACTGGGCTTCTGTATCACTATCATAATCTTCTCCGTCGACTTCATCCAAATCATAATCATAATTCTCATTATCAGACGCCATAACACTAGAGTTGTCAATGGAAGGAGAACCGCTGACCTTCCTTTTCTCCAGCCTTGTTAACAATTTCCCGGCATTATTGCCAGCAGGAACGACGGGCAGAGTAGGGGAAGACTTGGAGAATGTACTAGATCCCGATGGTGGTATGAATTCTTCTTCGTTACTAGCAAGAGAAGAAGTTGAGATTTCACTCAAATTCCTCCTATGTTTTCGCCTTCCCGGTATAAATCTATTTCTTTTTCTATCATCTTCTTGAGTAACGTTTTGAGGGTTATTTTGCGTCAGATTACCAGATTTTTGAGCTTGTCTCTTTTTCACACCATCTTTTGCTATAGTAATGGCGTTCTGCAAAGTCCAAACCCATCTATTAGTTTCAGTGGGATGATTTGCCTTCAAATGCCAGCGTATGCCATTTTTACCTATAATCTCGAATTTGAGTTTTTCAGAAGAATCCAAATGCAACATTGCAAACCCCAAATTCAAGGATCCCCTACATGAATTATTCGTGTCATCTTGACTAGCATAATAAGATAATATCCCGTTCAGGTCCAATACAAAATATCTCAACTTATAACCAGAAGCGAAGTTTGTCCATTTACGAAGATAGCCCTTATAAGTTGGCGCACATCCAATCTTATGTGCGTGGTTGGTAGTTGCAACAGGATCCATTATTGTTTGATCTTTCGAAGCTGCCTTCATTAATTTCTTAAGAGGTTCATTCTTCGAGCTTACAAGATCAATTGGCAATTTGCCTCTCTTATCTCTCTTGAAAGGATCACCTCCGTGCTTCAATATCCAATCACACATTTGTAGATCATTCTTTAATATAAACTCATGAAGTACTGTATTTCCAGTTTTGGGGTCTGCACCATTAATGTCGAGTAATTCTGAAGCCCGGGGATTCATTACGAGTATCCTTTCCAAATTATTGAAGTCACGCTTAGTAAAGTACTCACGCAACTGATGCGCCATTTGCTCTACGAACTTTGCTCGCTCAAATTGCATTAACTGAATTATGTCAATGCTTGTGCACATTTCGACTGGCTGTTGTTTGTTGCGATTGACGATAGTATCATTTATATTAGGCAATGAAAGCAAGTATTTCACAATCTCCTTTCTTGAGGATGAAGCAGCCAAATGCAAAGGAGTATTCCCCTCCACATCTTGAGCATTGATGTCAAGTTTAAGCTTTTCTGCATTCTCAATGAGAAATTCTAGAGAAGATAACGGTGCTACCTGCACCGCATAATGGAGCACAGTCTCTCTCAACTGAATGAGGTCTCTCGTTTGCGTCGTGCTCTCCACGGAATTCAATTTCTCAACTATGGCTTTTATCTTCATGTTATCGCCCCCTCGAAGCGCATCAAGAAGCTTGAGCTTTAGTAATGACGCACTTAGTTGGCTTGACATATTTCTTTGTCCTCTCTTATATGCGTACTAGAATCGATTTAATGTTTCAACCCTTCTCAGGTTATCTATTTTATCCTTTCTAAAAGATCGATATCAATGAAGCTAAGTCTTCGATGCCTATATTGACTCCTTTCGTAGTCGATTGCTTTAATTTTACCGCTAGAGATACAAAGAGAGCTCGGTTGACGTTCAATGGTGGCATCATTGTGCAGCACACTACTCGATATTAGAAATCTATCTTTCTAAGTCCTGGGATTCGGTTGAAGGTTTTGGAGGACAAAGAATGGCAGGAAGAAAGAGAAAAATTGAAGAAGATGACGAGACTGGATCGCATACATTGTATATACAAAATTTGAATGATCAGATTAACACCAATACTTTAAAGCATCACCTATACCTCAACTTTTCAACATATGGGGACGTAATTGATATTGTGATCAAGGCTCACAGTAAGAAGATGAGGGGTCAAGCACATGTTATATTTGCAAGCAAAGCACAAAGTGCTCATGCTATGAGAGCACTACAAAATGAGGAATTTTTTGATAAAAGCTTGCGGTTGAGCTATGCGATGAATAAGTCCAGAATTATAGATGCGGCAGAAAAAGAAGAAGAAAGTAAAGAATCTAATACATTGAGCCATTCAAAGGATTCATAGTGCACGGCGTATGGAGTTCTGCCCGTGTTTATGCCAATTTTAAGGCTGTATTTAAAGAATTAAGCACACAATCGGGGACTCCCACACCGGAACCGTAGGCCATCCCACCTAGTGACATCCCACCATCTGAGGAGAGAAATTTATCAATTTCTTCTTTCTTAGAGAGATAGCCTAATGTGTACTGAGGTATGCACTCCGGAACGAATGTATAGGACATGATGATGTCATTTTTGCTCGAATGAAGTGTGGAACCATGATTTTTGGGGTTGTGTACCTTCAAATTATAGGCCTCGGTATCTACTTGTAGTATCTCTTTCAAGATATGCCTCACGGCTTTAAAGACGATACCAGGTGACGGAATTCCGGATTTATCATAGAGGTGGCCTCCCATCATAAGGGTAATTTTGCTATAGTTTTCCTTATTTTGCAGCTTTTTATTATAGATCGAGATGCTATTTTGTTCGATATCTGAATCAAAAATTGTCCCTAGTAGACATTCGGGATTATAAACACTCTTAGGAACAAGAAAACCGAATCCATGTTTACCTGGAGGAATTAATAGTTCTGTTGGCATGTAGACATTCACAAGCGATATAGAAACATTTTTTAAAGGTAGCAACTTAGCCAAGTATTCATTTTTCACAATCTTCCCTAGTTGAGTGGGATTTATCGTTGAATGAATGTGCAGGTATGCCTTCTCCTCCAGTCCATTTAGTATCAATCCATTTTGATGATCTATGGCGCTGATTCTGGAATTCAAAAAAATGTTCACACGCTCTTTTTTAGATAAGTATTCAACCAAAGCGTCAGGAAAAGCTTGTAAGCCTTCTTTGAGCTTAATCATTGGAAACTTCTTCAAATCAGTGCGGATTTGTAGCAATTCTTTTCTCTTGGATATTTTCAGTTCATATTGTCTCAAAGACTCGGGTAAACTATATTCTGGTGACGGGGACCTTATTCTCTTGATCATTTCTTTCACAAGGGAGCCCGAATTAGCTTCCATCTCCACAAGACGGGGCATAATAGCTCGGACACTCAAATCGGATATACTTCCCGCATAAATGCCATGGATCACGGCGCTTAGTATATTATCAGTAAGAGTAGTGCTTTTAAATCGTCTCTTCATGAAGGATTCAATACTTTCATCTTCATCCTTTCCAAGTTTAGATTTATTAAATGGTTCCTGCCCTATTCCTCTTACTGCACCATTTAAAATGCCGCTTTTGAAAAAATCTATGAACGTTTTTAAAGAATTAGGTACTTGCACCAATTCTTTCTGGTTATTTAAGATATACTTTCGATTAGCGATTGATGTCAGCAAAATACCTTCAAGAGAATCCTTCATGCCTAGGCTACGTAAGATGTCAGTAATAAGTAAAGTTCCTTCGCTAATACCTCGCAAAGTTCTTGGTCCTTTTTCAAAGACGACATCATTTTCACCCAATTTGACTTTTTCGCTTCTGATCCAACCTCCACATCTAGAATTCCGTTCATAAATTTCGATATTAATATCTGGTCTAAGTTTGTTCAAGAAATAAGAGAATGAAAGGCCCGATATCCCACCGCCAATGACAGCGACACTCCCTTTATGAGGAAGCTTTGAAATAGGCATGAGTAGATTACTAAAGTCTACGAAGTATAGGAATAAATGGTCTTATAGTCACGTGTATTAAAATCTCTGCAGGAAGAATTATTGATAAGTTCGATAGATCTCTTGAGGCTGATAACTCGTATTGGTCAATACTGATCTATTGTCAAAGGATGATTTTGTAGGAACCTGTTTCAAACTGCTCGAAGCATTACTAGAAGTACTGCTTAATCGAACTTCTTCCACACTTGGATTCTCCAACAAAGGTAGCTTTTGATCGAATTCGGAATCCCTAGTGAAGATAGAAAACTGATCATCTCTTTCATTGTCGCAGCCTTCCTTGTGTTCCAGGTTTTTATATGCTGAGTTCAAGGAAGTCATATTAGAAACTTCAGTGTCCACTTGATTGGCAGTAATAGAGCTGGAGTCAGTTCCGTTATCAACTAATGATGCAGATCCAAATGGCTCTCTAGAGACTTCCAAACTCAGTTCCTCATCCTGTGAATTAGCATTACTATCACAGATAGAAGCTTTTGAAGGTACATCTTCGTTGCCGGTAATTGAATCGTCAGATAGTTTAAGTTCAAGCTTTGAAGACTTCGAGGATGCTTCACTAGATTTGTTCGAAATAGAAGAATTCTCGTTGCTATTGGATGGAGCAAACGAGCTAATAAGGGAAGATTTAATTGTAGGATAGTTTAATGTAACATTAGAACTTGAAGAATTATTCACGAGTTCGTCAATGTTGGGCACCTCGGTCAAGTCCTGGTATTCATCATTGTTGCCGTCGTTTCTTTCATCCGCCTCGTAAGCAGGCGCTGGAGTATTGGGATAAGAAGCAATGCTTAAATTGTCCTCTGTGATTGACGTAGAACGTATCACGGGGCTGGAAACTGAAGTAATTGCCTCCTCAAATGTAGGAAGAGGCTCATCTTCGTCATATAACGGACGAATTGAGAGACCATTGCCCTCAAAACCAGGTCTTCTAAAGGATACAGATGGGTTGCTGGGTAAAGAAGATCCCATAACATCTATCTCATCATACCGTGGTAACTGAATAGATTCTTCGTTGCACTTTGCACTTAGCAATACAAGTGGAGTATCCACCACAACTTCATAGTGATGCATTTTGTAACTATCTTTAGGATCGGGTTTAGAAATCCGAAAGCATACTTGAAGTCGATGATATATTTGAATGTGACGGAAATTGGAGTCTGGATACAAAGCTTTTGATATTGTTGTGTATCCTTGTTGAATATTCTCCTGTGAATTATGATCGTGAGGCATATATTCAGATGTATCTAGTGGAAAAGTCTCGTTTTCACTTTCATATCTCAGTAAATGAAGATCACTATGGTCGTGAGTTATGTTTGTTTCTAATGCACCAATAATGGGAGATGAAGGAGGATAGAAATTATTCTGCAATGCAACAGCCGAAGAAGAACGATGAGCCGAAGGCGACGCCGAGCGCGATGCCATACTAAGTCGTCTTTGAATGTTTTCAGCATCCAAGCTAGACGTCAATATTGTTTTGTCACCTTTTACAGTCAAGAACGGCAAAGCAATATTGATCTGAAGAGGAGATGCCACTAAGAGGTCATCAGACTTATACCCTGGTTTACTCAACGGGTCATCTGGACTTAAATTCTTTCCATTCTCCGTGTAATTCTCATAACATGAAAAGAGAAGATTATTATTCGGACACCTTATTCTCTCTTCTTTGTAAGGTACCGAACTAGTGTAGGAATTATTCTTATTTTTCGCCTGGAGTTCGCAAACGGGAACAACTCTTTCCCTTACTTTTCCTTCCGACGGAGGCATGCGAGAGTAAAATGGATCATCATTGTCAAAATCATACTCCTTGGATAAGTCCCTCGAAACGTAAGTAATTCTTTCCAAAACGTTAAACTTAATTCTCTTAACAATAATATTTTTGACGAGAGGCACCAACTTAACATTTATCTGATGCTCAGACCCCAATGGAACATATTTCTTAGGAAATGTTATAATATAATGCAAAGCGTCGTTCCACACTCTATTAACATAAATTGGCTTGTCCGAAGTGGTATTAGCAATTAATGGGGGTGTTCGAACCATTGGTAGTTCATAACATGCTGATATTCTAGACTTTCGGTTAAGCTTTTCTCCTGATTTATTGAGCTTGATAGTTAAAAAATGATTCAAAGACCCATTAATTGAAACTATAGTTGCTGGAATATGCTCAGGGAGCAAAACTGGCAAAATAAAGACGTAAAACCCCTCCTTGTAAGAATCCGTATTTGCATTCGAAGCATTGTTGGAATTTTCAAAATGCTCAGAAAAGAAAGAAGTACTCGAAGAATTACCCATAGAACGCCCTTCTGCAACGTCATGGACGTTATATAGCTTATATTCCTTTGTAATTCCAGCAAAATCTTCGCTCGAATACTTCTCATGTTTAATGTCATTGGTGTTTGAAGAGTTTATGTAGTAGTAAGCGTCTGAAAGCTTGAAATTCCATTTAAGGGATCCAATCTTAAACCGATCACGAGCGTAGGTTCTATTATAGGAGTCCCCAGTGGGCCAAAGAATATTAGTCATAGACGAAAACTCGATATTAACGTCCTTTAGTGCGGTCTCTTTTTTCAACTCAATGATAACAGCAAATGTATGAGGGATCGGCGTCTCTGCATCCACTTTGGTACATAAATAATTGGGGGATTTGAAAGACCCCATTCGTTGATTAAGACTAGCTGAGGATGGTATGCCCTCCAGAGAAGAGTTGATGCTAGAAGGAATAGAAGGATCTCTCTCTAAGTTCACGCTACCTTCGGCAGCAGTCCTCTCGGAAGCTTGTTCACTCTGGCTATCGTTAACGCTTGCTCGAGAACTGAAGTCAGAGCGCCTTCTTTCTTGTGGAATACCACCATTCTCATCATCTTCATACGTAAAACTAGCAGAAGAAGCCGCTGGTAGATAAATGCAGTCATTTGTATTTGCAACATACATTTGAATAGATTTAGACCTCCCTTCCCCAGAGTTCCCATGCACAGTCTTGAGAGGAATATGCTTCTGAAGCCCAAGATCTTCCAATATATGTGCAAGTTTCTTCAGGATAACATGCAAAGTTTCCTGTTGCACAAGATCCTTGGTCTGCTTCTTGCCGCTGAATGACGTTCTCGATCGACTCCTCAGAATACCCTTATGCGAGTGGATCAACGAAGTGGAATGTGCCCTCAATCTTCTTCCCTCTCCATGCTTTAGCATATCCTCTGATTCTTGTATAATTATAACAGGATTCGAAAGACTATTTCGCCTGTTTGCTCCAGTTTTTGGCAGCTCCTGGATGGAAGACTCTGAC
Source organism: Schwanniomyces etchellsii (assembly GCA_031081805.1). Taxonomy (NCBI): domain Eukaryota; kingdom Fungi; phylum Ascomycota; class Pichiomycetes; order Serinales; family Debaryomycetaceae; genus Schwanniomyces; species Schwanniomyces etchellsii. The sequence continues at coordinate 166,394 of JARYSY010000009.1, forward strand.
GATCTTCGGCCAATAACTTTGTTCACGAGCTTATCAAATCCTAACCCTCGATGATACATTTCCACGAAAACTGCCTAGCAGTATTCCTATTTATTTATTATTCAGCTTTTTAGCTTCGCTAATAAATCTTTGGTCTTTTTTAGAGAGTTTGATAATCCTTCTCTAAGATTTATACCGATAATACTAACACAATAATTAAAACAATGCTATCTTCTTCTCTGCCGAAGCGCTATGGTAGTGTCCTTGGTCAATAAATGATGGTGCGCTTTCGCTTATCGCAGGATGTCGTACAACTTGGTCCTACAGGAAACAATCGATTAATTCTGGATCCTACAATCTACAACCTTATACATAAGCATGCGAGGAAGCTTGGAAGATACCCAAGTTGAGAAAATTAAACGCTCTAAGCTTTATTCTTGTCATAATAATCGTATATGTAGCTAGAAAATTCTTAAGTCTCTTCGCAATGCGGTGAAAATCAAAACTTGTCATGCTTCTTGATATCTCTCAGAGGGGAAGCACGAAGCCCAGGATTCGTATAGATAATAACGGGACACATAGAATTCAGCAAAGTAGCCCACGCCTACATCTTCGACCTAATTATAGAGTAAGATTTTGTGTAGAGTAGATTTTAAATAATGATTAGGCTCTGAGCAATAATCATTCTTAGATCAATGCTTCTTTATTCTGAACGACATTTTCAAGAATAGCATGATGCGGAGGTATCTCATGCCATATGTAGGATTCCACCCGAGCGACAAGGCATCATGGTACATTAGCATGCAATTTTGGATACCTAAAATAGAAGTTGCTCCATTTCGAGCTTAGCATCAAGATGGGCGTTGAACTCAATCAGCAATTGGAACTATCCAAAAGTTTGTGAGCCTTCATCTCATCTGCTTAGATGCATTTGATACAAGAATACAGAAGATGTAATTTAGCTTTCTTTTCCTCTTGTAGTGATGTAGGCCTAGTATCCAGCGATACTAGACTATGACGCATGCCCAAGTGCGAGCCACAATTGTAACGTACTAAGGGACTTTTGCAAGGTACAAGAAAAAGAGGAAATTAGGATTGAGACAATAAAAGAAGACAGCAAGAGAAAGCAACAGAAAGAAGAAAAGAAAGAAAGACACAAAAATCTGAAGCGAAAAATGCAAAGTGGTATGTACAGATACTAGTGACTCAGTTCTTGCTGCAACTTTCAACTATATACCTAGATATTATCTTTTCAGATCCTAGCATTCTTATTCCTAGTAAATGATGCATTTGCGGACGTGTCAAAAAGACTGTTCAATTGTAGATACAGTAGATCATTATCCAAAAGCTCTATGCTTCGTGCTAACATGTCTGTTTGAATTGGGATTACCAGCTGGTAGGAGGTGTCATCAAAGAGCTTGCAGATCGACAACTTGTAATCTATAGACCAAGAAATGATGAACACCGGGCTGAATACAGCTATTTCGCTGTGATCACTGGTCTTTCGTTCTGTATGAGACTCATGCTCTGCTCTGACTAGCTTGCAGCAGGATATGGGGCCAATGTGGAGATCATCATATGTGCTTTGGACGGTAAGACTTGAAACTTTGAAAATACCTACTTTAGACATAAAATCGACAAACATCACATACTGCCCGTTATTTAATGATTCGAGTCCTATTATAGGGAAGCTGGAAACATTAATTATTCTTTTGGGCTCTATGCTTTCTTCAGCATTATAAATGATCAAGTCTCCGTATTGCGTCCCAGCAATTATAATATCCGATTCTGGAGATAGAGAAAGGAGAGACACAATCCAGTTTGCCGACTCCAAATGCATCCTAGTATCTTTATTCTTTTTACTTATAGTTCCTGCCTCCCATTTGGCAGTTAGATGATGTATGTATTTCCTATCGTAGGAGTAGTTCACATTGAAGGAAGCAAACCTCCTCCTTAGACTCATACCAATATCCGGAGTCCTATCCACTAGGTTGATTTCGCTCTGTTGAACGCTCTCGGATGAGGCTTTGTAAAAATTCTGCAAGTTTTCTTTTGAGTCATTCTCCAGCTCAGCACTTCCTATCTCAAGGTCATAAATTTTTGGTTGACTATTCATGCCAGCACTCATAATTGTGATTCTTCCAGTCTTAAAATTCATCGTCTCTACACATGATACAGGCTTTTCTATTAAGTAAATACTGTAACCATCGCTTGAGTCGTCATTGATGAGGTCCCGGATCACTATCTTTCCCTTCGAAGAGCATGTAAAGAGGTACTGTTTGTTGATGAACTTCATCGACATTATTGAGTCTGAAGAGCCTAAGTTGGAATGTTTCCACTCCTTCGTGAGTTTAAAGTTCTTCTTGGAACGTGGAAGCGTACTGTTCTCGTAGAGTTGAACTAATCCTGACTTCTTCGCAAGCGCAATATAATGTTTTCCTTTAAATTTGAACAGCAAAATCTGCTGAAGGATCCCACTATTCTTCCCAATACCGCAGTTATTCTTACAGCTTAATTTAATTTTACCATTCTGATTCTTAATTCTAATTACTTCTCATATTAGTAAATCGAGCCTTGGTTAAGTGAGCAGTACATTATACTTACCTACTAACCCTTCATTCGACTGATCCGCTAACAAAAAGTCCATTACTCAGATGGTCCTTGATTGCCCTTATATATGTCTCTTACTAGATACTTGACAAACAGGATGTGATTTGAAGATGCAGGTAGCATTAAAGGGGATAATTTGAATCGGGGTAGTACATATGTAAAATAGATATTTATTCCACGACCTTTCTCATAACATTCTCATTAAGCGGAGTATATAGACGTATCGTTCTCACATAAAACCTCTATTAAAATATATATCTATAGATCATTATTGCCACCCCTTAAAGGTTTGACGATGTTTAAATTTATGCCAGTTTTAGGAGGAGATAACTCTACTTGCGTTTGTTCAGTCTTCAAGTTACTACTGAGGTTTCGATTAAGCCGCGACGACAGCGTACACCCAAGACAATGCTTTTCCTTAGGTGTGTCTATATGCTTAGACTCAGGTACCAGCTCTCTTGCCTCATTGTCCGATTTTTGAGAGTACGATTCTAATCTATCTTTGATGTAATTCAACTTATTCTCAAAATTCAAGCTTTCCTTCAGAACTTGAAGCTTTTGTTCCTTCAAAGCACTTTTTAAATTCTCTATCTTGACATCCCTAGATTCTATTATTTTTTCACTGATAAGTAAATGTTTCCTCAAATTTATATTGACTAGTTCAACATCTGCTAGCTTTTCATTAAGCCGCAGTAGCAACCCCTCGAGCTTTGCTAGCTTGTGTTCCTCTTGGTGAGAAATTCTTACATTCTCCATCTTTAGGTTCAAAAATTCATCTTCTAACTCGCAAATCTTTCTATTCCTTTGCTCCAATTCTTCTATTAATCTGTGAGACGAGTCAGAGTTGTTAGTGTTTTTACACACATCAAAGTCTTCTTTAGCTCTTTTGTCCAAATCTGAGCCAGATTTCCAAAAATCTAATTCCTTTTCCAATTCGGCGATACGTTTCTTGTATTCTTTGTTCTCTTTTTCCATTAAGTTAAGTTTATTCTGCAAGCTACCCGCGCTCATCTCTGTATTAATATGTACATTATTCTTTATTCTTTTAGCTCTAGCACCAAACCTGAGAGTTGATAAAGTCTCTGATTCATTGAATATAGATGGTGAACATGTGATAATGAGTGAGGTCCGAGAATTTCCTCCCAAGGACTCTTGAAGGATTCTAGTGAGCTTTGAATCTCTATAGGGAACATGTGTCGATTTACCATCTGTGAGCGAAAATATTACATTTCCTAGAGCCGAGAGCGAGCTGTTTATCTTCTTTGCCTCTTCTAGACTTTGTCCTTGTGCACCGGTTTTATCTACTTTTTCTGATCCAGCCAAGTCAACAAGAAATAATCGACTCTTTTTGACGACTTCGCTCAGCCTTTGGCTCAAGTTAATTTGAAGAATTACATGAGATCTCGAAGAACTAGCATTCATGCTGGTTGAACCTATCGATCTTGCCATATTCCCTTGCTTTATTACCGATTCGAGTTCTTCTGAAGAGGATATGAACGCTTTTGAGAGCCCTTTAACATATATGCCATTATTCTTGTCTTCACTTATCACAAATTTTTTGGGACTGGGACTATCAAACCCTCCCGTTTCTGCTTTCGGATTAAGAAGATCGTTTATGTGCTCATTATATATCTCCATATATGAAGCACTAACCGTGTACTCAATTTCAGAGGAGCTGCTTTTGATTCTTTTGAACAAATCATCTGCCATTCGAGGGATTATTCCGCGATTCTCTTCATCGATAAGAGATGGCCCCGTCATTGTGTATGATTTACCAGACCCGGTTTGACCATACGTAAGAACTGTACCATTATACCCTTTAAAAAAGTCATCAACAGTTCGAAGCATTGTCATCCCATAAAGTTCCTCTTGGGTCGCATCAGCGTCAAAGACGCGATCAAATGTAAACGAACTGCTAGCATCCTTACCGCCAATTACCACAGTCTTGGATTCTCTTATATAGAACTTGCTACATGCTTGCCACTTCTCACTCTCGTTGAGTGGTCGGAATCGACAGATCACGTTTACGTTAGAGTGTTCGTTGCCAACTGTACTGTTACGGCGTATTGATCCACTACTTTGATCTGGATCTTGTCTATTTCCCTTTATTATCTGTGTACTTTTAGGGCTCGTAAATACAGACATAATAGTGATTTCTATATCCTGACTCTATCTAGAGTATGCCCTCCCTTTTTCTTAGTTGTATGGTGCTTTCTGCTTCAAGGAATCTTTATAGATAAAGCCATGATTGTAAACTTCTCTTTGTGTCGCAGGAGTTATGTCGTCTATGTCGTTCGATGTCGTCCTCATCACGATGATTCCAATCGCGGTCATGGAAAGTCCGAGTCATTCTGATAAGAGTCCTCAGTCTCATTACACACTTGTTGATAAAGTCTACATGCAAGGCGACCAGTATGAGACTTGACAGTAATAAGTTTTGTCTGTAGCATAAAAGATGTCACAGTAATGGATAGTTGTAATCTCTGAAACCGATGAGTCAAGTCTATGTTGGTTGAGAATATCTATTTTATTACTTGTAAGTCAGAAATTGGTTTATCTCACGTGTTATCGTAGAAGAAAAATTACTCAGTGAGTCAAAATTTTTCAACTTAAATAGCTTGAATAATCGGTGAAACTTAAGCTTTCTCAGATAAGAATCAATACAATCAAAATGTCAGCTGCTCAACAACTCGGTGAAACGTTTCAAAGGTCGATGAGCATTTCAGGTTCACCTAAGGCAGTATCTACCTCTCCAACTCAATCCTACATGAACCAATACCTCAACAAACCTTCCAACATCAAGGCATTAAAACCATTTTCAACAGGTGATATTAAGATATTGTTACTAGAGAACGTCAACCAGACGGCTATAAATATTTTCAAGGGACAAGGTTACCAAGTCGAGTTCTACAAGACTTCATTACCAGAAGATGAACTTATCGAGAAGATCAAGGACGTCCATGCAATCGGTATTAGGTCAAAAACTAAACTTAATGAGAATGTGTTGCAACATGCTAAGAACTTGGTTGTCATAGGCTGCTTCTGTATTGGTACAAATCAAGTTGATTTAGAGTTTGCTGCGAAATCGGGTATTGCCGTTTTCAACTCTCCATTCTCCAACTCCAGATCGGTTGCTGAATTAATTATTTGTGAAGTCATTACTTTAGCCAGACAACTAGGCGATCGTTCAATTGAGATGCATACTGGAACCTGGAATAAGGTAAGCGCCAAATGTTGGGAAATTAGGGGTAAGACCTTGGGAATTATTGGATATGGCCACATAGGTTCCCAGTTGTCCGTGTTGGCAGAATCTATGGGTATGAATGTCATCTACTATGATGTCCAAATGATCATGGCATTAGGTAATTCTAAGCAAGTCGAGTCTTTGGATGAATTGTTGCCTAACGCTGACTTCATCACTTGTCATGTTCCAGCGACGCCTGAAACTAAGAATTTACTTTCCGCACCTCAATTTTCCGCAATGAAAGATTGTGCTTATGTGATTAATGCTTCCAGAGGAACCGTGGTCGATATCCCAGCTCTCGTCCAAGCAATGAAATCTGGTAAGATTGCAGGTGCAGCTTTAGATGTATATCCACATGAACCATCAAAGAATGGTGAAAACTTATTTGGCGATTCTTTGAATCCTTGGGCTTCAGAATTACGCTCTTTGAGAAACGTTATCTTAACACCTCACATTGGTGGCTCCACAGAAGAAGCACAATCGGCGATCGGTATAGAGGTGGGCACAGCATTGACCAAATATATAAATGAGGGTACCTCTTCAGGTGCAGTAAACTTCCCTGAAATACAGTTGAGAGGTTTGAACTTGGATCAAGAAAATGCAGTCAGAGTCTTGTATATCCACCAGAATGTTCCAGGTGTCTTGAAGACTGTGAACAATATCTTATCCAACCACAATATAGAAAAGCAATTTTCTGACTCCAGAGGTGATATTGCCTACTTGATGGCTGATATTTCTGATGTGGATCTGGCTGATATAAAATCACTTTATGAGCAGTTGGAACAAACCCCTTATAAAATTGCTACAAGGCTTTTGTATTGATTTTGAACCATAATTATTATATAGTAAGTATAAAAATAGTGACTTGATTCTTATTTAGTATTAATAGATTGTATTTGAAATTCTCTTGATAGTTGATGAAGTAGTGCGGGTAACAATTATGAATTTTGTGTAATATCTTTTGCGGACTGAGCGCCTGGTAGGTGGCGACATACGCTATCAGCTTACGTTTAGTATTAAGAACTGTTAGAGAGCTTAGAGAAGGTAACGCCCACGATACAATGGCATTAGTATCAGCATCACCATATTTATCTTTGCTCAGTGAAAAGGACCTGGGTTTAAAGACATATGCGTTAACTTCTTTGATTGATATTGTAGATCAGCTATGGGCGGAGATTGCCAATAAGATAAATGAATTGGAAGAATTATACGAGGACAAGACATTCGAAAGGAGGGAGTTAGCAGCTTTGGTAATTTCAAAAGTTTATTATAATCTAGGAGATTTTGATGAGGCCGTCAAGTTTTCATTATTGGCGGGAGAGGAATTCAACATCAATGAGCATTCTCAGTATGTCGAGACAATAGTATCTGAATGTATCAAGCGTTACAGTGCTTTATCTCAGAAGGCATACGAGTCAAAAAGTGTGTCGATAGACAAACAATTAGAGCATGTTTTCGAAAGAATGGTTGAGAAGTGTGTGAAGGGTAAAGAGCTCAAATTGGCATTGGGAGTTTGTTTGGAAAGTTACCGATTAGACTTAATCAACTCGATTTTACAAGAAGAGGCAAAATCTAATGAAGAGAATGCCTTAGGTTTCATAAATTACATCTTGACTTGCTCTAACACAGTTTCAAATATCACCGTGAGGACTGACTTGCTCAGGTCTTTGATTTCCTTCTTGCGCAATATCAACACCAAGGATTTTTTCACTATTTTCAAAATTATTGTTCAATTGAACGAGTCATCTTTGGCCGTACAAATCTTTGAGGAATTATTCAAGAACGACGAACACCTCATAGCCTACCAAGGTGCTTTTGACCTTGTAAATGCTGGTTCTCAGCAATTGCTTGATGAAGTAATAACCGGTTTGAGCGAAAGTGAAACCTTTGTTCTGACAAACACGAATGAAGCTAGGCTCTTGAATATCTTGAGCGGAGTACCAACTTGTGATTTGGATATAACATTCTTGTACAGAAATATTAATACCGATATTTCAATCTTGAATAAGACAAAAAATTCGTTGGAAGGAAGAAGTTCTATATTTCACTCTGCTGTAACTTTTGCTAATGCCTTTATGCATGCCGGAACTACTGAAGACTCCTTTTTCAGAAAGAATTTGGAATGGCTTGGTAAAGCAACTAGCTGGTCCAAGTTTTCAGCAACTGCTGCCTTAGGTGTTATTCACAAAGGTAATTTGTCGCAGGGAAGGAATATTTTGAAGCCATATTTGCCTGGTTCTAGCGGGTCTGCGCATACAAAAGGTGGGTCACTTTTTGCTCTAGGTTTGATATTTGCAGGTCATGGAAGAGAAACGATAGACTATTTGAAGCTGTTTCTAGATGAGCATGGAAACTCTGCTGGGAACAAGGACACTGATGTTATCTTACATGGTGCTTGCCTTGGTTCTGGTGTGGCTGGTATGGCAACAAATAATGAAAGTTTGTATGAGGAACTTAAGGTGGTATTGTTTTCTGATTCTGCCACATCTGGTCAGGCAGCTGGTTTGGCAATGGGCTTGGTTATGTTAGGTTCAGGTAACAAGAATGTTATAGATGATATGTTTAATTATGCTAAAGAAACTAAGCATGAGAATATCATAAGAAGTTTGGCTATAGGTATAGCTTTGGTCAATTTTGGACGTGAAAAGGAAGTATGGCCAACATTTGCACAATTTATGGATCAGGAAGACCCTATCTTGAGATATGGTGGAGTTTTTACAATTGCGTTGGCTTTTGCGGGTACTGGAGATAGGAAGGCAATCAAGAAGTTGTTGCACTACGCGGTTTCTGATCCTTCTGATGACGTCAGAAGGGCTTCGGTTCTTGGCTTAGGCTTCTTGCTCATAAGAGATTACACTTCTGCTCCTCAAATTGTTGAATTGTTATCGCAATCGCACAATCCACACGTTCGTTATGGGACAGCTATGGCTTTGGGTATTGCGTGTGCAGGAAGAGGTTTATCTTCAGCCATTGAAGTTTTGGAGCCATTGACCAAAGATCCGGTCGATTTTGTTAGACAAGGTGCGCATATCGCTACGGCGATGATATTGATTCAGCAAAATGAATATACTTACCCCAAAGTGAAAGATTTTGTTGCCCAATATGCTAATACTATCAAGACTAAGCACGAAGATGCTTTAGCCAAGTTTGGTGCTACCCTAGCACAAGGTATAATAGATGCTGGAGGCCGTAATGTAACCATTAGTCTCGAACATTCAAGGATGAATACATTAAACAACAAGGCTATTGTCGGTTTAGCTATATTTGTTCAATCTTGGTACTGGTATCCATTAGCTCATTTCTTATGCTTATCATTTGTTCCAACTTCAATAACGGGTGTCAGAGGAGATTTAAAAGTGCCAAAGTTCCAACTTTCATGTCATGTAAAACCTGAGGTTTTTGAGTATCCACCGAAGACAGAAGAACTTAAGGAAAAGCAACCAGAAAAGATGGCTACAGCTGTATTATCGACCACCGCTAAGGCCAAGGCTAGAGCGAAAAAGAATTTAGCAAAGAAACAAAGGTCAGATTCTGCAACTAAAGCAGATGTTACAGATAGCATGGACATTGACGAAAGCGGCCAAAAGATTAAATCAGGCAATGAAATTGAAGATACCAAAAATCGTGAGGAGCTTGTATCAATACGTTATTCAAAAACGCCTTACAAGATTGACAATCTTTCTCGTGTTTTACCTGCTCAGGCCAACTACGTTTCATTTACAAAAGATAGCAGGTATGTTCCGGTGAGAAAGTTTAAAGGTGTGGGAGGGATTATCGTTCTCAAGGATACACGCCCTGATGAAAGTGCTGACTTCATCAAGACTGTCCGGCAATTGAATATTACAGAGGCTCCATTGCCTGAGCCATTCGTCCTCTCGGAGGAAGATATAAAGGAATTGGAGCTGTAGCTCCCTTCCAGTACTCTCTAATGATGATAAACTTGATATCACTGAGTGTTTAGAAATTAATAATAATAAACGCTATAGAAGATATTTAATATAAAAGATTTCTAGTTCAACTTTAAACCTCTACGACTGCCGTGACGGGACGGTGATCACTACATAAACAGCCATCGTGCACATGTGATAAAACCTCATAACGCAAGATAGGAATATGTTGTGGAACCCATATAAAGTCTATAGTCGATTCCTCGCGACCCTTCTCAAAACCTGTATTTGTATGTTCGAACCCTTTTTTTTCTTTACAGTTACATGCGTCAACCAAGTACTTCGATAATGTTTGGTAAGCTTCTTCGTGCTTCTGGCTATTGAAATCGCCGCAAAGAATGCTGATACCTTGCTGACCATTCATCAATTTTACGAGCTGCTGCGAAGACTTAATTCTGGCACGCTTTCCCTTATGATCATAATGAGTGTTCATCATATTTACAACTTTACCAGAAGATAAACTTCTCAAGGTTGCAATAGTTACAATTCGTGGTAATGCCGCATCCCACCCTTTACTGGGTGTGTTGGGTGTTTCACTGAGCCATAGCGTGCGTCCAGCCAAAAAGCTCCATTCGGTCGACTTGAACAAGATTGGAGAATATTCCCCTTTCGTATAACCATCATCTCTGCCAACCCCATAGTATGACCATTCCCTTCCCAAGCCATTGAGTATATCCTGTAGCTGATTGTGCTTCACTTCCTGCAACCCCACAAGCGTGGGTAACTCTTGTGATTGTTTTTGCAAAATATCAATTACCCCTTCTTTTCTCTTACTCCAAGGCTCTTCATTCTGCATTCTGTTCTTTGCATCTTGCCTGATATTGTGAGTATATATTTGTATCTTAAATGGGGTTCCTTGTACTTCCTGAACTACCGGCTCGACATGCCCATGAGTGGTCACACCACTAGGGTTCGAATTATCGACATATTCGTCAATCTTATTCTTAGCTGCTCCTATGATTTTTTTCCCAAAGTGTGAAATTCCCATTATCTGTCCTAATGAAGTATACTATAACTTGACTATAATTTTCGTCTCTTCACCTCATTGCCTGGAGCAACATAATGTTGCTATCTTGGCAGAGTGAAAAAAAGAATAATGAAGGATGCGAGGTTCGAACTCGCGCGGACAATCGTCCAGCAGATCTTAAGTCTGCCGCCTTAGACCACTCGGCCAACCCTCCATTTTTAATAATCAGATTCTTATTTATTATATTCATACTTGATACTTGGCCGACCTTAAGAATTCTCAAATAGTTAAAATGATTGAAAGTAATTTCTTATGTCTTCGGAACGGCTCCTTTATTCAGCATCACAAACTGTGAAAGCGGTATTATATGAAGATGGTGTACGATTGCTAGAACAGCCAGGTCCATCAAGAACCCAATATAAGAAAGAGCGCTCTGCCTTTACATCTTGCTTCTCTTCGAGCACAAGTGGTGATACGTATAAAAATGAGATCAACTTCAAGGATATTTTATGGTGCGAACGGATAGCAGGCGATGAAAGTAACGATACATTCGAAATAGTTTATGTGGGTGATACAAAGAAAGGATCTATTGAAAGTGCTCAAGTTCGCCTTATCAGCTCTCAAAACTCAAAACAAGGACTATCACTGGAAGACTTGCGCGCGTATGTATTAGACAAAGCTTACGATAATAGTCAAATTTCTCCCAGAATCTTAATTTTGATAAACCCATTCGGGGGTCAAGGTAAGGCCGCTCAGATATATAAGGAACAAATATTGCCCGTGTTGAAGGCTGCGAGAGCGAATGTTGTATACAAAGAGACGAGATATAGGTTTCATGCTTCGGACATTGCTCGCACACTTGATGCTGACGAGTACGATATTATAGCATGTTGCTCGGGTGACGGAATACCTCATGAGGTAATAAATGGCTTTTTTGAGAAGTCTGATCATGGATTAGAAGCGTTCGAAAAGGTCGCGATCACCCAATTACCATGTGGCTCTGGAAATGCGTTATCGCTTAGTACTCATGGAAGCAATGACGCGTTTAAGGCCACCGTCGCTATGTTGAAATCACAAAGAGCAAAACTTGATCTAATGGCAGTAACGCAGGGCACTGGAGATAGGAAAAGAACAAGACTCTCTTTTCTTTCTCAATGCTATGGGCTTATTGCCGATTCAGATATTGGTACAGAGCACTTGCGGTGGATGGGAGCGATAAGATTTGAATTGGGAATAGTGCAGAGAGTATTTACAAGATCCAAGTATGGATGTGACATTTTTATAAAGTATAAAACGAACTCTAAAACTGAGCTTGACAATCATTTCAATGAACACTACAATTCCAAAGTAGTACCAAAAAAGTTGTCGGCAGAGCAATTCAAGCTACATGGTCCCGATTTGGATCAACCTGTTCCTGAAGATTGGGAAAAATATCCTGATACTAGCTCAGAAAATTTGACCATATTTTACGTCGGGAAGTTACCTTATATATCAAGTGATGCCCAGTTCTTTCCGTGTGCTCTTCCCAACGATGGTGCAATGGATATGGTGATTGTTGACACGAGTGCATCCATAATTGACACTACTTCAATTTTACTTTCAATAAGCAACGGAACTCATGTCGATCATTCTAAAGTGCATCATGCGAAAGTATTATCCTATAGACTAATTCCAAAGATAAAGGACTCGAATGATCATTATATATCTGTTGATGGTGAAAGCTTCCCATTTGAACCATTTCAAGTTGAGTTACTCCCTGCTGTCATGACGGGCTTACTATATGACGGCAAATACGTTGAAACAAAATCCTCGCTGAATTTTTCTAATTACCAGGATTAATATTAGGTGCTTTAGATATGAGGCCCGCACGCTTGGTTTTTTTTATCTTTTTCATGTTTTGCCTGTCTCTTATCAGCTGGTTTCGGTGAGTTTCATGTTCACCATGTTGAGAATTTTTGAACTTTAGCTCCATCATGTTTACTAATTTACTCAACATTTTCTGATAACCATCGTTGCGATTTCTTATCTCTGCCTCTAATAGTTGCTCGTTATTTAAGTACTGACGAACGAGATCCCTTACTGAGTGATCAATAAAATAATAAAGATAGTTAATGGTTTCGCCATCTCCAATTGCTAGTTTTTTCATTTCCTTAAACTGGTTCAACAAAGAAATAAAATCGTTATCAGTCCCCTCTTTTATGATTGGTTTGAACGAGGTATGCACTGAACAGAGTAAGATTTTTGTAGCCTCCATCAAGATTTCATTGGAGATGCGGTATTCGGCACTTGTGCGTTTGACTTGACGAACCTCGCTCAAGAGTTTTGGAACGTTTTCCCTGATGATTGAAAGAGTTTTGTACAACTGTAGATTTGACTTTGTCAAGTATTCGTTCTCTTTGTGTTTATCGTTCTGCTCCTTTTCAAGGATCATAATCTTACTCCTGAGAGCACTGAGTTCGTCTTTCTTCTTATCTAACTCCTCCTGCAAACCGTGGTACTCCAAAGTTACTTCATTAAGTCTGGTGACCTTATCCTTTAAATGGCATTGTGCTAAATCAAACCTGGATTGCAACTTGTTCAACGATTCTTTGGATTTTTCATTTTCTATCGTCGAATCTTTCATCAAGCGTTGTATTTGACTTTCAAGTTCATTCCTATAAGCTAACTCTTCATTTATTTGAGAAGAAGCCTCCTCCATGTGAACTGTATATGTTTCGACCTTTTTCTTCAATGCTATTATCTCCTCTTTGTCCTTTTCAGACTTATTCTTCCACTCTTCAACTTGACACTTCAATTTTTCGATTTCGGAATCTTGGTCCATGGACTTTTGCTTGGCCTTTTCTTTCTCTGCTCTTAATAATTCCTGATCTTTTATTGCAAGGTCCGCTTTTGACTGGGCATTATCATAATTGGATTGAAGGACATCTTTCTCTGCTCTTAATATCTCCAAATCCTTGACTAGAATATCAGCTTTTAACTGGGCATTATTAAAGTCAGATAGGAGAGCGTCTTTTTCTGCCCTTGAGATTTGCAATTCTTTTATCAGAAGGTCTGCCTTTGACTCGGCATTATCAACTTTGGAAATAAGGATGCCTCTCTCGTTTTTCAAACGCTGATGATCTTTTAGTAACTCAGAGAATTTTTGCAGAAGTTTATTGTTGGTGCTATTCAAGTAGGCAATTTTTAACTCTTGTTCTGAAAGCTTCTGTCTTAATTCTTCCTTCTTGTCTTCATTTTTTCTGTTTTCAAAATTAGAGCTCTCCAAATTCTGTTGGTCCAGTTTGAATAATCGTGTCAAACTTTGCCGTGCTTTCTCTGAACCTGAAGTAGAGCCTTCGGTATGCTCCTTCAATTCAGGTTCCCTTATCTCCTGTTGGTCATATGATGAGCTGTCTAGATGCCCTTCTATGTTATCATTGTTGTAAGCATCATGAGTTTTGGTCGCAAATGAAGCCTGATCTCTAGGCATTTTTTCTTCTAAGGGTCTCGTATCCTGCTGTTCGCCCTCATTCGGATATGAGCCGTTCGATACAACTTTCTCATGCACCAGCTTCTTTTGAGCTTTCAGAGAAGCCTTCTTATTTTTCGCTTCCTTCGAAGGTTTCGAAGGCATAATTTTTGCCTCTTCGTTGTGCCCATGGCTGCGAGCTATGTTGCGCCTTGAGCAGCAAAAATCCTTTGAGTGTAGGCATTCCTCTTTGCCAGCCTCATTCAAGCTATTTTCAGATTTTGAATCTCTATGGCTTCTCTGCGTATGCTGTCTCCGATGATCTATAGGTTGGTCAAAGAACTCAGTGGACACGGAGACTTTCGAGCCCGCTCTTTTTGGATTATCATGGTAAAATGGTTCGACGCAATTATTTAGGACACTACAATCTTGGGAAAAGTTTTCGCTTGGGCTCTCTTTACTCTCATCTTGATCTCCTTCTTCAAGGAAAAGTGATACCATTTTTTGTTTTTCGTTTTCAAATGACCTGTATTCCTTCATCGAGTTAAATTCCAAACTTTCTTTATCTTTTGAGCCCTCTGAGTCACAATAGAATGAAGAAAGTGACCGCTGGCCGGATTCTATACTTTCGTCCCTAGTTTCCTTCGAGTTCAGTGATTCGTCTTCAATATTTGGTGCATTCAGCTGTATTGGTAGCGATCTCACCGACAATGCGGAGCTGTCGAAATGAACAGATTTTGGCACCTTGGGACCAAGTTTGGAAAGACTGGCCACCTTATGGATTCCAGCAGGAGCCGTTTTTTGGCGTCTTAAATTAATGCTACCGTCGAAAGGATCAATACTCATATCTCCATTTTCACTCATCCTGGAATCCTCATCTACGTAGAGATGGGGGAAAGGATTGGAGAATGAGTGTCTCCTCATGGTTGTGGCATCCGACGCATAAATACGTTCACTTGATGACCCTGAAAAACCGGAACTTGATGATGACCTTCCGTTATAATTTTTTGACTCATAATCAGATGCACTATGTGATAATGAAGGAAAAAACTTCTTTAGCATAATCAATTGCAATTGTTTGTAGTTCTTCTCTCGATTAATTATCCAGTTTTTGCACCTATTCCAAATTGCTGCGAAAAATAATGAACACAAATACAAATAAGTCCAAATGCCCTATCCAGTAACCTTTTAAGAAACCACTTTTTTTGCGCATTAGCTCGCTCCTATAGGCCACCAACAACTTCTAAGTACACGCCTCAGATATAAATAGTTCCATGGGTTAGAGTTTTAGCATGGCCCGAAGTATCTGTTGATGCAAGCTCATTAATTGGCACATATGTCGCAGTATATGTACTCTCTGAAAGTAGACGGGAAAAACGCTCAAATTTCATGTTGACAGAGCTTCAAAAAGCGTAATATTTAATCCCAGTTTTTTTTTAGAAAATTGCTTACCTTCATATTGCAGCTAGAAGAGCTATACTTCAAATGTTTATAATCATGATCCATACCTGAACCAATAGATACAGCTCGAAAGCATGAAAAAAAGGATGGGTAAAAAACCCTAGCTTTATAGGCTAAGTGTCTTCCTATGAAGAAAAGTAAAGAAATCAGTTGCTTTTATGGTAGCACTAGTTTTGAATGACTTGACATGGCAATCTACAGGGTTAAAAGAGCTTCTATCTTGCAAAGAAGTAAGTTCAGCAAGCATAAAAAAATCAGAAATGGTTTCGTGGTCTAGTTGGTTATGGCATCTGCTTAACACGCAGAACGTCCCCAGTTCGATCCTGGGCGAAATCATTGCGCGAATGGTTTAGTGGTAAAATCCAACGTTGCCATCGTTGGGCCCCCGGTTCGATTCCGGGTTCGCGCATTTTTTTTCACTCTTGGACTACTATAGACGCTCGTGTTCACGGTGAACTAGCTTACTAGGTTACTTTTTGAATATCAGAATTTGTCTATTACAATGATAATCTATTAACTATTAAAAATTGATATAAAATTTCTATATATGGTGTTAGTAAACTCAGAAAAGATTCAACTCATGCAAAACATCTCACTTGGATCATATAAGTGTTAATTATGTTCATTTTCTGCCTGAAGACATTGTTAAGTGGCATATCATGACGATAACGCATTTATGTATAATCATGTAAGTGCAAATGTTCATAGATTGTTTCAAATCATTGAAAAATTACATACACTTTATTCGGTTCATATAAAAAGAAAATGAAAAATTCTTCTTTAATCGTTGAAGAGTACTACTCAGTTACCACGTGACTCAAGTTCAGGTGAATTCGAATCAGCAGAATGTCCCAATTGATATCTATAGAGTTCCTTATACCATTGCTCAACCGATTCTTTTCTTTCCCTCAATGCATCATTATTTATCCTCGCTCCCATTACATTCATGTCATTCATGGCATTTGTACTTTTAGACAAATGAGTTCCCATCTTTTCATTTTTTTCGGCGTATAAACTGATTTGATTCTCGTTCTTCTGGGCATTGATTACTTGGTCTTTCTGAGAGAGCTCTACTTTTGACACTTCCGGTATCGTAGATCTTAAGCTATCTAGCCATTTTTGTACCGCTCTTGAAAGCTGTTGTTTGTTTTTATCGTAAATATCATTCATCATAACGTATCTGTTAAGCAAACAGTTTTCGGCTTGAGTCAGGTTGTTTCTTGATGTCGATTTACGAAGAGAATCTGAATGAATGGATGAAGTTTCTTGCTGACACAAATCCATACTGTCTACGTTTGATTCATCAAATTGAGTGGGCTGTTCAACATTGAATCCGATTACGTACAAGGATTTGAAATTAGTCAAGAGATCCTTCGCAGAAAGGGACATCAAAAAATCGTTCGATATGGTTGATTCAGGTACGTTTATAATTAATTTGTCGACGAAATCAACCTTCACATCTGATAGCTCACCCTTGCTTATCATTCTGATTAAAACGTTCTCCAATTCTTTCTCAGATAATTTAATCTTCCTCATAATAGTTTCGAATTTAATACGACTATACGCCTTGAGTAAATTCTTGATAATTCTTATGCGTAGATTAGTGATTATTATTGATTTAGAGGAGCGAAACGTGCTATCTGTCATGAGCATATCTCTCTTTTCATGCATGCGATTAATTGCATTCAATACTCCATCCAAGTCCAAGTGCTCGTACGAATTCATTACATTTATCAAATCAGAGAACTCATCAAATTCAGAGTATATTTGTGTCTCCTGTGATTCAAATGGATTCATCTCGCTTTCGGTTATTATACCGCACCATATAAACCGCTTCAATGCCTGCTTCTTCAAAGGTGAACCCGTCTCATCAAAGTTCTTGAAGCACTCGTAAAAGCTCAATCTAGCTTTCTCAAAATTCCCTCTATAAAATTGCACTCTTGCACAGCAATCCCTTACTATTCCCATGATCTTTGGATGAGTAACAGTTGAGGGAACAGATAGACTTCTTCTGTACAAATCTGTGAGTTTTTTTATATCAACGACTGGTCTCAGGGAGTAATAGACAATCTGTGCGGATATAACCTCTAGCGAGAATGAATTTTTGCAATAATCAGAGCAGTGTTCTAAGGCTGAATTTAGTTCCAGTATTAATTCATCACATTGTGACTCCGAATGTTTCTCATTCATGATGTTTAATGTTATAATTTTGATGCGAAACCAAAGCCTTTCTACAGCTAACTTTGACAAGTCGCAGGTATCAAGGCCCAGAAGTATTATTTCGTTCATCTTTAGAACGAAATCAAGGTCATTTGATTTTGAATAATTGCTCAACATCCTGCTAAGAGATTCTTCAGCATATGCTTTCCTTACCTTAGGTATGAACTTCATAAATTCCTTAAGGTAATCTAAGCTTGATTGTAGCTTTCCTTGATAGTAAGTGATTTTTATTATTTGTTTTAAAACCCTAAAGATCCATTCCGCCGTATCATCATTGACCGAAGTTGTACGTAATAACATATCCAATTCACTAATAGCTTTATTGGGATCTTCATCCTTTAAACTCTTTATATTATAATACTTGTTTTCCTTTCAAACGTTAGTCGATCCATTGATTCTAGAAAAGAATGCATACATACAATATTATTTTCCCCCAGGACTTCTTGTTCCTCGATCACGTCATCATCATCTTCAAATTCAAACTCATATGACTCTTCAGAGAAGTATTCGTCGCTTCCTGACATTCTGAGTATGACTGACGAATATCTTTCTCAAGAGGTGGAAAAAGCTTCAGCTGAGCTTGAAAGTCCTCGAATGCGAAAAGTGCGATATCGAACCAAAGACAAGAAGGAAGAGTCTCAGAGACAAGAGAAGTTAGTGAAGACAATAAAAAACCATATAAAAAGCAAACAAAACAGTTATTAAGAAGAAGGATGATAGAAAGAAGGGTTCATAAGACAGAGGGGGTTGTTAATGTAAGTAATTAAACAAAAGTAGATATTTGTATATTATTCTCAAAGAGAGCTTCAAGAAGTAAAATATGTCAGGCATGTCTGTCTATTCTAAGAAATGTCAACTTCATATAATACGAAGGGTTCATACTCTGTATCAAGTAAGGAAGAAAATTCGTGAAGATCACTTCCTTTCGAGTTACCTTCGCCACCTAAATATCCATACTTTGCGATCAACTCTTTCTTAGCCTTTCCTACATTCTTCAAATTCGAGTCCTCAAACTTGATAAGGAAAGAATCGAATTGAGGAGGTAATCCATACCTTAAAACTGACTCAACGTAGACTCTGATGGCCTTTATGTGGAACCACGCAGAAAAAATGTCAGAGTATGCAGTAGAAGCTAAACGAATTAAGTCATTCTTACTCTTAGATTCAGTTGCTCTCGTTATGTCGAATTCTTGTCTCATTTTTGACAAATTCTCTTCTGAATACTCAAAATCAGTACGTGGCTGCCACTTACGCTCTCTCGCTTTGTTAGCGAATTCTTGAACATATTTTTTGAACAAGGTGACGCCATATAAAACGTACTCCTTATCCTTAGCGATTTCATGAGCGGATCTAGGGATAACAAATTCAGTCAATGTTTCGTAGGATTTCTGGAAGTCTGACACAGAAGATTTAGGAACTGCGAGTAATATTGTGGTCAAGTGATCCGAGTTCAACACGAAATGCTCGGGCTTGACGATATCATGCAATGACCTGATCGACAAATCTCCATTTTTCTTCCTATTAGCCGCCAAAAAATTAGACTTGGCCCCCTGATACAGCTGGTAAGCTGCCCGGACATCATTGTCTAAAGTAAATGCCTCACTCGAAATTATCTGAACCAATTGGGGCACGGGTTTATCCAATCTATATTTGGAAGCGTTCCATTGAAAGGATTCCACGTACTTCACCGTCGGATATGAATTCACCGTCTTGACAAACTTACCTTCTTTAACAGTGTTCAATATATCCACCACCTTAGAAATCGATCCACCTAACTGCAGATCTATCTTGGATAATTCTTCACTCTGCTGCACTAACGAATCTAACGTTCCTATTTGAAAGTCGGGCATTCTAAAGTAGAACAAAGGACTTTTTCCACCATTCAAATCTTGTTCCAACCATTGCTGTGATCTAATGGACTGCGGTAAAGATACCACCAAATATGTCGCTGAAACGCTCATAATCTTTAAGTAATGATGCTACGATTCTCCTTATCTTGAGTATAATCTTCGACGGAATACGTGAGGATTATCATCAGCGTACATTTCAGCACAATATGAGAGTTTTACTGTGAGAACGTGATGATAGTTACGCATGTTGATGCCTTTAAAGTTGATTTACAACTAAGATGGGGGCAATAGGTGGCTTTAACTATTGGCTACTACAGTATTTCATATATGTTCTAGGTTCTGCAATTGTGTAGGATGATGGAAAGGGGCCGTTGGAGAAACGGTGTTTATAGATCCTTCGCAATTTTTTTTTTTTTTTTTTTTTTTTGCTCTTCTCATTAGGTTTGAAATAAAGGCATCATAAACTGAAATTTTTAGATCAGAGTAGCCATAAGCATGAGTAATTCTCTCGAAGTAAGTTTTGAATAAGATTATGAGGTTCCGTATAGAATCAATCACTAACATTGAATAGGAAAGGCTAAAAGCTCACTCATCCGCATTCGATGGATTACTTTCACTTATACCTGCAAAATACTATTACGATGAAGCAACTCAAGAACAGTGGCAACAAAAGAAAAAGTCCAAGCAAGAGCAGTTACAGCATAAACGTGCAAAGTTCGATCCCGAGTTGAAAGAAAATGCAGACGAATATAGCAATTCCTATGCCTCAGCTAAGGATGTGATGAAGAATAGAGAGAAGAACGCAAGTAAGGTAACTCTCCCTCAAAGAATACAAGCCTTACCTGATTCTAATTTGGTAGCTTCTAATGCGGAGGACAAGGAGGATGACTTGTCGGAGGAAATACAGAATGATGGGTCGCTCACGAGAATTGATGCAGCAGACTCGGGGCCGGAAACTCCTCCTTTGATATCCGACGAGAAATCGTTGATATTTGATGACGAGGGTAACGAATTAGCCGAAGAGAATCGATACGAAAAGAATAACGACAATTCTAAGCACACAAAGAAAGGAGGGAGAAAGGATTTGTCTGCCGAGGAGCAGAAGAAGAAAGAGGAAAACCTTGCATTACTCCGAGAGAAACTCAATCTCAAAATCAGTTTAATGAGGGATAAAAGGAAAGCGCCAAATAGCAAGAATCCGGCGCCTAAATCAAGGGAGCAGATCTTAGAAGAAAGAAGAAGAAAGGCTGAATTGAAAAGACAGGAAAAACTCAAGAGAAAGCATGAGGAGATAGAAGACGATGAAGAGGAGGAAGAAGAGGAAGAGGAGGATGAGACAGACTCCGACTCGGATAATGAGGCTAGTGATGGTAAGCAGAAGGATGTGGTGTATGGAAACATAGAATTCGGGGATGGCAGCAAGCTTACAACAGATCTCAAGAGGCTTCGCTCTAAAAAGCATAAAGGACCAGCAAACAACGATATAAAGGCACATCTTCTCAAGTTGGAGCAGAAAAAGAAAAAGCTAGCCAACTTGTCTCAGGAGGAGCAGGAGGCCCTTCGTGATAAGGAGAACTGGCAAAAAATGATGCTACAAGTTGAGGGAGTGAAGGTGAAAGATGATGAAAAGCTCTTGAAAAAAGCTCTCAAGAAGAAAGAGAAGCAAAAGTTGAGAAGCGAAACGGAATGGAGAGAAAGGAAACAGATTGTCAAAGATACCACTGCAGCAAGACAAAAGAGAAGAGAGGAGAACTTGAAGGCCAGGCGAGATGGCAAAGGTAAGAAAGGCAAAAACCAGCCCAGGCTTAGAAAGTTCACTGGTACCGTTAATACACTTGCTAACAAAAAGAAACGTGCAGGCTTCGAAGGAAGCGCAAAATCGAAGGGAAAATCAAAAAAGTAATTATTGGCACTCTAATTTCATCATTCGAAAAATCCTACTTACCCTAGACATTTTCAAATAGAGTATATTCTTAATCCATTTTTCATTCCTTGACAATTACAAAAGTTTTGGTCTTCTGACGTCAAAATGTGGACTGCACATAATTATGTGTCGAACATTTTGGACGAATCTGCTCTAGTAACCCTTTTTTTCTTGCCATTAGCTCTTTACTTCTAAAGCAATTAAAATACTTATTGAGTTATATTGAACATCAATTCTATTAAAGATAATCTAAATTGTACAACATGGCTTATCAAGATCAATTGAAAGAGTACTTGGGAAAAATTGACTCTGTAAGTAGATATGCTCCTGGTGATGGTATTAAGTCCTGATACTAACAGAATTAGCAAACCCAAGGAAATCAAGTATTGAATAGGTTTGAAACACAAACGGGATTACCAAGGTCTTATGCCGTTTTGGGAGGCTTAGGGATCTACTTCATCATGATATTTTTGAATGTCGGAGGAGTTGGCCAGCTTTTGTCTAACATTGCTGGATTCCTTATTCCAGGCTACTACTCTTTACTTGCTTTAGAAACTAAGACAAGTAAGGACGACACCCAATTGTTGACTTACTGGGTTGTTTTTGCTTTTTTGAACGTTGTTGAGTTCTGGTCTAAGGCAATATTGTACTGGATCCCATTCTACTACTTGTTTAAAACAGTCTTCTTGGTTTACATTGGAATTCCATCTACAGGTGGAGCAGTGACCATTTATAATGCGGTTATTAGGCCCATTTCTCGCAAGTACGTGGCTAAGTCTAGCACTATTTCTGAAGACGTTGATGCTGCCGCTGAAGGCGTTTCTTCTTCTGTTCAATTGTAAGTTTCTAAGGTTGAATTTACATCGAGGTAAGATTTTTATATAGGTACGTACTCGTATTCAATCCGATGATGCTTATCAAATTATTTTAAAGTGTGTCAGAGAAGTCAGAGAAGTCAAACATTTTCTCCTCAGGTGTCCCGTTCAAATGATACTTGAGTTTTACTCTTAACTTAATCTTCGATCCCACCGGTCCATTTAACCGGAGTGACTGAACAATAGGAGACGATGTTGTAAGAACATCATTGCTTGAAGAAGTCATTGTTAATTTCTGCGATTTAGGCACAGCTATAAGCAACTGGAATCCTTCTATTGCCGTATTCTCAACTTTCGACTTCACAAGGGCTTCTAATGTAGCAGACCCATCACGGGGAAATGATTTTGGTATAAAGGATATGGTAAGAGAGGGGTCAGAATATGCTGTCATTGCATTCAGTGTGTCTTTGATAGCTGGCCCTTTAGACCCGGGTGAAGAGAATAAGTCCATAATGTCGTTCTTATCTGTTTTGGAGTCCGCTTTAGTAGAGACAGATCCTGAATTCGTCCCAAAGATGTCTGACAATAAGTCATTACTAGTCGTAGCCTGTCCTACGTCCAGAGCGCCGTTTGCAGGAACTTCATCATTCATTAGATCCAATAAGAGATCATTTGTTGTAGATTTTTGAGCACTCTTGCCATCCTTAGAAGAATCTTTCGTTTTACGCACTTCACTATTATTAAGCGTCAAGTAACTTCTTTCTTTGAGATGAGGCGCTGGCATCTTTGCTAAAATTCCTTTCTTAAACTGATCATTCTCAACAAAAAGTTCTTGAAATTCAACTGCCCTGGTCTGGATTTCGATATTACGGTCTGAAGTTCTTGATGATATTATCAATCTTAACTTCTCTATAGAGCTTGGGTTAGTGAACTTGATTGAGAGTTTTACAGCAGCAACCAATATATATGATACCAAGTCAACCGTTTCCTGCTCTGAAAATGAAGTATTATTGATTAATTTATCCATCAAAGAGAGAACGAGTTCTTCAGTGTAGGGTACCGATTTTCCATTCAATTCTATATTTGCACCTGAGATATAATCAGCGTATTCGCCTATGCACCAAACGCTGACCAAACATAGGCAAAATTGAGATGTATCATCCAAGGATGAAGATAAGAGCATCGTAACAATATGCTTCTTTAGTTCCACATCTTGGCATTGAGTGATCAAAGCTAAGATTATGGATATGATATCTGAAGGAACAAAATTGGCAGATAGCTTTAGCATCCGAATGATAGTATCAAAGAACCATTTTTGGTTTGGAGCGTATTTGTTGGCAGCAATTGTTAGCTGAGAAGTGATATAGGGTTTGAGTTCATCATCCTGACAATTCTCCAAAAATTGTAGTATTTCTCTGACCAAAACACGTATGTTCTGCTCACTTAAAATTGCGAAGGCAAGCTCCAACGCCCTTCTTCTTATAGATATGTCCCCATCCAAGAGACAAGCAACGATGGTGGATCTATGCCTCTGAACAGCAGTGGGCTCAATACTCATAACATTTAGTAATTGGTCAAGTGCAACATACCTGGTATTATTATCCTTCGTAGACAAGAATTTACCAAGGATATTCACCCCAAGAATTCGTAAGGATTGGTCTGCCTGAATCGCAAAAATCGTTCTCACACATTCATACAACACCGCATGAGCTGCATTCTTACCTGCTTCTAAGTTTGACGCAACTTGAGTCAAGATATCGTTAAATTGATCGAGGAAATCGTTAGGACAATTTGGGTCCGTCGCTAATAGCCTCAATGTTCCTAATAACTGCACTTGTAGGAAAGGATCAGTAATACCGACGACGTCGTATTCGGGAGTATAGCCACTACTTGAGATTCTTTTTAAATGAGTCAAAATCTTGAACGTCAACTTGATTAGCTGCGCTCTGCAGTCAACATCGGCCATGTATAAGGCTTGCACCAACCTTAAAGTTCCCAAAAGAATGCCTGGTGACTTGTCATTAATTAGGGTGAAAACGGATTCAAGGAAAAACTCATGAAGGTCGGGATCTTTATCTATCAATCGAGCCGCAACAAAGCATGCTTTTTTTCTCAAGTAGGGGTTCTTGGACGTAATGAGTCTTTCAACATTCTGATACAAATCTCTCGCCAATTCTGGCGAAGCGATATTCCCCAAGCAATTCAAGGCCAATCCAACTATAAAATGGTTAGGATGCTGCATATCGTTATCAAGTGAGTTGGTAAGCAAAGTTAAAACTTCCTGATTCTCGTCAAGCAAAAGCATCGTCGCCAAATATCCTAGCCTTTTATCTGCAAATCTAGTAGATGCCAATAACTTAATACATTCTACCTGTCCAAAATGCGTTTTTTCTCCAATAATGTACAAGTAAAGTAATTTGGAAATATTTATCCTTCGGGTGTTTTGATCCAAGCTTGCATCTCTGAACGAAGTCCTTATTGCCGCAGATTCCTTTTTTACAACAGTCCGCTCATCTGCAATAGTTTTGGCCTTTCTAACTGCCTTTATAAAGGACTTTAGAGATCCCATGGCATGCAATGTTCTATATATGTTTGGCTTACTTCGAACATTGTTTAACCGCTTGGTTGTATAATTCACACGCACACGACCAAATGCTTTAGCATTCGCCCATATAAAAGATACAACGACCACGGTGTAATAAGGTGATGTAGGAGAAATTAAAGGGCAAAGGCTTCGGCATGCCCATTTGAAGGCATATAAAGGTATTGGGTCATCTCTTTACTAGTTCTCATTTTGTTCTCTACATTTCCTAACAGCTCTTCATCTCTGCCACGAATGTTCACCAGCATAAGCGCCTAACCATCAGGTAGTAGATTCCAGATATTTAGAGGATGTTGATAATCAGTAGATATAATTATAAAATTGACTTAACGAATAAAGGTAGAGTCGAGTTAGATAGTATTTTGTAGGCTTCTTCCAATGTCCCCATGTAGTGCCTTCTGCTTAATCTAAAGAGTCACTTAACAGATGCGAAAAAAAAAGGAAGATATCCAGGTGATTTAGTTGATGAGTTTAGAGCCTTCGACTTCTGCAGAGGTTGTGTTCGAAACAACAAAGGGCCCAATCGTCATTGAGGTATGGGCAAAGGAGGTTCCACGTATTGCCAAAAAATTTATTGAGAACTGTCTCGGTAAGAAATATGTTGGAATAAGTTTTGAGAAGGTAGAGAAGGATTATTTAGTTGAATCAGGAAGTATCAAGCAAGAGGAAGTAGAAAAATTTGCAAATGAGTTTCATTCAAGGCTACGTTTTGATAGAAGAGGGTTGGTAGGAGCTATCAAGGTAGATGATGCAACCAGGTCGAATTCTGTTGATGGCTTTTTCATAACATTGAAGCCCACACCGGAGTTGAACGATGAGTATGTTCTCTTTGGAAAACTTGCAGGAGATTCGATATACAATGTTCTCAAAGTTAACAACAGCGATCTTGACGCGGATGGGAAGCCCTTGTATCCCACTGAAATTCAAGATATAAAGGTTCCTATAAAGTACTTCGATGAGTTGCAGATAACTGAGACCCCAGTTGAGCAAGAAGATCAACGTAGAGAAAATAGGAAGCGAAAGAAAAACCAAATCAAGCTTGGATATGTTGAAGAAGAAGGAGAAGAAGTAGAAGAAGGAGGGGTGGACGTCACTTTCAAGATGAAGTCTGCCCACGAAGTCATGGGCGCAGAGAGTAGCGCAAGAGGAAAAAGACCTAAAAAAGCAAAAGAGGAAGAAGAACATGTACAAACGTCAGATACTAACGTAAATAATGAAAGACATCCTAATCTGGATGAAGCTGATGTTCAGGCAGACACGGGAGAAGACAAGGGAGCTCATAATGTGGAACTGAACGAAGATACGCCTGCGCTGCGTGACTCAGAAGTATCATCGGCCGAGTCTCCAGAAAACTCTACAGAAGGATCAATAAAGGCAGCAGTCAGAGATCCTACAATTGACTCTGAATTTGATTCAGACCTTGATCTATCAGATGCAGAAAATATTGATTTAAGTGGTTACAAAGGTGGATTTCGATATAAAAGAACTAACCCAATGAATATTTCGTACAAATAAAAAATAACACAGAGAAGAAAAATGAAAATAACGAGGTTCTATTCAAATTATGCCGCCTTATAGCGTCAACGTGTAAATCCGGGTATTTCACTTTGTTTATTGCTCATACGCCTCATGGAATCCATATCAGCATAAGTAATATCGTCTTTCAACCAAGGATGATTCAAGAGACTCAGACAATCGAATCTCTTTTTCAGATCATATGATAAACATTTCAGTAAGAAGTCACACAATAAGGTCACCTCAGTATCATTCGAGTCAAATTTATACTTATCGACTAGCACATCGAATAAACTCCAATACTTCAAATGTTCAATATTCCTTAAATAGTAGTTTCCCTCACCATCTTTCTTAAAGAAATTCTTTCCATACTCACAGTTCTCTATAAACTTTGAAGAAGGAAACTCACACTTGAGCTCTATTATTTGTGCTAGATGGTCATCATCCTTACTGAAACTGCTACTACCACGAGGCTCAAACAAATAATCACCAGTGATTAATTCGAATACGATACAGCCAATAGACCACATATCTACTGCAGCTCCCCAAGTTTTACTTTTGAGAATAATTTCGGGTGCTCTGTATTGTCTCGTTTGAATTTGCAGTGTAAAATGATGATTATAGAACGTAGCATTTCCCAAGTCTGCAATCTTAATACACACGTTATCGCTGTTCTCGAAAAAACTCTCGAGATTGGTGATGGAAGAGCTGGTTTTCGATCTAGACAAAGAGTCTAGACAGTCGGCACCAGTGAAGATTTTTAACAAGTCCTTGCTAGCGATTGACGACAAAGGCTTTGACAGTTTAACCGGGCACTCCACGGTGTTAGCGATGGAATTTCTTGATTTCCGATAGGAGCACATGCTTGGTCTCTTCAGGAGACTTCTCATTTTTGGCAGAGACATATTCTGAGATGAGCTTCTTGTCTTAATTGAGGAGCCACATGCAATACTATTACAACCAGAAGTAGCCTTCAGGTTTCTTCTGCTTAAACCATGTCTCTCCATATGTCTATTTACTTTGTCCTCTTCAATCATTTTAACTAGAGTACGCATGTCTTTGATTTCAAGTAAAATATTCTCAGGCTTCAAGTCAGTGTGTATGATCCCACATCGATGAATGTAATTGACTGCCTGAAGAATTTGTCTAACAATATTTTTCGCCAATCTTAAGGGCAATGCACCATACGTTGTTTCATCACCAATCAATTTCAGCAACGAATCAACTGGTAGTGATTTCTTTTCAGATTCTTCATGCCTTGTACAGTTTCCACGTAATCCAATCATACCCAATCCAAATTTGGAAGAATTCAAAACCTTATGAGGTTTAGTGACTGAAGCTTCATGTTCAGGTTTCTCTGGATTATTCACGAGTTCAGAAGCTGCTCGAGATTTAAGCTCCTTGTGATACCTCTTGAACTTCATAATTAAACTCAATATGTTCTCTCCCAAAATCTCAAAGGCCATGCAGATGTGGGTTCCATTGGGACCAGTCACGTCAAAGTGATCCAACAACTTCATGACATGTTCATTTCCAGGATACTTCAAGTGATGCTTATCATGATACCTGAAATACTTTTTGTACTTTTCAGTTAAATGTCCTGACCCTAATGGATCTTGAAGTGCTGTTAACAATCGTATTTCGTCCATTGCCGCTTCTCTATAGTGCTCGTTCGATTTAATGAATTTCAACGCAACATAAAAATCTTCGTTGTTAGCAAAACTGGAGTCTTGCGAAGAGTTGAAGTCTTCGACCGTTCGTACTTTCGCTAACCATACGGTTGAAAACTGGCCCCACCCCAACTTACGGCAAATTATATACTCGCGGTTGGGGAAATTCAGAGAAAAGTATACTTCTCCTTTACTCACTGGGTGATACCCACCAAATTTGTATTCACATACATTCTCTTCCTGTCTCGGGTTGAAGTTTAGATCTGATTCCGTTTCCGAAAGTAGCTCCACTACATCGTAGCACTCCTCATCAAAATCAGAGTTCCCATACGTTCCGTCGAAGTCCGTGAACATATCATCAGAACTGAAGTTGCCACTGGCAACCTTATGAATCTCATCATTAACATCATTATCCATATCAAACACTTCCTTATTATGCTGCAGACTAGAGTCCAAGGGATCAACCTCCAGCCTCTCGTGCAATCGGCCCTCCGCGTTCGGCCTCATAGAGGAGTTGTTTAACGTGGCTTGTTCGTCAAGATTACTAGCAGATGTCATCTCACTGTTCTGCAACGAAATACAGCGTGCAGTAAAAGACGAATACATATCCTTCGATCCTAGATACGGATTGAGTCGGCTCTCGTCGCCTTTGGTCTCAAGAACTCCAAAGTTCCCCGAGCCCCCTCTGCTCTTCTCCCTACCCTGACCCACTCTTTCGCCCTCACTTGGCCCCAGTACAGCGCTGCCAATATGCATATTATCCTTCGAAACGCCTTCTTTCGGCTCCATCGATCCATCCTCTTTTTCTTTGCTTTTTCCGCGTGCTCCCAGCGTCTTTTGCTTCCTACGAAGTATCTCTCCAAAGCTAAACTTAAGCCCCGGCTTTCTTGTATCCTGTACTCCAATTTGCTGTCCATTCTTCTCTCTTCCATCACTTTTATCTCTCTTCTCTTCTTTTATTAGTCTATTCACCAACAACATTCTATCTTATTTTTAACCAGTCTTATTATTTGAATGTCATTAATGATGAAATATTCTTTAATCCTTTTACGATATTGCAACTAAAGGAAAGTTACTTTTATTAAACTTTCTACCAGATTAACCCACCTATATCTATTTTTATTAAGTTCTTTGCTATTACTATTCTGATGAGGATATTTCAAACTAGCGGTACAATTAGCCGATCAAATCCCGTAACCTGTAGAAATCTATATTTCCATCTAAACTGCAATGTTTCGCAATTTTTCTTTTTGTATGACGTTACGTCATAGCCATATTGGTGCGGAAACCCAACGGCGAAAATTTTCGCATGTCATGTATCATCCCAAGTTGGATTGAAGTGAGGAGGGCAACGGCGCTTTTGGCGAATTGGCGAACCAAAGAACAAGTCTCTTACTTGCGTTGTTTACAGTAGCACGCTTCGTTAAGCCTTTAAGGATCAAATTTAGAAGCGCTTTTAGGCGGGGAAACTGGGGGAATCCATGACAGCTCCGAAGATGAAAATAGCTATTAGTCGTATTATTACCAACGAGTGGCTGTAGGTATAGCTTGAAGCTACTGGTTATCTTACAAGAAGACTTAAGATACGCAAAAGACAAAAATGATGAAAGATTGGACGGGAAGAAGCCTCCCGAGGCTTCTTCCCGCCATGTGTAGACGAAAGAGCTTGGCGAACGTGATCTTAGCGTCGTGAGGCCCCGTGTAGCCATATCAATTTTGGCATCCATTTTTGCGTGATGAGCCTCCAATATTTAAGTGAGGAATAACGAAACGTGGTATGATCATGTGCTCATTTCGATGGCTGATTAGCCAACAACATTCCTCAATAATTATCTATAACGTGAGAAACTGAGGAGGAGGGTAACTTGCGGCAGTTTATTTTAGTGCGTGTACTTCTCCTTGTATTATAGTGTACAGCCTCACCCTGAATCTTTATAGGAATAACTGCGACGTATTAAAATCTGTAGTCGCCGTTTAAACAATAAAAGCAACATGGTCATAATATCAGAGATATTGCAGATTATATGGGGCAGAATCTCATGTGCGTTCTTTCTTTCTCACAATGCTAGATCTATAGATTACAAAACAATAGAACAATTCGTCTAACGTTAAGCGCGCATCCGGGCAGAATGAGGGGGATTACGGCTGCGCTCCACAATAAGCTGTGGTAACTTACAGTGGCCTGATTGTGCAAGCGCTTGATGATCGAATAACCACAAGCACGCAAATAATGTAAAGAATGTAGTAAGTATGTACTGCGGCTAGAGCAAGCAGCCATGTTTCTGTGATTTTTTCCTCGTGCTTGCAAAGAAAATCGCAACCAGCGTTCGTAGAATGACCATCCTAAAGCAAGAATCGGTTCCAATGGGGCATCGGCTGCTTGTGTTTGCCGTCTTCCGGAGTTCACCTACACTAAGGATTGCAACACCTATGATTGACCTTTGGTTAGAGACTTTGATTAGAGGCTGTGATTAAAGGCTTTGATAGAAACTTTAATTATAGACCTTAATTTAAATATATGATTCACATACATTATATAGGTCAACTTTTATTTTTCTCTGATCCTTTTAGCTATAGCTTAGTATAATGAAGTAAAGTACACTTCTAGAGCATTTTGTAGGATATCTCAATTGTGAAGGGCTCCTCTGGAAAAAGATGCAAAGCGAACAGAGAAGGCAAAGAAAAAGAAAAGAGAAGAGAGGAAAAAGAAAAGGAAAAAAAATCTAAGAAAAAGCAAAACGTAGAAGGGAGATACTCTCCACATGAAAAATCTTCTATTATAGAGCGCTAGACAAGCCATAAAGCATAAGGACAATAAGGCCAGAAGCCAACCATAGTATCCGACATGATCTATGATTTACCGAAGAAGAAAAATAATGCTCAATTTAGGATGCCTCAGTAGTACTCCATCTTGCTGAGAGATTCTATGAATGTTTTCTGTGAGCAAGCTTGCCTTCGCGCGATTATTATCGGAAGCTGAATTCACAAGAGCGATCGCGGAGCATTGGGACATGGGTACGCACCCGAAGGAATTTTTGTCCCCTGACTCCAGCTAAAGCAAATCGGCTTAGTGAATTAGCCGTAGACTGCTAGGCGGGGATCAAGTGCTATTTTCACGTGTAAACCCCAGATATTCTACTGTATCAAGTTAGGGCAAGTGTCAACCTGTTCTGTTGAACTTCGATCTAAATCCGGAGAGCGCGCATCGAATATGTTGGGTAGAAAAAATATCAAAGTTGATGGATCGAGGAACTGAAGGCATCCTTTCTGATCTTGATAAGACTCTTTTAAATAAACACACACACACGGACACAGATTGCAGTCAAGTGAAGTTGAGTGAAGAATAAAAGTTTTAGAGTAGCATACAACCTCATCAGTTTATTTCAAGGATGCTAGATATTTCAAATTCGGATTTTGACGTCAATATTATAGGAGATGATGCCCTCTCAGATCCAAATGTCGATTTGAGATTTGCATTACCTACTGACAAAGAGACTTACGTGACGATCGAAGGAAATGAAAAAGTAGGCCAAAGCTTGCGAATGTTGATCAGTTTTTGCGATTATGTTATGGGGACCAATATAAACGAGATATACGCGAATAATGAATATGCTTACTCTGTGAATAAGAGTAGTAAGACATTTCGGTCGAAGTTTCAGAGATACATGACTGATAAATTAGAGCGCTCGGACAAAATGCTAGACGATCTTGTCACGGATGTTGTGGATAGAGAGCTCAGATTGAAGCTTATCAAAATTAAGGATTATGAACAAAGAGTGAAAGATGTCAAGAGCTTTGTCGTGAAGTACTATGAGTCAGAGAACAAGAAGAATCTCCCATCATTTTCAAGCAGGAATTTTTTGAGGATGTGCTACGTTACTGTGATATTTATTTTTCGCAAAGTGTTTCCTAGTGGTGTTTGGTGCAACAGGAGCCAGTACAGCATGATGTACGAGAAATATTTAAAGGATCCTATGTCCATCATATACTTGCCTAATCATCAATCTCACGTTGATTATATATTAGTTCATTTGATATGTATTCGATTCCAATTGGCGATTCCGATCGTGATTGCTGGTGAAAACCTTAATGTGGTTATATTCGGTAAAATTTTGAGAAATCTTGGTGCCATATTTATTAAAAGAACCTTCAACGACGAAGCATATACGGAAAGGAACTTGAATAACGCACTAGAGTTCCTTTTGATAAATAAAATCCCCGTAGAGGTCTTTATTGAAGGAACAAGATCAAGAGATGGAAAGGTATTAGTTCCAAAGTATGGGATCTTGAAGTCCTTCTGTGAAATTTTCTTGAAGCAGCGTAATCTTGAGAATAATGTCGACTTTGATATGTTGTTTCAGCCAATTTCCATTACCTACGAAAGGATTTATGAGGCTGACGGATATTTCAAAGAACTCGAAGGTTACAAGAAAAAAGAAGAGAGTATGTATAATATTGTGAGAAATGGTGTTTCAGGGGCCCTTATGAGGAGACGAAAAGATGAAATTCGTCTACCAGATTCATCTAAGGTGAAGAATGCATATTTCCAAAATCTGAGAAAATACGTCCCGGGAAAAATCTTTGTTAAATTGGGTGACAGCTTCAAATTATCTGAATTTATTGATGCGAAACTTCAACTGATGGAAAAATCAGGCATAGCTGTCCAGCGCATTACAGCCAAAGACTTGGATCTTAGAGAATTGGGCTTCAAAGTCATGCACGAAATAAATAAAGTGTCATACTTGACTGAAATCGCCCTCGTTGGAGGTGCGTTACAGACATACTACTATTATTCTGAGGAGAGGATTTTTGAGGTAGGCAAAGTCATCCCCGTGCTCCGTGTACTCATCAATGATTTATACAAAGAGCAAAGGTTCGATGTCATTCGCACCAATTTAAAGCTTCTCACAGAGATACAGAATTTTCAAGACGAAGATTTAGAAAAATTGGTGATGATGGAGGTTGCTCGTATCTTCAGACATGTTCAAGTCAACTTCAAGACCAAAATGATCAAGATCAACAACCCCATCGAATTATTATACTATAAAAATGTGACCATTCATCTCGTTGTGCACAGGTATTTGGTATGTTTCATACTATCACTGATATCAAGTACTGCTGCCCTTCCAGCAAGCTACCGTACAATTGAGAAACTATTTTACGTCCTCCTGCAATTCCTTAAAAGCGAATTTCTATTCGATTACGATTCGAATCCAAGGCACAGTCTTTCTGTTATTCTAGAATCATTGTGCAGTGAGGGCAAACTCGCTTTCGAGGACAATGCCTATAGGATTCAGGACGCAGATTACTTTACTGTGGTGTCAGAGGTTGTGAAGCCATTCGTTCGGGTCTACGTCACGTGTACAGAAACCTTGGTGTCCTTTGGGAACAATAGAGTTATAGACAGACAAACTTCCTCAGACTCTTGTCCCACGACGACTGAAATCATCGGTCATATACAGAAGACCGCCCGTAAGAACCTACACATCTCTAAGGGGGATAAGAAGTATATCGAGCCAATATACAAGCAGTATCTTCTTTCCTCGATGTTCTACATGGATACCTTGGGATTAATTCGTTTGTTCAAGAATAAACCCAGCAAGAAAGTATTTGTAAAGTTGCTACATGAACCCCAGATACGCATCTTATATTCTTTCTTTTGTTCGTTGATGCTCACGGGACACGATTCCGTTTTAGACACTGAGACGCTACAACGCATCGTAGACATTGTTAACCAGCACTCAGCACCTGCGCTAGCAAAGCTTTAGAAAGAGGGGAACACTTTGCACCCACAATGTCGTTCTTTTGGTTGCGCGCGACATCGCGACACTATGAAAGGGTGCGTTTCACTGTCGTACTTACTGTTACCAACATCAGGTCTATTATGCCTGTAGGATTATCTATTGTCAGGGTCAAACCGACATGGTATATGATTGTCAAGGGCAACTATCGGGGCCATGCTTCGTCAAGTAGCTTATTTGGCTGTGAAGACGGGGTAGCAAGTAAACGGTCCAATGAAGAAGTGCTCAATGCAAATAATTCCGAACCAGTGACTACACCAGTTCCTACATCAGTTCCTACATCACCACAAAGTAGACAATTGCAAATGCAATGCAGATACAATGTATAATACATACTAGAGACTATTATTAAACATAATTAGTGCGACAACCATGACAAACGTCATTACCGTCGCTAAGAATAGTTCACCATCCTAATGGTTTCCGTAGGGGGCTTGGCCCATTTCAGTTTTGGGGCCTGGGATCTTGCGTTCTTCCATTTGTGTTACATCCTGCACACAATCCAAGTCATTTAAATTACAAGAGCACTATGTTGGTGTATATGCAGGACACACCGTCATGCCCACAAGCATCGCAAAAGGCTCATCGTGCTACAAACCTTGCGTTACCCAAAAGAACCATGTCCAGAGATGGCCCGCTTTTGTGCACACTGTGGATGCGTTATAGAAGGAAATCGCTGGTCTTTGTGTAACCTTCGTAATCCGCCCGTATGGCCTCGTGTTATCCAAGTGAAGCTATACTTGACTTAAGTGATTGGCCTCATGTCTACTAAATAGGTAATAATAAAAAAGAAAGCTAAAATCTTATCTCTACTCCATCCTCTCCATCCCCTCCATCGTCTCCATTCTCTCCATTTAGTTCATGCTCAAGCCTATGCTCATGTCTATGCCCGCGTCTGTGCTATTGTCGATGATCTCACAATAATCTTTTTACATTGTATTATTATTATTGCTTCCTTCACGTAAGTAGAACTCTACATGAAGTTCGGCTATTGCCTTGTACTTCCTAGTCTTACTGTCCTTTATGTGCAAGCACATGAAAACCCGAATGCTGGTGGCAGTGATTATTGTCCCTATTCAAGACTGCGCACGTGATCAAAGCGACCCCTTTTATTGTTGGCTGCGGTTGCAAACCATTTTCTGTATACAGAAAGTCATCGTTCTTGCGCGGACTCACTACATGCAATACAATCTTGCTTGGTATCAGATAATAGGGGAAGATACAGCCTTGAGCCTGCGATGTTATCGCTGACAAGCATTAGAGTTTATATACTTACGTATTAATGTATAAGGGTGAATATATCTTTGATTTTAAATTTCTTGAGTCTGCATTATAAGTTAGAAGATTTACTTTCGATTAAGATTAAGATTTACATTAAGATTTACATTAAGATTTACATTAAGATTAACATTAAAGGTTTCTTTTTCTAGTTTTCTGAATTATTATTTTTGCTTGGTCATATTCTTTACCTTAGTTAATCATAGTTTGGTCAGTTGTTTTTGGTTACTATTAAGCTGGTCATCAATTATCCGTTATCTGGAATATTCTAACTATTTTGTCTGGATAAAGTGAGCGCCTTAAGGTAACATTAAGAATAGAGAATCTCCAAATTTCTTATAAGAGTGATCTTAGAAAGGGTGGAAAAATACGAAAAGGCAACCACAAACTTGCTAAAGGGAAAAAAATAAAAAATTGAAATTTACACACGGTAGTAGTGACGTAAGCATACAAGAAAATTCATATAAAATAAAAGACAAAGGGATAACTTTCTAAATTACTAGCAGCCCTTTGAATTATATTATCAGATACTTAAGGTTTAAGAAAGTTGAAAAGATAACAGTTCAACGCCTTTCATCGCGAGAATAGTTATTAGCGCGAATCGAGGAGAAACTAACTAGGGTGAGCGTAAGCGAATCATCGAGAGTGAGAGCTGAAAAAAGTCTGCACATTATAACTAGCATCGAATTATCATCGACACTACAAGAGTTATAATTTTTCTTAATCTTTTATTCTGCTACTAAACCTGGAATATATTAGGGTGAATTAGCAGATTAGCATTTTATTTAAGAAAAAAGTGTTTGTGCGTTTGTGTGACAGGACTCAGAATTGAGATCAATAGTAACATCACGCCAGCGGGAATCAGCTATAAACAAATAAACAACGCTAGTTACGCATACTTTTGAGGGGTGAAATTTCGTGAAGAACGAACTGCCAATCACCAGCGAAAGTTTTTGTCGGCCGTATACACTGTATTGTGAATCTGTCACTGCGCGGAGATAAAAGCTGATTTTGTCGAAGTATAGGAGGCTTAGCGAAGTTACACAAAAAGGAAAAAAAGAAAAAGCATAAGGGGAAGGAACGAGACGTAAAATTGTTGACAGTTTTATACTCGGATAAAAATAAGAAATTTTTCATTTTAAAGAGCTGGAAAGAGATCTATACATGATCATAGAATTGCAGCATAGGGAACACTATAAACAGATAGAAGATTGATTTGAATTGCATAAAGAAAAGGTTGGGTTATTCGAGGATCGCGAATAAGTAAATATAAACATAAGAAACAATATCAATATGAGGAAGGAATTGAAGAATATCCTTTGGGCACATGTGTTTTTGGCATTGTTTTTGGCGTGGTATCTCTTTGATTTGATCACATTACTTTATGATGACTCTTTTCAGGATGCGTTGTTGACGATGGAATTGAATCCAGCGGATGGGAGAATCGAGAAGAATCCGATTATTCCCAAAATTATCCACCAAACATATAAGACGACTGATGTCCCTAAAGTGTGGAGAGCGGGGCAACAGGCGTGCGTCGACCTTCACCCGGACTACCAGTATATACTATGGACTGACGATATGGCGAGGGAGTTTATATCTGAGGAGTATCCTTGGTTTTTGAAGACTTGGGACGCCTACAAGTATCCTATACAGAGGGCTGATGCTATTCGGTACTTTGCATTGGCCCACTATGGAGGGATTTACATTGATCTAGATGACGTGTGCAACAGAAAGCTTGACCCCTTGTTGACGATACCGGCCTTTGTGCGTAAGACGGTTCCGACGGGTATTTCTAACGATGTTATGGGAGCTGTTCCCAGACATCCATTCTTCATCAAGGTACTCGAATCATTGAAGAAATACCAGAAGAATTGGTTGGTGCCTTACATTACCATCATGTATTCTACTGGCC
The DNA here is from genome assembly GCA_031081805.1 of Schwanniomyces etchellsii. Classification (NCBI taxonomy): domain Eukaryota; kingdom Fungi; phylum Ascomycota; class Pichiomycetes; order Serinales; family Debaryomycetaceae; genus Schwanniomyces; species Schwanniomyces etchellsii. The sequence continues at coordinate 203,640 of JARYSY010000009.1, forward strand.
CTCTTTTCCTCTCAGTCGTGTGGAAGCAATATAAGAGATGGGGAGTGCCAGATCCTGGTAGAGTACGTATTCTCTTCCCAGATGATTACAAGGGTCAGCTGTATTCGTTTTTTCAGCATGCACCCGGGTCATCATGGCACTACGATGATGCTAAGTTCATCAAATCTCTCGCACACCATTTGAAGTTGGCAGTTTTTGGAGGATTTATACTTTTTGCCATAATCCTTTACGTGGAATATCTCATCTACTCATTTTTCATATCCAGTTATTTCAAGAGAATGGCTAAACGCTTCAAATCATTATGGGGTTTCAATAAGAAAAAACAAAGCGCAAATAACAGTTACAAGAAGAAAAATAGAAAGGATTCCAACATACATATAGATTTAGAAAAGTCTGAATCTATAGTGTGATTATTAGTCATGGTCTGATGTACAAATAAGTATAATCTAATGCATTGTAATGATGAAGCTGAAGCCTTAGTATTCGGCCTCAGTGTCTTACGATTTCTTTTGAAAATACGCTCCTTTAAATCTATATTTTAGTTCCAAGAATTACTTTCATAAAACCTTCAGTATAACCGTCTAATACGAATAATACAATAAATACCCCAGTAGAAAACACTCTGATTATGAATTTTCTCTATCCGCTCCTACTTCGAGCAATCGCAAGTTCATTCTTTTGTACCGATCTTCTTCGTCTTTTTTCAATAGCTCTTTTATCTCATCGGTTGTTTTTTCAACAATCCCATAGGCTTCGTGAGCTAGCCTCAAAAGTATCATGACGTCCATTGGCAATCCACCATTTTTAGACAACTGCAAAAGCTCCCTATTCTTGTTGACTGTGATCACAAGAAACCCTTGGCTCAATAGTTCCTCCTCGTTCGTTGTGTCAACCACAGCAATCTCTTCGTTAACATCACCTTTGATGTTCACTTCCACATTGCCAGGGTTGAAGAACAGAAATGTCACGCAGATTGGAACGTGCAAGATTGATAAGGGCACTGGCTGTCTCTCATCTAGACTATGTATTATCACATCTTCACCGTCTATGGATACGTCTGGCTTTCTGAAATGCTGCAATGCCGTCATCACACCAACACTAGATGCATCTATAACTCCCCCATCAAAATTAAGAAAGTTAACATCGGCACGTACATGCCACACCTTTGCGCCTGCAACTATACATAATGACTCCAAGTCTAACGCATTAGACCTCCGTATAGCTTTTTCGACCAACCTAGAAATTAATACCTCATCGTCTGTATTCCGACCATTTTCGAACTGAGGTGATGCCATGGATGAAATTTCTGTATTGATTGTAAAGAGTCCTTCAAATGGTCGATCTTCATATGGTTGCACAATCTCAGCAGATATGCGTACAGCTAGCTTCGTCTTTCCCCATTCCAATTCTACATAACCATATTCGTCTGGTGATAATCGTATCGTGGGTCGGCGACTCTCTCCCAATTTTCGTCCATCTAATCTGAGGCCCTGTTTTAAACATTCCAACACAAACCCTGATTCGTTACAGGATATCTGTACTCCTTTGGCCATAATCTTAGTCGAACGTAGTTTTTATGGTTCAGTTTTATTTCCATTAGAGCTCTTCTCGGTTTGGCTTTGTGTCATATTCGTCTCGAATTAAACATTTGGAAGTGGCGATAACTAAGTCCTATAATTGAAAAAGAACTAGAAGCCAAAAGAGCAAGGATGTTCTTTTTAACACGCTTGAGCAAGCTTAACTATAGGTGTTTGGCTAGGACGGTTATAAATCAAAGAAATAGGACACTTGGAGGCACAAATGGATATCAACTGAGTTTGAATTTTTTCCAGAAAGAAACTTTACCAGTGAATACAGTTATCCGATTTGTTCCTCAGCAAACGGCATGGATTGTTGAGCGTATGGGAAAGTTTCACAGAATATTACCGCCCGGTGTTGCATTTCTCATTCCTTTCCTCGATAAGATTACTTACGTGCAATCGCTAAAGGAGGCAGCCATAGAGATACCTAGCCAGAATGCCATCACGGCGGATAATGTGTCTTTGGAATTGGATGGGATTTTGTATGTCAAGGTGAATGATCCATACAAGGCTTCCTATGGAGTGGAAGATTTTAAGTTTGCAGTTAGTCAATTAGCTCAGACGACGATGAGATCTGAAATTGGTGCTATGACCTTAGATTCAGTGTTAAAGGAACGTCAAAAATTGAATACAAATATTAACCGGGCTATAAATGAGGCGTCTGAAGTTTGGGGAGTGCAGTGTCTCAGGTACGAGATCAGGGATATACATCCACCTCAAAATGTTCTTGATGCTATGCATAGGCAAGTTAATGCAGAGCGTTCAAAGAGGGCTGAGATATTGGAGTCTGAGGGATCAAGGCAGTCAAAGATAAACATAGCCGAAGGTGATAGGCAATCTGTGATTCTTGCGTCTGAAGCTATGAAGCAAGAGCAGATAAATAAGGCTAAAGGAGAGGCAGAATCCATATTAGTGAAGTCACAAGCAACCGCCGAAGCTATACAAAGAATTGCTCAAGCTATCCTGGAAACCCCTGGCGGTGAAAGGGCTGTCAGCTTGCAAGTTGCGCAAGATTATGTCAAGCAATTTGGAAAGCTAGCAAAGGAGTCTAACACTGTGGTCATTCCCTCGAATCTCGGGGACATGGGCAACTGGATGGCTAATGGGTTGTCTATTTACAGCAGTTTGACCAAACAGTTGAATGACAAGAAGTGATCAATTGCGGTTACTAATAATCTGATGATATTCATTTTGACTAGATAAAAAAAGAAAAAGTAGCTTATGTAAATAGTCCCAAATGCAAAGCTTTATTCATAAGATCTATGCTATGCCATTTTAAAAAATGCATCTAATGCTCCCTTTCCCGCAGCAACCTTCTTGACCATCTTTTTCTTAGATGTAGTCTGCTTGCCTTTAGAGCTCTTCTTTTCGTTTCTAGATGTTATTTCTACAACCGAATCTAACTGTGCTTCAGCAAGTTCTCTCTGTTTGCGTTGAGCTTGAATGTCCGTCAAGTATTCATCTAACTTGTCAAAACTATACTTTTTAAGGATATTTAATCGAATATCGTTCTGCAAATACGATCCTACAATGAGATCGACGCAATTTCTTAAGATGGCCATTTCTAAGATTTCAGTAGGTATACTATTCTGCTCATCTTCCAGCAATGGTGGATACAAGTTTAGTTTTATTTTGTAGACTATAGCCATCTCAGGCCTTTCCTTTAAGAATGCAGCCAATGCTGCTATTCTCAGATGCAAGAAATCTTCTACTCTTTCTTGAGAAAATTTATAGAATGTATCTCCATTTTCTTCTATAGTGTCGCATATCTGATTGAGCGATGATTTATACAACAGAACTGGAATTAAATGGACCCATTCAGCCTGTTCATAATATCCCGATAATGTATCACATATGTCATCGAGGTTCATAAATCTCTTATTCAATGATTGATTGCTCCAGAAAAGACTAATTAAAAAGTAGCTGAAATTGAATCGACTACTAACAACCATATTGGCTCCAGAGAGAACAAATCCACCTCCTTCCATTTCAAACACCATAGTTTTTATAGGCTCCCCAGTTTTAGGTACAACAGGACGGCTACTGGCTTGGTCATCATATGGATTATAACCATTTACTTCACGCAACTCATATAATATTCCCTCTTCACCAATGACAAAAGCCTTGGGCGCCCTATTATTGACTACATCTGGCAACTTTATCACTTGCAAGGCCTTTGCTGACTCTGGCAACACTAGAACCTTTGTGTTTTTGTTCACTAGCATCTATTTCGACATTAATGTTTCTTTCAGTTTTATTTCAGTTTATGTTTAGTATATACGCGTGAAAATTTACAAACCTACCATAGACCTTACAAACTCTCTAACAGTTCCAACACTGGAAAGTATAATCATTATTGTCCCAAATATAGTGAAAGAAAGCGAACTCATCAGAGCAGCTCTTGGATCAACATTTAGGAGATGAGCAGTTGCAATGGCTCCACAGTTGGTACCAAGAGAAACACCTCTCGTAACGTAGTCGTCCTTACGAATCCTCAAAACTTTGAACATAAGGTCACCCAACATTACTCCTAATATTCCGCTCAATATTGTACAGACCGCCATTAGAGATACAGACCCTTCTAGAGCTGTAATCAATGGGGTTCCAAGAGCAAGAGTTACGGATCTGCCAATAAAACCTATTGATCTACTGGGAGCAATGCCAATATGATAGCATACTAGTGGATAAAGAAGGTAAGTTAACGCAGTCGAAGAAAGTAAAGGAGGAACAAGCACCCAGAAATTATTCACGAAGTCCATTCTATGGGTGAACATAGGGAGCGATAAGGAAACGATAGATATATCCATTAATGACGATAAGAAATCACCGCATCCGGGCCACTTTGGAGTAGCAGTAAAGTCAGAGTGCAATCTTCCTTCCTCTTTTGCATTGTTGAGCATGTCCTTATTATTAAACAAATTGGTGTATCCCTTTCCTGTTTTGTAATACTTCAAATCATCCAAGAATCCTTTCGGGTCGCCCTTATGGTATATCAAAGAGCCTATGAAACAAACAAATAATATTTCTGCAGTCAGTATTAAAATCGGGTGGGCGATCTTCTTTAATTTTGGCCATCTCAAAGGAATTAGAAGCGCAATATAGTACGAAAGAACCGTTAACCCTAGATGATATGGCAAGAATACGTGAATGCTTCTCACATAGTAGAATGGTAATGAAACAATGAACAAAAATCCATATAAAATCCAATCAATGTAGTTGGTGATAAATATAGTTATGTTCTGAGCCACTTCGCTCAAGCCCAAGTCTTCCATTTCTTCCGCTTCACTAATCATTGATGCAGATGAGGAACTTTCAGGTGTTTCAAGAAAGCCATTAGACTCAACGGGTGCTATATGATGCCGTTGTCCTTCTCTCAAGTAAATTCTTTGTGGCTCACTAACAGTTGGAACAGCCATGCTTCCGTACATGCTTAGGCTATCGCTGGTCTCTGTCTGAAAAGGGTTTTCTGTTGAAACTTGTTTTGGGAACGCAGGCTCAGATTTGGTGTTCCTAAGACTGGTTAAGTCAATAGTGGTTATATCGTCTCGCATACTAGAGAAAATACTCGTATGGTTGTCTTCAATTGAATTCATCTCAATATTTTCACCTTCATCCTTTGAGTCATGATCCAAATCTCTTTTGAGGAGACCAACTTTGTCAAACAACCATCTTAATCCTAAAATAAAGTATACATCAAAACCAAAAAGTAACACGAAACCCACCGCAAACACGGCTGCGATCTTCAAGCACTCTATAAAAGTAATATGCTCAGACAAAGGCAAGATAATAAAGGATGGAATGAAAAATACATTAATCCATTTGAGAGAAAAATTCATGCTAGGTTTTGTCAACCTTAAGTAGGTGGATAAGACATACGATGCACCTCGACTAATCTTTCCCTTCGGCGAATTGGGGTTTTCGTATTTGACATTCGAAATTACACTCAAAGTGACTAGCAAAACCAAGTTAATCAACATGCCTAGGACAGAGCATGGAAACTTTATCTTAAACACATTCGCCAAGAGCTGATTGAGCCCATACAAAATCACAAATAGTATCAATATACCTGTAGGAATGGTCAAGAATGAATGGATAAGGTGTTTCCTGGAGAAATATATGCCATACCATATGCCTTTACACACATCTAGGAAAGTTAACTCATTGAAAAACTTAACAGTCGAGGCTAGTTCTCCAAAGATCACACCCTTCCAATCCTCGAAATTTCTCATCTTACGAAATATTCCTCTTTTTCTCGATTGTATATCTTCCCAGATACCAGCTTACTGTTGAATACAAAAAAATTCATCAGAATCTTGAACAAAGCAGTATTCCCAATTCGATCTTCCTTGAGAGATACAGTTTGACTCCGGGAGCGACTCCGCAATCCAGTAGGTTTCTTTGGGGAAAATTTTACCAGAAATAGACCAAAAGATGATGCTTACAAGTGTTGACTTTAAACTAATGATATAAGATTCGTGGTTAGTTAATAATGCACTAATACTACCCTTTGACCAGAGAAGCAAATATGATGCGAAAAGAAAGACATATATAAATGGTTTTCTAAGAAATGCCCCGTTTGTGTTGGATCATGAGCAACCAACGGACGCAAGAGCACAGTTAGTTGAGCCTTGGACAACTTCAATCTAGCTTCACTCCAAGAATGCTCAAGCTTTTTGTTCGATGATATCTTTAAACTCCTCTTTGGCGTATCTCAAGCCACAGTATCCGCAAGTATTTGCCTTTGGTTGGTCAAGGTTGATAAAGATCTTAGGATGACCTTGTAAATTGGAGCCTTTGTTTCCATCGCAGACAGCTATGTTACCTTCCTTCAAGTATCTGACAGGTTCCTGAGCAATCAAATCGATAGCAGCATATGGTCTGGGCTGCTTTTCCAAATCTCTTTGGATAAATCTGACAGGGTGCTTCGTAATCACTTCTAACCTAGATTCTTGTGTCTTAGACCATGTAGTTTCTCTATTTGGGGCCTGATCGGCACTTACATTCTTGTTTAATTCTTGCTTCGTTAATCCAGTGCTCGAAGAACGAATTGCACTTTTTTGAAATGGTATGCGACGAATGAAACCTCTATATCCTGCTAACATCTTATAATATGAAAACTTCTATTTGTATTTTAAACTAGGTATTCTCTATCTGAAGATAAAGTCGTAATTTTCTTCAATTCAATTGGTTCATACTTTCGCTTCTCATAAATGTTACCCGGATAATAATCTCATAGCGAAGGCCCTGTTCTTGAATCCAGATGAAAGTTACAAGAATCACAAATATATCAACAGACTGCTACCGACCTAGAGAACTTCTGCCCAGTTCTTTGCTTCATAATATCCCTCGTCTCATCTATCAAGTCTCTGAAAACTTGCTCTTTCTAAGCAAGGAATACAATCTAACATCAACAGTCAGTATGCTATTATACAGATCGTAATTGAAACATAGTATTTCCAAAGGCTCTCTAACACCTATATAAAAAAAATAATAATATGAAATAATGGACAGTCGCTTTCATTGAAAGCTTGATCTTATCTATTCAAAGATCAACGAGATCTGAAAATGTCAAAAATAATATACCAGAAGAAATCGAAATGCGTCGAGTTTGTAACAAGCAACAAATCATATACCGATAAACCTTCAAGCACATTCAATTTCCATTAAGTGATGTAAAGAATAGAACAAGAGAACCATAAGCATTAAGGATAGTTGCATGAAGTTGGGAATGTTTACCATGGACGGTGATAAGAAATCTATGGACGAAACGCAACTCCGTTTACAAAATAACACACTTCTTCTTCTTCTCTTTCTTCTCCTTAGTCTTCAAGGAAGCTCTGGTTGCGGCCTCAAACACTTCTCTAACACCCTCACCGGTTCTAGCAGAACATTCTAAGTAGTTGCTAGCACCAATCTTCTGGGCCACAGCCTGACCATCTGCACTGGATACTGGGGTTTGCTGCTGTTGTCTCAATTGTTCAATGGTATTTGGGTCATTCCTCAAATCAGCCTTACAACCGACTAATATGATTGGCACACCTTGGCAGAAATGCAAAACTTCAGAAATCCATTTCTCTAAAACATTATCCAAAGAATCTGGAGAGTCAATAGAGAAACATATTAAAATGACGTTAGAGTCAGGATAGGACAATGGTCTCAATCTATCATAATCTTCTTGTCCTGCCGTATCCCACAATGCCAATTCCACTTTCCTGCCATCAACCTCCACGTCAGCAACGTAATTCTCAAAGACAGTAGGTACGTATACCTCTGGGAATGTACCCTTCGAAAAGACAATTAATAAACATGTTTTACCACATGCACCATCTCCGACGATGACTAGCTTTCTGCGAATTTCTGCTGGAGGAGGAACCATTGCACTAAGTAGTTAGTATTTCCATTCTTCAAATCTTTCTAACCATTTCCACATTTCCTATTGGCCTCAAAAAAAAAAAGGAAAAAGAGAAGATTCTCTTTAATAGCTTCAATATTATTCCATTCAGTTAACCCGAGACTATTGAATCGTTCAAAGGAAGCGAACATTAAAAAGGCCCAAAAAAAAAAAAAAAAATTAAAAAAAAATTAGAAACAAATTAATAATGAGAGCTATCCCCGATTCGTACCCCCCTTACACCATGCTCGGAAATTCTAGCCTTTCAAACCTGCTTCAACCATTTCTAATCTCTAAGCACTATACTCTTGCCATTCTTTCCTCATACCCTGTTGTATGTAGCTATCATCCATCACAGTAAGGCTTTTGTGGCGATAATACACTTCGCACTTCGTGTCATACGTGTTACCCAAACCTCTCTACTGTCCTCAGATACTATCCTAATTCCTCATCCGATCCAAGCCCATAGTGGGTTATATACTGATCCAATTCCTTCATTAAAACATATATATGTCTTATACCACCATTCTTAACAATATAATTCCATATCGTTCACCGCTTACCTCATTAAATAAATGTTACCAGTCCTCAGTACAGCCTCCTTTTTGAACGATTCATCAGTTGAAACCTTTTATTGAAGCCAATTTAAACCATTTACAATAAGCCTTTGAGACTGATATACATACCTATGAATATCTCTTGTAGTTTAAAAATTACAATTTTTTTTCTTTAAAGAGAAGGGGATGAAGAAAAAAAAAAGACAATTGATTTCAAAGAATAAATGAAAACACAAGCAAATCAACTAGCCGCCCTGAGCACACTTGTCGCGCGACATTATCTGACAACAAAGATGCAAAACCTTGAGAATGTCGCGCCTCCTAACCACACAACAGCAAGAGGGCAGTGACAGGAAAACCCTTGCGGGGAAAACAGCAAGTCTTCAGAGTAGCTCGTGAGTGTTGATGATGATTTGAAGCATATACATAAAGGATAATGGTAGAATAAAGTGCTCATGTGTTGGTTGATGTGGATAAGGGACAATTCGTTTTGTTACAGGATCGCGCTACAATCCAAGGCAGGAACGGAAGTAGAATCATCAGTCGCACTACGGACTAAGAGTATCCATTGGCACGAAACTTTTGAGCATACTGTGTACTTATCAAGACGATTGTTTTGGTACTTTTAAATATTTACTAGTAGTGCCGATTTTGCAGTAGATTCTTGCGATTAGATTCTTGCAGTATGGGTCTTGTAGTATGGGTCTTGTAGTATGGGTTCTTGAATATTATTATCTAACATTTGGCATTCACACCTCTTACGAACGAATTACCAGACCAACAAATTTTAGCGTAGCTGCGACCTCAAGTGTCCTTAGGGAGATTAGCCAGTTTATCGGTTGGCCGCGACTGCGTACGGTGGCGACGAATATATGCCGCCGTGCGATAAGCTAAGCCCTGTTGCTAAGCCTGACCTTAGCGCGCGCGTCTTAGCGAGGATAAGCATTCAGAACTCTAGGGAAGACCAGATTACGATGCTTACACGGTAGGCGGAGGAATATAGAGCCACTTTGGCATTCTTTTTTCTTCGTTTAAGGCTGAGAGACCGTGAATTAAGCTTGAAACGTTATAGATATGGATATCAGAGTAATACAAAGTATAGTTTCTATAATTTATACGTAGGTGAGCTTTCATGTATGCTATAATGTGCCTGGAGTTGACAGTAAACAGCTGCGGTGTCTATGTGCGCACCACAGCGAGACTTGCTCTTAATGACGCGGTTATCATTACGTTGAGTAGATTGTCTTTTGGCTAAGTTAATAATGTGGTACAAGGTAGTATAATGCAGTCTAACGTAGCGATTAAAAGTTTACGAGCAAAGAGCATTCTTGAGTGATATTTCATGTATAATCGTGATGCAAATGGTCCGTCTGTCGCCATGGGAATGTAGTTGTGCCTGTGGATGCAAGATCGCGCTAACAGGATATATATCTCTCTATTGACATATGGATATATTGTTCATACTCAATAAATAACTCCTAGATAGGGCAAAATGTAGTATATTGGATTAGGAAGATTTTAAAGTTAACAGCTGAAAGTATGGATCGTCATAGGAGAAGGATTACTTTTGGCTACAGACAGATCTGCTACTGGATAATCTTTTATCTTGTATATTCGACTATTTTATAAAGAAATATGCTAGAGGACCAAAAATTGCCCTGTATGTGCACATGCTATGGCTATTGCGTTAAACTACTGTAGAAATGCATGTGTATGATGCTTGCAAGCAAGGGGAAGTTATATTTCGGCCTCTTCTCTATCTGTATCTATACCTTCTTCCTCGACACTGAGCAGATTAGATATCTTTCTAGGGGGAAGAACCTGGTTGAAAGCAGCAGCCCAATCCTTGTCGTTCTCGAACCACTTGCAACAAATTTCAAAAACATGAGAAGTGGCCAACACTTGCCTGCTGTTAAGCTTGATGTACTTATCTATGGGAAGACGACCCATGGTGAGACCCAACTCCTGTGCTTTATCTCTACAAATGTTCTTATGGCGATTCTTATCGACGATTCCACCAATGATGTATACGTGATCAGGCTGAAGTTCCTCGATAACGTTGTCAGTATCCGCAGTCAAGTAGACAAATTTCAGGCGCTCATGCATGTCTTCTGGAAGACGTGAACTCAATGGCTCGTTCGTGAAAGTGATGTCTTTCCAGCTATTGTACTGCGAGATGGCGCTGTCGAATCTCTGCTTCAAATTTCCGCTGAACGATGTAATCTCTAAGTCCATGCCATATTGGCAATGCCGTTTCGCAGAGTAAGCTCTCGTTATCTGATTCGAAAGAGAAGTGATTTCTTTCGTGTTCATGAGATTATCGAATTCGCAATCTATGATTATTTTAACTTGCGTAGGTGTCTGATCTTCTGGGCGGATTCTCAAGAGTTTCTGCTGGTGAACATTTTTTTCTTCTTGGGCTCCTTCCCTTCCAGTTTTCTTTCTCTGTCTAGCTTCCTTTCTCTTCTCTCTCTTCTTTTTGCGGTATTCATCTTTAGTTTCTTCCCATTTACGTCTCTTCAATTCTTTCTTCCATTGGTTCTTTGACATACCTTCGGGAATCTCGTTCTTTTTTTTGTCTATTTCGCCTTCACTGTTCATTTTTCTTTCGTCATTATGACTTGGTGAATTGTTCTTGACTGCAGAATTCCCAGAGAGCTCTTCTTCCGTCATTGTTTATGATAGTGGTTCAAGGAACACAGAATAGCTGAAAGATACTTTTTCTCAATTCTTTTCGTTCGATCTCATCGCACTTAATTCTCAAAGCTACTTTGGTTCCTCTTAACTAACGAAGTTCATCAATATTTATACTGACTAAATTAAATATAAACTCCAAAAATGGGAGATTGTATAGAATATATATTTACATAGGGTTAAAGGGAGAAAATACAGAATCATTTGGAGCATTAGATGCATTATTTTGATTATTTATCATTCCACTAACTTCGAATGGCGGATATATTTGATTCATGGGCAATTCCGAATATGGAACCTGTTGATCGAAATTCAACTGTAGTGGGTCGATCTTGTCAAATCCCTGGGCCTGACGAGCAATATTCTGCGGGAATGATTCCAAATCAAAGCTCTGCGAAAGCAGGCGTCCATTTAATGTCTTATTAGAAAGCATCAGAAGCCATAAATTATCCACTACAGCAGTAGTAGAAACATTGTTAAAGTCATAATTTGCAAAATCCTGACTCATATCAGGCATTGAGTAATCATTATTTGGCAAGAGTAAATCCATTTGCATCGACGAGAAATCATTAATATTTGTGCTGCTATTATTAGATCCAATAGTCTCTGTACCAGAGGACGCAGGTTGAAAATTATCAACAATATTCGATTGTCCTTTTTTAAGAATTTCTGTTCTCCTTGGTTTTCTGGCAAATGCCATATCCAAGAAAATTGGTGCTATTTCGAGTTTATTGCTCGCTTGCATGTTCGACACAAGGGTTGGCACTAACTGCATACGAGGTTCCAAATCATATTTGGAATTGCTTTTATATTTACTGAAGCCTTCATCGACTAATCTCAATGACTTGTATGTAAAGTCTAGTATTTCTTCCATATCCTCAACTGTCGCGTACTCGAATGTCTTCAAACTATGTTGTGAGAACGATGCATAAAACTCTTCACTCATAGCGACCTTTAAATAGTAGTTGTGCGTTTTGTTTATTCCCCAAGAGTAGTAGTATCTCTGACTCATTAATGACGTAGCAATATTACAATGATTGATAGAAAATTCCATGAAGTTCATCAAGCGACAAAGCATCTTGTACTTTAGTTGAAAGGATTCATCGTTCGCCATTTTGGCTGCGCTTTCTGGATTTTTTATAATGTTGTATATGGTTCCCCCGACCCTAACGGTGATCAAGAGAAACACTTCATTAAGCACATGAATCAACCTTTGAAGTGCTGGGTTCATAATCATGTCGCCACCATCTCCTAGCACAGTTTCTGACTCACCAACTATTATATTCAAATAAGGAAGGACTAAGCATACTGAAAGTCTCATTAGCTTCTTTAGATAAAAGATATTCAATTTTTGATTAAAATTTCTTTCGTAATACGTGAAAAAAAAGCTACTAACGCAAAGATGAAAAACACGTACTCCCATCTGGATACGAAGCTTCACCATTTTACTATATGCGTTAGCAACATTTTCTGTTGGTAACCTGGAGCAGTAATACTCAAGTTCCCCAAAGTACTTTTCTGAAACGAGTTCAATGTAGCTTAACGAAGTTGTTAATTCTGAAATCCTAACATGTCTACCACCTCGACTAATAGTTTCAAATAAAGCATTGATGCACAATGACAAATGTTCTTGACCGAACGATACGCTTGCAGCCACAGCATATTCGACATCTTCTTCGGGCTTGCTTCCCTCACCATTATAATTGTAGGGAAATCTCACATCACTTATCACAGATTCGCTTAAAATAGGATTTCCATGCAAATAAGCATATAGAATCTCAAGTGAAATTAAGAAATACCACATTCTGCGCTTAAGATTACTTTTCCTGTCTTCTCTTGGTGTGCTCAAGATATTATCCGGCTCTCTATTCATTCCGCAAGCCATACAGAGCAGTACAAGGTTGTTATTCAATAACAGAGATCTAATTCCTTCCATACCATCACCCTCTTCAGGCGATACCATCAGATACATTCTTAACATGTAAGCGCATTGCACTATTTTAAAAGAATGTTCCATGGAGCCTTGTGCTTCCCTGAAGCATAACCTAGCCAAATCAACCGCAGAGACATCCACAGGGTTACTCATCAAGTATTTTCGACTTTTTATTTGCGGTGAGCTATCATTACTTCGCAAAATGTTTTCATTCACACTAGGTTTATTCGAAAATAAAGACACATATGTCAAGCGAAGAATGACTAAGAAGCAAGCCAAATTAGCCAATTCAATTTTACTATCAATATCAATCTTATTTATTTTCTGTTCTTCGAACAGTTCAGGCCCTATCATCTTGCTTACTTGTGCCCGAAAAGTTGCCTCATCAAGAAATGGAAAATATGGGTACAATATAGTGAAGAATCTGCCAGTCAAAAGCCATAGTACCTTTTTATTGGGTAGAACTTGTATTACTTTTTCAAGAAGCTTCAAATCATCATTAGCACCCACATGATACAAAGTGAGTCCTAGTGTTAAGGCACTAGAGTGTACATGCTTAAGGTACTGGTTTCCCAAAGGAAACTGATCACTCTTGTTTTCCTCTAGTTCGGGCCCATTTGTTTGCTGCTTTAGCTTCTCATCATCTACCATGGTAGGCCCAGCTGTTTCCTGCCCAACGGGCATTCTAAGACTCGCATTCATCTGGCAATATTTTCTTAGCAGAACAAATACAGGGTCTATACGAATTGTGGCACACCAGGTAAAAGGATGCTGTGAAAAATTGCAGTCCGAATCATCAGAATATTTTGAATAATACTCTTGCAAAGGACTGATCTCCTCATCCTCATGCGCAAAAGGTAATATTCCAATAAAGGCATCCTTGATACTGTCCATCTTAGTTCGGCAATCATTATGGTCACATTCCAAAATGCCCCTCGTGAAACATTTAATGCAAGCCCTCGTCTTATAGAATTCTTCAGCCTCGGTGACTCCATCATCGTTGTCTCCGCACATTCGTCGGTACAAGAAAGTCGTAACGTCGTTGCCATTTCTAACCCTTAAGGTGTCCGAAGTGAAATCCGGCATTTGCTTATCATGAGTTTCCGAATGCTTGAGCCTGTCTATCTCTGACTCATAATTTCTCATTGTAGCCTCTAGCTCTTCGATTTCTCTCTTCATCTTCAATAGTGGATTGCTCTTATCAAGCCCGGCCTGCCCATCATCTCTACCCTGATTCATCAATGCTATGTACTCTTGTATCGCCTTTTCCTCTTCCCTTATGCCACCTTTCGAATGTCTCTTCCCATTAACTACCCAATTGGAGTCATATCTGCAGAGATCTGGCGTCTTGTTCCTCACGCATGCGGAACAGGGCCTTCCTTTATCACATTTTATTTTTCTTTTTCGACATGCTGTACATACCAAGCTGGGTCTATTTCTCTTTTTAATCGGTCTTTTTTCTGAACTCATTTACCCATAGAATAATAGAAAAGTAACTTCATGTCAATCTTCATTTCTATTTTGCAATACCCTTCGGATTTAAGCGGTATTAAGCGGAGTTAAAAAATGACAGGATTTCGCATCACGTCTCCAGATGCATCAATTGCTACTTATCGCCTATACTTACTATTATACACCTAAGCTGCATTATATGATTCGGAAGATGAGGTTATTATAGACTCTGAAATGTCATCATTCTGTGACTGGTTTTCGCTGTACAAGAAGAATTGCACAAATATTGTAAAATCCATAAGGAGGGTACCAAGAGAGCCCGCTAACCAGGAGGAGTTAACCCAAATGTAGTACCAGCTCGTGTCTATAGATAAGATAGAAATAACGTAGGTTAAGTTACCAAGACATGCAAATAGGAAAAACATGAAGGAAATTCCTTCGCAAGACTTTCTCTCAAAGTTGAGAAGAATTTGGGGCACTCTGGAACCCAAATATAGTATTGCACAGAGCCAACCAAACACCTGGGCTAAAGGATCGTACACAAGTTCTGGAGTACCATTCTCTGGTTCGTGATGCTTATTGCCGTTTCTCACGTACGAGAAATACCAACCTACTAAGCCTGAAAAGATAACCGATGCGACTAAGAGAGTTTGAATTAATGCGGCTTTAAATTTTGAGATGGCGGCTTTATTTGTGGGATCAGAAGCTGGAGTAGCCTCCGAGTCGTTTTCGCCGTCGCTGAATGTTCTATAGTCTGACATTAATGCAGTTTCTAACATATCCTCGTGTAATGGATTGGCAGGCAGGAGATGAATTGGATCTGGTTTTTCTCCATGGCCATAGGCGAGACATTGCCAGAGGAGTACAACATCTGCTAGGGTGTAATATACAGCTAAAATGATCATAGTGGGTAACACGCCTTGCATTATAGATCCTATGACGTTAAAAACGTCTCCAGCAAGCCATAATGTGACAAATGCAAAGGACAAACCTTCTGCTGACTTTCTGGTGAAATTCTCGTATATTTGAGGAGCAAAAACTATTATCCAGCAGGCAATAGAGATAGATCCTGTAATACCACTCACTGCCTGCGCATCAAGTATTATTGGAGGCGGTGGTGCCATTTCAACTACGTTCCTTTGTCAATTTTGAATATCAACCAGAAACTTACTATGCTCTAGGTCAAAAAATTGTCGACAATAAGTCATTCGCCATATACAGGAATGGAATATATATTTGGAATAAACATGATGTCTATAAACTATACCTTCGAATTAAGCTTCAAGATCGAACCTTCTTTATATAAAGCATCAATGATGTCTTTAAAGAAAACTGACGCAATAGCTCTCTTTATTTTCATCGTTGGAGTAACCACGTTTCGATCAAGAGTAAGAGGATTCTCTTCTATATATATGTTTCTAATCAACTCGAAGCCGTTAAGTTTATTCCTGACATTCGAGTTGCACTTTGAAAGTAGAGCTGCCTTCATTTGAGGTGTATTTATTAATTTGTACACATCCTCACGAGTGGGCTCTGAAGTTGACAATTTGCCCTGTTCATGAAGAAATGCAGCTGCCTTGGAGAATTCGATACCAGCTATACCAATAACATACGATGTCATTGAGTCACCATGTACATAAAGCTGTGCTAATACTGGATTTGCAGATAAGTAAATATTCTCCACCTTTTCTGGAGAAACGTATTCTCCCTGCGAAAGCTTGAAAAAATTCTTGACACGATCTATAATGTAAAGTCTACCAGTTTTGGGGTCGATGCGGGCAATGTCACCCGTGAGAAACCAGCCGTCCTTATCGAAAGCCTTCTCTGTTTCCGCTTTATCTCGATAATATCCTTTGAAGAGTTGGGGTCCGCGCAATAAGAGCTCACCTTTGAGATCCTTGCTGTAATAATTCATTCCCGGAATCTCTCTCAATCTCATCTCTGCGCAGGGGCCAATACCCCCACACGATCCTGGGTTTGATTCATAAGCATTACTCAGGGTTAAGGCACCAAAGGTTTCTGTGAGACCATATAGCTGCTTCAAACCAATGTTTAAGGCAGATTTAAGGTAAACAATTGTAGATGGCGAAATAGGAGCGGAAGCTGTTTGCGTCCACACGAGGTTCTGAAACCCAACCAATGACCTCAAATTCTTATATTCAGGGTGGCTATCGTATATTTCGTGATTGCCTTGAGATCCATCGGAATACAGTTGCTGAGTAAGCTTATACTCAAGAATCTCATCTACCTCAGCTAAAGTTGAAGCATCTAGATCCTTCAACTTGTTTTTTATCAAGGCTTCAATTCTCAACAAGATTCTTGGCACTAGTGATAAATAAGTTGGCTTAAAGATGGATAAATCATCCAACAAGTTTTCAAACGGATTTACTTTCTTTGGATCTTGTTCTACTGTTAGTTGAGGAAATCCTAAGAAATAGCCGGTACTCAAGGCAAAGCCACTTGTTTTTCTTTCGTAAATATGGGTCAATGGCAAGAAAATAAATGCCTTGCCATTTTCAAGTTGTGACATAGAACAGGCTAAAAATGTCACTGCCGCAGTGGCATTGGCCTGCGTAAGCATAACTCCCTTAGGATTTGCTCCCGTTGTCCCTGATGTAAAAGAAATGGTGTATAGGGTATTAGCCGAAGGAGGGAGTGGCTTCAAAGGATGTAAGCGCCCAAATTCTTCGACCTCTCTAATGTCATGGATTGTTATATTCAATTCCTTCGCTTGCTGTTCCACCAGGTGGCGGTCAAAAGCGATATCCAAGGGATCCATTGACACAATGCTGATAACATTACGCAACTCATTTGGATAAGAACGCTTCAAACTCAAAACAGTGCTGATCTTATCCCTAGAACATACAACAATAGGCGATCCAGTTATCTCAAGAATGTGCTTGGAGGCGCCTACTCCCAAAGTGTCGTACAATGCCGTGTCGACTAAAGAATATGCCGAGCAAGCCAAATCTGTCAACATCCATTCAAGTCTGTTTGAAGAGAAAATGGATACAACGAAAGAACTGTTCTCTTCGTAATTGTCTGTAGCCTCGCAGTATCCCTTGAAGTTCTTCTCATGCTGATCAATCTTTTCGTGCACTTTAGAATCTGGTAACTTATATGGATTTGCACGTAATATTCCCAATATCCCAGCACCCAAGTTTTTACGACGAATATCGACCTCTTTATAAGTGTAGCTCTTGAAAAAGCGTCCGGAAACCTTCTTTTCGTAATCGTACTCCCGGCTGCCCAAACAAGGCCTATCCCCGTAGCATTTGACAGCATTCTCAAAGAGCTTGTCATATGTGTCAAGATCACGGTGCAAATTCCAAATGACCCGGTCCTTCAAAACCTTATTTCTGAAAATAGGTGTGTACCCTTCTTCTGTCCTCCCCACTGGTACTGACTTCGAAATTTCAAGAGAGCTTATTGGCAACTTGCTCGTCACCTCCTCCGGCCTTACCTCGTTCCATTTGAATAGGCTTCTTGCTTCTATTAGCTCTGACATAGATGTAAAAAGTCTAACCTGTCTTTCTGTGTCGTGGTTCTTTTATAGCTCTAAACCACTTACGCTGTCTTGTTACTCTTTTTGCAAATAATCCTCGATCCTATGTGTAATGCAAAATTCGTTATATCTAAACTCGCAGTAGATCGTCGAATTTCTTATAAAGATCCTAATGCTTGATCTTATCTTGAATACTCTTATATTTATTCTTCGAGCCTTGAAAATATTTGGCCGTTAGCCCATCGCTTTAAATAATCTATGTCTCCCCGCAAGAAAGCATGCACATCAAGAATAGTGATAATAAGATAAAAAAAAATCCAATATGCCTGCAAAGGGCCCCGAGGTATAGTCCGACTTTCCGTTAGCTTTTAGAAAAACACCACGACAAACATGACAATGACTACTCAGGTTTCTTACATCATCTTTTGTATGATGCACTCTTCAGTGACTAGCTAAGATGTATTGGTGACCTTAGTATAATCCATTGATATCTCATACAAAACGTTTACCATAACTACGATCGGCTATTTGGGCCGTCGCGAATTTGTTAATATACAAGACCCCCGCAAATACGTTGGGTTCCCTTAAATTCGAATTTTCAGTAGCGGTGGGGTAGGACATTGAAGTAAGCGACATTAGCCTAACCGTCAGCACTATTATTTAAAACACACACAAAAGTAAACTCACGTATTATGGATGACAGCTAGATTGTATAATAACACAAAAATTGGCCAGTTTTTTAAATAAACAAAAAGCCACTATAGCAGTGTTCACCCGTGGTTATTCTAACATGATGCACGCTAGTCTTAGGTATGATAATCACCGTAGAAGTACCTTTTTTTGCAGCACTGCGACAGTGGCGGCTATTATAGTATTGATTTTTTATGGTCCTTTTGTAGTAGTAGCATCATGGAGAGAGATTGGACAGTTCTCAGAATGTCCTAGAATGTCCAAAAACATGTTTACTAGAGTTAGAAAGAGCTTAAAGACCTGGGGATCGTTTGTTTTTGGAGGAGGAGTTTCTGTGAGAATCTGAGAAACCTGAGAAACCTGAGAACCATCTGGATCGAATGGAAACCCCCGAGTAGTACGACACTTCTCGAAAGAAATGATCCCAGCAAAAGTGCACAGCTCGAGTAAAGTATAACTGTAATGCCAAAGTTAAGATAAACCTGAAAAATACGCCTAAGAACTCCAGTAAGAACCAGAAAATATATGCTAGCACGACGTCAAAGTGTCTCTACATACTTTGCAAAGCTTTCATGACAAAGCTTTCATGACAAAGCTTTTATGACAAAGCCTTCGTGATAAAGCCTTCGTGACCCTGTTGCAAAAAAAGACACATTCGCTCCAAAGGCTGTTGCTAAAGAATTGCTCAAACGCTAATCGATAGTAAAGTAGTTTTCCGCGGGTATTGCAATCTCCACTCTGACCTCTCTAAGTGTGGAGATTGTCCTCGGGATTAGAAGATACAATAAGTCTCGATGGCTACCTTCTCAATCTCTCTAAACACTTTGCTATGTGCTGGGCAAATCTCGAAGCGGCTATATTTCTACCACAGTTCTCACATTGAAAGTATCTTGAACCTTCGGAAGCCTTCAAATTATCCTTATCCTTGCCGTATATGTCTTTAGTAGGAGGAGTCCGTTCGAACGAGAGAACCATCTTCAGATGATCTTCTATGTTGTCTTGAATAGAGCGGAATCTTGATACAGCAGACAAAGTCTGCTGCATCAAGATATTGTCAACCATATCCTGTAATAGTGATTGAGACTCCACTAGTTAATTACATGTTCCATTTTAGATATAGAGCCTACTTACTAATTGCTCATAAGTTACTTTGCCTTCGGACATAGGAACTGTTCGCTGGTTGTTGAGAATGAAGAAATAGCTGTCACAAATAATCTGTTTGATCGCCGTCCCTGGAAATTTGAATCGCACGAAAAAACGACGACGATGAGGTGAGCGCGAAGACGAGTATTGATCTTTTGATACTATTATCTCGGAAATAAAAGTTATCACTGGAGAACTAGAAGTTTATCAAGATAGACTAGAGTTGTATTGCTGTAGAATAGTAACCTTATCTAAAGCTAAGCGATTCTGACTTTTGTTTAGTTATTTTGTGCTCCCGTGATTCAGGAGAAGTAGAGCAGAATCGCAGAGGCCAGGGAAGTCAGAAACCCTAAGAACGCTCAAAAGGTTAAAAAGGTTAAAAAGGCTAAAAAGGTTAAAAAGGTTAAAAAGGCTAAAAAGGTTAAAAAGGCTAAAAAGGCTAAAAAGGCTAAAAAGGCTAAAAAGAAAAGATAAGAATCCACGATTGTGCCAGCTCTGAGCAACTACTTGGATCAAAGCCTCAGAATGGCGTCGAATGAAAGACTTGAGAGTCCTGGAGGCTACGATGGTGCAGATATTGAGGACGAAGTTCCAGATTGGAAGGCTTTGGGAAGCATGAAGGGCGCGACAAGTGTTCCTAAGCGAGGAGAGAAAGATTTTGAGCCTGATGGAACGAGGACACAAGGTACATTACTACAGGAATCGAAAGATGCCATGTATGAAGCGTTAGAGGGTGTGCGTGGACATCATAATCGTCAAAGCTTACAAGGAGTATGGATACCGGAGAAGAAAAAAACGTTGGTGCTACATCCACGAGGGAACTTTTTTAAGGACATGGGGAGTGCTGCAAACATAGGACCGAAGGTTCGCGGACTATGGCTAGACGGTATGGAATCTACGTATCTAGTTGAAAGAGGGTCTTTGGCTGTGTTTTTGAGCAGCCAAGAGTTTATAGACTATCTTGAGCTGGACCAGACAAAGCAGTTTGACGTGCTGAGTAAGCTTGTTCTTCTCACCTTGAGCGAGGTGTATGCCTACGCGTTTTCGGGATGTAATCATAAAGACATTTATCAATATCAAGTATTTGCACTCTTGAAACGAAATGGTTATCTCGTTCAGAAGTTCCGCAGAATCGGAATGGATCAGTCTCAGGCGTACAGCACGTTATATGGGTCACCTTCAATTAAGAGAAGGATTCTCTCGACCTTCGACTGCGTACTTTCTTTCTTTCTTCCCAGAAGAATTATATCATTAGCTGAAAACTTTCTCCAACGGATAGGATTTATGGCGTTGCCTATTTGGAACGACTTACACTTTTACACAAAGCATTACTTCAATTATTCTAGCATATTCAGGTCTCTTTGGATGACACCATCATATTCCAGCTTCGATTCCCTAGCAAACGAAATAAATAACGAGAAATATGTTATACATTTTAATGTATGGAAACCCTCACCCAGTTTCTCGAAGAAAAACCCACCGATTCCCAATTTTCATGTATCAGTTGTGGATGCAGAATCTGAGGGTGTTCCTAATCCAAGTGACATCCATGGCCTCTTTAATCAGATAAACTATGAATTCCTAAACAAAAATGCATCAGCGAAACCAAAAGTAGACAGAAGTCTTCGTGATTCCAATAAAAAGGCCTCAGAACCATCAAAGAAGGAAATACGACTTCTCAGACAACAGCAAAGACAAAGCAAGCTTAGCCCAGAGAAAAAAAAATTTGTTAATTATAATCAGCTTCGTGACTCCAAACTTAAGCTGGGCGCTTCAGGAAGGTCCGTCATTTTTGCAGTGGTTCAAAGCGGTGTAATAAGCTTTATAAACTTTGGTGAGGGTGATTTCGCTCTTAAAGGCGCCTGTACGGAAGATCTTTCTGCATTGATCCCTAAAGACCATGGCATAATTTGGAACGATATCGGAAAGTAAGTCACGATTCTTTAAAAAGAGGTAGGCGATGGTTTCAATATTGATAAATTGTAAATAGGAAGAAAGAAAATTGAATTTGGTACAAAACTACTCATAGCTTCATCTCTATAGAACGACACCATTTGTCAATTGTATAATTTTACATTTTACATTTAGCTGTAAGGATTGAAATGAAATTTGCTTCACTTATTTTCAGAAGTTTCTTTCTCTTCTTGGGGCTTTTTTGGTTTTCTTCTTCTTACTCTCTTTTTATTTGAAGCTTTTTTCTCCTTTGTGTCGGCCTCTCTGTTCGATTTATTTTCATTCTTCTCATTATGCTCTTCTGTTGCTCGCTGCTGTTCTACATTTGTCTTCTTCTTCCTAGACCTTTTCCTTCGGCCACTAGGTTTCGAGCTTCCATTTTCAGACAGGCTCTTTGCCACATCCTTCTCACCTCCCTCTAACGTCGAGGTCTTGTTGGCTCGAGACTTCTTTCGAGATCTCTTCTTCTTGGAGACTGTTTCTAAACCTTTAGGCGGATCTGTCAGCAGATTCTCCTCTCCAGGCTTTGATTTAAAACTTGCATTACTATCTTTAGCAGATTCAGACTTAGTCTCTTTAGTCTTCGACCTCTTCTTTCTTTTTGTGTTCCTCTTTTTATTCTTCTTCTTAGCTGTCTCCATGAATTGCATTATGTCAAACGTATCCTCCTTACCTTCAGCAAGTAGCGCAACATAATGTTTGTACACAGCATCATGTTCAATGCTGCCGCCATTATGAGACATTTTCTTCCTCGGCAGATCCATCTTGTTATAGACCGCACTATCAAGACTTGGTATCATGCGGTCCCCTGTACTCTTATCAAAAAATGATGCCCCAGAGATATCTTGGACAAATGCATCCATCTTATCCTTATTCTTAAACATGAAGTAGGCTCTTGAATACACAGGATGCTCAAATGGCTTGTTCAGGAAGCGGCCTTTCACATAGTAGTGGTCTATAACTGAGTTGTTGTCAGCAAGATTAATATGCGTATGTAACTGTGTTTCGAAGTCATCTTCGGTTAGGCCCACTGGAAGTAACCGTATAACCAACTTTAAGTTAGAATCATTGTTTCCCTTCAATACTCCGTTCCGTTTCTCTGACTTGGACAGCATATAAAGAACGAATATCAGCAAAAAAAAAAAGTTCTGAAAAAGAAGAAAAATTTATAGTTCCTATTCACTCGTCGTTGATGTTTCTGATAGTTGAACAGTTGGATGAAAAATTATTTTGGCCAAAGCCCCAAATAGATCATTAGTGGCAAGAAAATGGATGCAGTAGATGAATTCTTGAGTCAAGTATATCAATGTAGTTTGCTACCGTATAATCAACAAGGCATAGAATTGACAAAATTGTTAACTCCAGACATATCTACAAACCCATACATAGTCAAAATCAATAGGGTTCCCAATATAGAAGACGATGCCATAAATAAACTTGTCGATAATCGACACTTCTACAATGACGAATGGTTGGCATTCAACGAGATGGTGGTATGCTTCATCCGATTGTGTAATCGAATTGACCCATGGTCTTTGTTAAACTCTTTCGACTGGTACATCGAATACATCAACAGCATATCAGTGGCATTCAACAATGCAGAGAGGGGGTATCTCGTGTCGTACATTGCAAGAGACACTGTGGCAATAATTCTTCCTATGGCTTCGAAGCTCGATAAGCAGCTCTACTTAAGAGAGAATTGCACTAGGCCACGGTTGACCTACTTGGCATCGATCCTCCTCAAGATCTTCAACAATATCAGATCGCAGGTATCGGGCGACATTCCGGACAACTCACTCAAATATAACATGAAGAGCTCTATTCTCCTCCGCATAGGTGTCAAGCTCTGCCACATATACTTCAAGCTCCTGAATCCTCTCCTATGCAGAAACATCTTCAGTAACATGAGCAATGCAAACTTGTCCATGGCCCGCTACAGCATGAACGAAAGACTACAATACCGCTACTACCTTGGGCGCTTCTACTTAATCAAGAACGAGTTTCTAGATGCCTACAGGCACCTATTGTGGTGCTTGACCCATTGTCCTCCCGCGAAAGACCATCCCAACGTATCTCGCATCCTCAAGTTCTTGCTCCCCGTCAGCATCATCATCGGCAAAACGCCAAACTACAGGCACATTGCAGCGGTGTACTATTCCAGTCCTTCCGCCGCCCCGTCGTTCCTCACTCTCTACCAAAGTGTCACTCAGGCGATCCTACAAGGAAACCACAGAGCATTCCACAGTATCCTCAGCTCGCCACACTACCACAAGTTCTTGAAGCTGTCAAACCTCCTCCTTCCCCTAGCATCAAAAGGTCCCCTTCTCATTCTAAGAAACCTCCTCAAGCGCATATGGGTGCTTTCAGCAAGACCTACAAAACTACACTACGAAGAAATTGCAATTGCCCTAAGTCTATCCATAGATACTTCCGCCTATGCCTACGACATATACTCCATAGTATCTGACTTATCTGACCTGGCTATAATCGAGAATATTTTAATCTCCTTAATAGACCAAAATCTACTCAAAGGGAAGTTGTTTCCTAGACTAAGAGTCATCTCTTTAGCCAAGAGCAATGTCTTTCCTAATGTTGACGAAATAAACTTTTTAAAATTCGGAGGGGGAAAAGAAGGCACTATTAATAGGAATGACACATGGCTAGACTCCTAAATGCCTTTCTCCCACTTTGAATTGCTCCATTCGTCCTCCGTTTGTCCTTAGGGTCATCTTGGCCTCATGACTGCGCCGTTTGCGACATTTCGTTTTTCACAGCCAATGTAGGTATAGACTTAAACATATGCCACAGACCTGACACAGGTTCTGTTTAAGCAAAGACTATATAACTAGATGTAAAGTACATAGCAAAAGAACCCTAATAGTGCAAATCTTGATTCTAATAAATACACATTCTGAAAGGGTGAGAACAAGAAAATAAAGATCACCAGAATGATCAGGAGAAAGAACATAGAAGATTTGGTACCGGAGTTGCTTGAAAGGGTCCTTCAAGGATTGCTGCAACAAGATCTTGTGGAGTTGGGACGGACGAGCCTGTTTTTCAACTATCATTGCAATAGGAGGCTTTATGAGGATATCATGATTGTAGACGTGAAGATGGAAGACGACATAGTCGGAGTAGTTGCAGTCGATCGGATGCCGGAGTTCACAAGAGGGCTCCTGTGGCGGACATTGCAGTTTGTGAAGCGCATTGCGATGTATAGTCAGTCTACGGCGGAGCTTCATGACTACGGCGAGCTCTATGAGGGTATACGGCGTTATATGGAGCAAAGTCTGCGAGCGATCGAGATTGCGAGCTATGATGTGGGCAACTTGCGGGGGTTCCAGAGTATCAACAGTCACTTTAGCAAGCGAGCTACTAAGTATGAAGAGAACGAGGAGGATGAGACAGTGTCGATACGAGTGGGCAGTTCTGCGTTGCGGACTTTGAAAAACTGGACAGTGATAGATGTGGGGGAGTTGCTTCTGATTCCTAGTGACACCAACGTGCGAACGCTCAATCTTTTTATTGAGCAAATGCCCCAGGGAAACATTACTGACTTGAGTCTAGCTTTGCCTTGCCAGAGCTTAGAAGAGTTGTACTTGAGTCTGCCATGCTCTACGCGGCTTTTCTGTGGTCCTCTTGTCCCACGTCGCAGGCTCACGTTGAGAAAG
Organism: Schwanniomyces etchellsii; assembly: GCA_031081805.1. Lineage (NCBI taxonomy): Eukaryota > Fungi > Ascomycota > Pichiomycetes > Serinales > Debaryomycetaceae > Schwanniomyces > Schwanniomyces etchellsii. Next base: position 229,209 of record JARYSY010000009.1, read on the forward strand.
CTATCAATCACGAATTCGCATACGTTCAAACATAACTCGAGGCTCCTGTTTGAAGACATAGAAAGAGCAGTTGATATGCTGTGCCTAGAAGAGCTCGAATTGAAGCTCAGCTGCAGCAACTATGGCTGCAGTGAAAGGTGCATTGTGAGGTTTTTCGAGCACTTGCAAACCTCGACAGATTTGTCGGGTTTGCGGGCCTTGTCAATCATCAACTTCAAGTCCAATACTTCGCCCGGGAACCTCCAGCAGTTTTCTGAAGTGCTTGATTGCTTTTTAGACGCTTCAAAGTTGTGCAACTTGCGTCACCTCTACATCAACATATGTGACCTAGCATCCTTACCCGAGGAGACTACTGGCCTCTTCAAGTTGAACAATCTCATAAGGCGCCTCCAGACCTTTGAATCATTGGAATCCCTCTGTATACCTGATTTTTTCACCAGCTGGATCCACAGCATACATGAGGTAATAAGTGCTCCTGATAGCTCAGACACGCTATCCCTTCTCGTGAATAGGTGCCCTTGCGAATATTGTGCTTCCAACAGGGCTCTTTTCAACCATTTGGCCCACTATGATTGCTCCAATTACTATATGCATAATTTTGATAATTTGGACTTATCGACCGTCCCGCTGGCCGACTCGGACATTGACACAACCAAGAAGTCCATCTACAAGTTTCTTCAGTATCTATTGGGCCAGTACAAAGCGACGTATTTCTATGCCTACCAGAATTTGCACTCAATAGGGTCTCTGCTACATTCTTCAACTGCATCAGTCTCCTTGTTTCCGCCATTGAGCTCATTAAAAAATTTATTTATACATTCAGTCATAATACCTTTGTTTCAAGCGATTTCCTTCTGTGTGGATAATTTGAAATGCTTGACATTGGGAGGCATATCGTATACAGTTTAAATATCATGAATTCATCTATAATAAAAGGTCTTTATAAGAATGCGAAAAATGTACTCAAAAATAAAGTAAATTATAGCAACTATTGACAATGCTGGAGGATAGAAAAGCACGTACAGAAAGAGTATCAAGGCGATTGTGGGAAGCTGGGTTCATTGGAGCTTTGCAAGGTTCATTGGGTGGGCTAGTGACTGGATTTTATTTGAATTACAGGTATAATCATGGGCCCAATGCCGGATTCTTTCGGGCCCCATATAAGATCTTTTACTTGGTCGCATGGAATATTGCTGGAATCATTTTCGTTACTGACAGAGAAAAAATGAAGATAAGCAAGGAATTGGCCGTTGAGGAGGAGATACGCAGATCAAACTACATGAAGAATGAATTACTGGAACATCGGAAGACTTGAATGATGAATAATTACATTAATGAAGTCTATTGCAAGTACTATACATGAAAAGATTCTTCGTGAAAGTTGAACCCATTTTCATTTGCCCATAGCTTTATGTTTCCAACGAGAGATTTTGGACCAGCCGAGATAACCCACACATCATTTGCGCTTATCACCGCATTACCTTGCGGTACAACGTCCCGGCAGCACACAAGATTATTGGAAGAATCTTCCATTGGGCCTGAGCACTGTGTGAATCCAGAGCTTATGCACCATGTTTGGTACTTATGATCGATTTTGGGCCTGCCTTTATATATTCTGCGCAGTAGGTTTAGGGAATTTATAATTTCATTGTAGTGTCCAATGTATGAATTTAAGTTAATATCTCCTCTTGCGGTCTCATTTAGTATTGGTATGAATGAGTCATTCATTGTTGAAATGCTGGGGTTGCGAGAGAGCGTGGACTTCTTTGATAGACTAACTTTTCTTGATCTCCCTGATTTAGGTGTTCCGTGGGGTGGTTTCCACTGTTGCGATAATAAATTAGGTTCGTCCTCAGTTTCAATTGACCTGAGCTCGTCCTCATTATCATGCAACTCATGCGTAGGGATACGGAGACTATCCTTGATTATAAAATCTGCGTTACACTCGTCATCCTCGTCATTTTCAGCGCTATCGACACTAATATCAACATTCTCTTCGTCACTCTCCAGCTCTTCGGTTCGAGGAAGGAGAGGGGTCGTTTCTTCATACAAGCCATCCTCATTCTGACTTGACCACGCCGGGACAATATCGTTTTTCTTCAAAATACTCTCAAATGCACCCGTCACAAATATTTCAAAGTCATCGCCATGGATAAAGCCGTCGAAAAACTTCAATACCATGACATCTCTAAAGTCCCTTATAACCCATACAACTTTGACGGGAATACCGTGATAATTCATTACTCTCAAAATGGGCAATGCAAAGGAAATAGCAGAACCACCAATTACAATTAGCACTCTTCTAGCTTTCACTTTAATTTTTGAAACCGAAAAATTTGTGTCCATATTGCTAGAGCTCATCATCAACATCTTCGGGTCATAAGAGCCACATATGATGTACTTTTGTTTATTAATAAACTTGAAGTTACCTCTCCGAATTATCAACTTTTGAGAGTTGTCCAGGGGCAACGTGGCAAGGGTATAAGGATGATAATTAGGTATGATTTGCTTGAAAGCCCTCACAATGAAATTAGAAGCATAAGTAGTGACCCTTATGTGAGCTCCTGGGTTTATAGCTTTCTGTGTAATTAAGTAGTTTGGAAGTTCGATCAAACATAAACCGGGGGAAACCTCATGGACTTTGACATCAGCAGGCGAACTAGTCACTCTTGATAACTTCAATCTGTAAACTATCTGTACAAATAAGATAAGCAAGTTAGTGGTGGTGTATGGGGTAAATGCAACTGGCCTGATGTGGAATTGAAGACAGATTACCACTATCCAGGTCCAAAAATAATGCAGAAAATAGAACGCTTTGTAGTACCTGTTTTTGAAGGACTGAACTGAGGTTACTCCTATGATCGCAAACCCCAACAATGCAACCCATCCATAAGCGTTCTCTGGTTTGACAGCTTTAAACCATGTGTTCTTCATCCTGAATGACTGGCAATAGATCAATGCATGGACAACGCTCTGTATAATAACGATCCGAGAAATCCAACGATGTATCGGAATCAATGCAAGGTACAAGACCCTTGGAAGGGGCGATGGTCTTAATGATAGAAATAGTATTGTGGGTAAGCACACAGCCGCAACACGTCCTAGTCTTTTAGCCAAAAAGAACAAATCCCCATCGTTCAGTTCGGTCAATGATAGGAAGAATAAGACACACACCCAGAATGTTACCACTAATATGGAAGTAGAATGATAAAAGACTTTGAACAATGCTTTTTTCAACATTTGAGCTACGCCCCGAACTACTCTCAGTCCGCCACAAACACCTCCAGCTTCCTCCTTCTCGATGATAGAGCTCAAAAACATGCTTATATGCTTGAAAACTGTCACTTTACCCCATTTCCGATGTATTTCTGTGATCAAACTCTGATATATTGGTATCGTAACCAAAAACCCAATCAAGATTATGGTAGTGATCTCTCCATATTTGACCGTCACTTCCTGGCGATAATTAACATATTCTGGATCTTTTTGTTTCGGATAATGGAAATTAGGCCAATTACCTAGTCCTCTACCTTCTGAGTGGCTCATTTACTCCTACTTTTAAATCCGACAATACAATTATCAAAAAAAAAAAAATGTTAGATGTCGTATTAGGTTTGACTTCTATAAAAATCTCTATATGCACTAATAGTATACTTTAAGATTTTGAAGATTTTGCTTCTTAGACTTAAGGTTACGGCCCTTTATAAAGCCCGATCTTGTTGGATTTTGAACAGATGAAGGGCCAGGTGATTCCTTAGATTTTTTAGGCTTAAACTTTTTGTTCTTGTCTATGAAGCCCGACCTCGTGGGATGCGCCAGAGATTGCGTTGATCCCAGAGAATTGTAAGGCAAAACGCCCGATCTAGATGGCATCTTAGGCTCTCTCTTGAAGTTTTTGTGGGAATTGTTGTAGGAGTTGTTGTGAGAGTCATTGTAGGGATTGCTGTAGGAGTTGCTGTATGAGTTCTTATATGAATTATGGTATGAGGGAGGAACCCGTGCCGTATCATGACTACCGAATGTGGGCACCAGCTTTGCGTAATTCTGTCCATTCCTGCCATAAGTGCTCTTGTTGTTGGGTATATTGTTGTCGTAACCATTTTGCTTACTTGATTTAAGTTGAGTTTGCGCCCTCGAAGTACCTCTGCTTTGCAAGTGCCTGAAGTAGAATGATCTCAAGTAGCGAGGAAGATTTGTCCCGCTGAATGCACTGCCATTCTGATTCGGTATTTTGGAGGTTCTCTGTTCTGAACACTCATCTCCATAGTGTTCCTTGCTCGCACAGTTATAACAGTAAATGGTGGGGAGTGCTGTGCTGTCTACATCCTCTGGAGGCTGAAGCGTAATATAGGAACGCCAAATACTGGGGCAGTTTTCATCCCCATGATTGAATGTATCACAGTGCTTGCAATATTGTCTCTTTTTGGCCTTATTTTTACAGTTCATCGCTATATGACCTTTTTGTCCGCATCGCGAGCACACCATGGTAGTTGGACACTGGGTTTCATAGTGCTCACCCACAACACCACACTTATGGCAGACTACGGTCTTACATTTTGCTCGAATATGGCCTCTTTTATGGCAGTTGGCGCATAAGGGACCCAAGCTCTGCTTTGCGTTAATGGTGGTCCCAGACTCCGGGTCAGTAACACCAAAATATCGGCCCTCTCCTCTTAACTCTATAAGCTCATCAGCATTATCATTTACCTGGTCGAAAGACAATGACATAGTGTCGTTCTCTCTGCTTTTATTCTCTTTGGTCTCGTCTTTCTTTTGTTCTCCCACCTTATTCTTTTCGCCATTTCCTTGTGTATCTTGATTGCTTGCGGCGTGGTCTTTCGAGTCTTTTGCACCCTTTGAAGACGTCTCTATATTCAGTGGCCTAGAATCCTCAACAAATGGTAAAATATCTGTCATTCTGTGTTGAAGACTACTACAATAGTTTTTGAAGTAAAGGTCATAGTTTAAAATTTTTGTTCTACTGTAGTTACACAAAATGGTCTGAGTCAAGATAACGTTCATCACAGAATAACTCCAGACAGAAAGAATATGTAATCGTCAGATTGAGCGCCTGTGTCCTCCTGAGTTTATTGGAGGCAAACAGCAAGGCTTTGAGCATAAATTGCACTATAGAGCGAGGGGATTGCCTTTCCTTGATTCAAAGCTGAGAACACTTTTGGGCCCCAGACACCTGCGAGGCTCTTACCTACAACACGTTTCTGACCACATGTTCACCAACTTGGCCCTGCAAAGAGTCAGGTTGACCAGCGACGTTGAAAGAAGATTTCATGTACTCTTGGTGCTTGAAAGCTGCCAATGCATAGCATGCACTAGAAACGGCAAAAATAATGGCGGGCACTATCAAACTTGTAGCCATGATAGTGAGCGAAAGCCATTGTATGACACTCATCAACAAGTAGAATCCGCATCTGGGCCAGTTGTCATCGAAGTAGCGAATGAAGTTTGTGAAGCGGTCCGTGAGCGGACAGATCCTCAACAAAAATGGAATTTCAACAAACACAACAATTAAACCTTGTACAATGCAGATAATCGAGAACACGATAACGACGGATGCGTGGAATAAATTGGCGATTCCCAATGCGAGACACACAAGTATATTGATCAAGCTAAGCCATTGACCATAGAGCGAGAAATTCTTTTTCTTGAAGTCCTCTGAAAGCCCAGAAAAGACATTACCAAATACTGTCAGAATAGATAGAGCCATTGCTTTATTGTATACACTAATTGCTTTCTATTTGAGGTTTGATTTACCGTTGGTTTTTGTTAGGTCGTACTGGTGTGGTCACTGTTGATATCGGCAAAGATGACACAAAAGCAAAAACCATCAGAGCATCGGATTTTTCACTCTCCAGATGAAGTACTGAACCAAATTCTTTAGCTGAAATCACAGGATTGAAGTTTTATGGGACGAGAAACCGTTATTGGCTTGGTAGGAAAGCCCTCTTCTGGAAAATCTACCACTCTCAATTCCTTAACGGATGCCAATGCAAAAGTTGGAGCCTTTCCTTTCACCACGATAGAGCCTAACAAGGCGACAGGATACTTAGAGGTGGACTGTGCTTGTAGCAGGTTTGGAAAGCAGGATCTTTGTAAGCCCAACTATGGGTATTGTCGTAACGGCAAGAGAGGTGTGCCGATAATATTATTGGATGTTGCGGGATTGGTTCCCAATGCTCATTTAGGACGAGGTCTAGGTAACAAGTTTTTGGGAGACTTGACCGAAGCCGACTGTTTGATTCATATAGTTGATGCTAGTGGAACCACAGATGCTGAAGGAAAGGCCACCAGGGGATATGATCCCTTACAGGACATTGAGTGGTTGCAGGAGGAACTCTTCAGGTGGATTCTCGGCAATCTTATGGAAAAATGGGGCTCAACTGTCAGGAGACACACGGCTACGAAATCATCGATATTGGACACAATGAGCCAGCAACTAGGTGGTTACTCAGCAAGCAAGTCGTTGATAGCGAAGGCTCTCGAGAAGGTGCCCGGATTGCCGCCAATGGAGGAGTGGGATGCACCCATCGTGGAAAAAGTTGTGAAGGCTTTCATTCTGGTTAAGTTCCCGACGGTTCTAGCCCTTAACAAGATGGACCATCCTGATGCGGACAAAAATGTGTCCAAAATTATCCTAAAGTACCCAGAACTGAAGTGTATTCTCACATCCTCGCTCATAGAGGTCTTTTTGCGCAAGTTGGCTGCTCAGAAGTACATCGTGTACGACCTGGGTACCGAATTTATTGATACCCTCGAAGACTTGGGCCCTGAATCAGGTTTGAAGCCACTAGATGAAAGATTGAACAATAGAATAGAAAGCATAAGGGACTTGGTTCTCTACAGATTTGGCTCCACGGGTGTTGTCCAGCTCCTACAAGCTGCTTCTGATCTTCTAGATCTCGTCCCCGTGTACACTGTGCGTAACATACACAACTTCACCGGTGCCTCGGGCTCCTATGTCTTTCGTGACTGCGTCCTAATCAAAAGAGGAAGTCCTGTCATAACTGTAGCTCGTAAGATCATGGGTGACGTTACCATCGCTGCAATAGAAGGCGTCGGAGGCATAAGAGTTGGCGAGCAGGATGTTGTAGACGCTGGAAAGAACGATATTTTGAGTTTCAAAATTGTACCAGGTAGTACCTCTAACACTACAAACTAAATGCATCTATCGAGTTATGAATATATCAGTTTTTGTAGCTATATAGAATAATGGCCGTACTTGACTAAGCCGTACTTTCGTGAAGGAAAACGGTATCATTATCAATCACGTGACTTTTCCATCTCCGGTAATCGTAAGGCTGTTCAACGGGACAAGCACAGCTATCAGAGAGGCACAATTAGAGATACTAGAACACTTTAAGATGAGTGAGGAGATAACAAAGGCTGATGTTCCTACATCAGGTGAAAATATAGAGGCAAAGGTCTCTAAAAGTGTCGCAGAACCAAAAATCAGTAGCACTAAGCTCAGTGGTGAGCAAACCAAGAAGCTTTCGCTGGTGATCCAGGCGATTCCTGGGATCCTCAAAGGGACTGAGAACCCCGAATACGATGAGATGTATGGGTATCGTATCAATGTTGACACAGAGGAGTATGTTGACGTTGCAGTGAGAGATGAGATACTTTTGAAATTTCTCATCGCCAACGAGTACAATGTGGAGGAGACCAAAAAGAAGATTATTAGTGCATTGAACTGGAGACATTCATTCAACCCGCTTTCTGCTGCATATGATGAAAGCTTTGATGAGAGATTGACCTCCTTGGGGCTCTTGACTAATTTTGAAGCTGAGTCAAGCAACATGAGAGTAGTGACGTGGAATTTGTACGGTAACCTCAAAGACCCGAAGGACCTTTTTGAGAAGTATGCCAACGCAGAATCTGCGCTGAGTTCCAAGGGAACTCAGTTTCTTCGCTGGAGAATAGGGCTCATGGAAAAGGCGCTTCTGCTCGTTGACTTCGCAGACGCCAACAACAACAAGATTGCTCAAATCCATGATTATAAGGGCGTTTCCATGTTCAGGATGGACCCAAACTTGAAGGCCGCAACGAAGCAGATTATCTCTATTTTTGGAGATAACTATCCCGAGCTTCTATCCATTAAATTCTTCCTTAATGTTCCTGTTTTCATGAGCTGGGTCTTCACCTTCATCAAGAAACTAGGCATTATTAGTCCTGAAACACTCAAAAAATTCCAAGTTCAAAACAACTCCAATATCGCAAGTTACTTCCCTCATTCGGAGCTTCCTTCGGAGTACGGTGGAAAAACCTCCAGTTCTCTGCTCAAGTCAATTCAAGTCACAACTACAACAATTCCAGCCTATGGAAAAGTAATTCTAGAGAAGCTAAACAATAAAAGGTTGGAGGAGTCCAATCTTTCTGTTGAGTAATATCTACGAGCTTTTTAATTAGAAATATTGATGTTTTCATGTAGAGTGAAAACATGAGACGACCAGATGGTCAGTGTTTACAAGTACCTCTTTATTTTACTACTTTTTTTTTATTTTTTAAGGTATGTAAGTAAATTATACAGATTCTACTGTACTTATAGCCTTTTAAGCAATAGTATCTCTTACTTGTGCCCTCAAAGAAGCCTTCTAAAATCTGTTGATGTTGAGGTGTTGAGCAAAAACATCGCGGCCATAAATGTCATCAAAAACACAGCAGATCAACAGAGGTCAATTGATCTTTTTCCTTTTTTTTTTTAGCCAAGTAATAATGGCAACAAAGATTAATTATTATGAGATACTAGGTTTAAGCTACAACGCTAGTTTGGATGATATAAAGAAATCATACAAAAAGCTAGCAGTGAAATATCACCCTGATAAAACCAAAGACAAGAAGTTAAATGACTTATTCATAAAGGTACAGGAAGCATACGAGATTCTAAAAAATCCAGAGAAGAAGAAGAAGTATGATACGGAAAATCGATTCGATATAAAGCTGAAGTACGCAGGCGGCAGCAGTAGTTATGAGATGAGATATGGTTATCAACCTGGAAAGAATACAAGTCATGGAACCAGAATGCCAGGGTATTTTGGGTTCTACCAGCATTTTTATAAAGCATATGAGGCGAATGATGTCGAGGAAATGCAGCGGAAGGCCCAAGAGGAGAAGGAGCGAGTGGAAAGAGAAAACCAGGCGTTGAAGGCTGCGAAGTTAGCTAAAAAGAGAATGGAGGAAAGAATTAGGCGGGAAGCGGAAGAACGAATACGGCTTGCGAAAGAACAGGAAAAGCAGAAGCAGAAGCAGATGCACTCTCTGAGTGCAGAAGCGTCAGAGCAGAATAAGGTAAATGGAGAAAGAGCAGCGTATATGGAACGTAAGCGTGATGCTTTTCGAAAGGAATGGGAACATAAGTTCGTTTTTGCTCAACTGGAGGATATATTGAATTCTCAAAATCTCTATAAGCAGAAGGAGAGCTCTATGAGAGAAGACCGTGATTTCCAAAGCTCACAGCCTTCGGATGATGCATCCTCTAAATCTGATCACTTTCAAGGGCACGGAAACGAGGCTAGTGATCCTATAGTACTTGACGACGAAGAAGCAGAATTTGAGAAGCAACTGAAAAAGTCACAAAAGACTGATTCGCCCAGTGGAGACTCTGAAGAAAAAGTAGAAAATAAGAATGGCTCAGATCATAAATTCTCGCATGCTCAAGATGAAGTCTTTACTTCGACGAAAGATGATGCTGGACTGAAACTAAGACAGGACCTCAAGAACGTCGAGGATTTATTTGATTCTCAAATGCACATAAGGCCTCGGCAAGAGCCAGCAAAAGTTAGCCAAAGATGGCGCTCGCCGTCTCCAAAGAGGCCAAAACCCCAATCAAAAGATAACAATCAGGCACAGCAAAGCTCAAATGGTGCAAAGAGGCGCAAAAACGACCAAAAGCCAAGGCCATTATTTCTGTTTGAAGAGCTTAAAAATCATCTTGCGACAGATATTGAGAGCGTTGACTTCAAAGACGTCCTTGAAAGCCTTCCTGAGGAAGAGCCTCTTGGTCGAAACAGAAAGCTCAGTGAAAATTTACCTAATGGTCTGAAAATGAAGAAGCCAAAAGTCGCAGAATACTCTGATGGATTTTCAAAAGCAGAGACTTTACATACACCAATCAATAAAAATTCAGTCAAGGGCCATGCTGTCGCTGCAAAACCAAAACGAGTTTTGACCATGTTGGATTTCCATGCGTCTCCAGCCATATATAATTATTGCCCTCCGACTCCTCCTAAGGCTCTCCTCGACTCAAGAATCACCTCAGAAACATGGCTCCAATACGTCGAATCCATGAAAAAGTATCAGAATGATTTTCTAACATACAAAAGAAATATACTACAATACCAACTCGAGCGGTCACGGAAAGATGAAGAATTCTTCGATTTAGTAAATTCGAGCTCAAGCTGCTTTGGTGTCTATCAACAGTGTCTTGAGCGAGACAACAAAGTATTGCAGGAATACCTAGATCTGCTTGCAACCTTTACAAATACTCTCAAGGTCTACAAGCAGAATTGTAATTGGGTTAAAATGTCCGGAATATTTAATAGTAAATAGGTGTTCTTTATTGAAACTGCGAATTTTTCAGTAAAATTATTTCACCTTAGTAGTTTCTACGAACGCGTTCTCTAATAACTTAAGCATAGACACATACTAGAAATAGGTCCTGAGCAAACTATCATACGTCTCAGATTCTAATTTATACAACATGTTGAAGAATCGTCAGTTGTTATTGGTAGTGGGATTGGTTTTTCACGCAGTTTACCTATGGTCTATCTTCGATATATACTTTGTACTGCCGTTGGTTCATGGCATGACACAACATAGGGCAACAAATACTCCGCCTGCTAAAAGATTGTTTTTAATTGTTGGAGACGGTTTAAGGGCAGATAAGGCCTTTCAGAAACTAGAGCATCCTACGACCAAAGAGTATGGGTACTTGGCGCCTTACTTACGAAGTATAGCATTGAATGAGGGCACTTTTGGAATTTCCAATACGAGAATGCCTACAGAGTCCAGACCTGGCCATGTTGCAATGATAGCTGGGTTCTATGAAGATGTTGCCGCTGTGACAAAGGGCTGGAAAGAGAACCCTGCGGACTTCGACTCTTTCTTCAATCAGTCTGCTCACACCTACTCTTTCGGATCGCCTGACATTTTGCCCATGTTTGCCTACGGCCACAATGTTGTGCCCGGCAAAATAGACGTCTGCATGTATGGTCATGAGTTCGAAGATTTCACTCTGAGCTCGATTGAGCTAGATTCTTTCGTATTCAACCACGTCGATGCTCTCTTTCAGAACCTGACCACCAACCAGACGCTATATAATGAATTACGTGAAGACGGGAATGTTTTTTTCTTGCATCTCTTAGGGCCTGATACGGCTGGCCATGCATATCGGCCTTATTCAGCGGAGTATTATGATAACATTGCCTATATTGACGATCAGTTATCAAGGCTTATTCCTCAAATCAACGCATATTTCGGCGATGAGAGCACTGCATTTATTTTTACGGCAGACCATGGAATGTCGGATTTTGGCTCTCATGGCGACGGACACCCTAACAATACTAGGACTCCATTAATTGCGTGGGGTGCTGGAATTAAGAAACCTATACATCTCTCTAGTCTTTCTCCAAATGAATTGAATGCCTACAATATGAAGGAACTTGAAACGGAATACGAGTCAGATTACTTCGATACATGGGCTTTTGATCATCTAAAACGTAATGATGTGAAGCAAGCTGATATTGCATCCTTGATGGCATTTTTGATCGGCTCAAACTACCCAGCCAACTCGGTTGGTAAGCTTCCTCTTGATTACCTTGATGTTGATATATTAACCAAAGCAAAGGCGTTGTATGCCAATGCATTGTCTGTGGTGGAGCAATATTTAGTGAAAGAGAGCGAGGTCCTGAGTCATCAGTTCAAGTTTAAGCCCTTTGATACCTTTATTAAAAAATCTATTGATGCGTACAAGTTACAGATTGAGTCTTTGATGAATTTCATAGAAGATTCACCCAATGACTCAGAAAAAGAGTGGAAGATAATGCAATCTATCAAGCTTTCAGAGGAATTAATAGAAAATGCTCTAAATGGTCTTACTTACTTACAGAAATACAACTGGCGTTTATTGAGATCAATCGTCAGTCTAGGTTTTGTTGGATGGATTATCTATTCATTTATAATATTCTTGAAAGTCTTTGTTTTGAAAGATTCTAGCATTATTACGATATCCAAAGGATATTCGTCGTTCTCGATGGGTAATGCATTCTTTTCATCCCTTACATTATCGATGGGTTGCTTATTTTACTATCAAGATTTTCCGTTGAGCTACTATGCGTATACGGCATTTCCCTTGTACTTTTGGTACACCATATTTTTTGAACTTCCAATCTTAAGAAAAGGCTTGAATGTTTTATTGCATGGAATAAGCTTCAAAACAAAAATTTTTCTTTTGATAGCAATAATTAGCACATACGAAGGCATCGCTTACGGCTTTTTCAAGAGGATCATGTTTTCTATAATTTTCATACTACTTGGATTGTATCCGTTCGGTTTTTCTTTCAAGAACATATCAAATGTTCAAAAATGGGTTTGGTTCTTCAGTTGCTTGTCTATGTGCATATTTACCAATGTCGATCCAATCAAAACTGAAAGTCTCACTCAAATTAATATAGGTGGGCTTCTCAACTTTTTCATTGGTTTATGGGGTGCTAAGCATGTTTTCAAGAGAAAAATAGACAGAAAGAGTAAAAACATCGTTAAACTTCAGCTTCTGCTAGTGTTGATAATGTTGTTCGCCACAAACGTGTCGGTGATCTCTTTGCAAGCAAGAAATGGTCTCCCTCTTTATTCTCAAGTACTAGGATGGGTCACCTTAATCTTGTCATTGGTTGTTGTTCCGGCACTCTATGTTAAATATCCATCTTCGGATGCCCATTTAAGAGTTCTTGCCATTTATCTTCTGCTTATGCCAACATTCGTGATTTTGACAATATCATTCGAGCTCTTCTTCTATGCGGGCTATTCCTTGATCTTAGTTCAATGGTCCATTATTGAACAATCTGAAAAGTTTACGGAGGATGAAATTAAAAAATCTCTAGAAAAAACCCAGCAACTTCCTGATGGTTTTTGGTTGCCGATTATACGAACCGCTATAATAGGCTTTTTTTTGCTCCAGATTGCCTTCTTTGGTACCGGAAATGTTTCTTCAATATCTTCCTTCTCGCTCGATTCTGTTTACAGGTTGATGCCGATTTTCGATCCATTCCCCATGGGAGCATTATTATTACTTAAGCTCATTATTCCATACGTCTTGCTATCAACTTGCCTCGGAATATTGAATTACCAGCTTGAGATTAAAAAATTCACAATATCTACCCTCATTATTTCCACAAGCGATTTATTATCGTTGAATTTCTTCTTCCTAGTACGTACAGAGGGTTCCTGGCTTGATATTGGCGTCAGTATTTCCAACTATTGCTTGGCCATTCTTTCATCATTGTTCATGTTGATTTTGGAGTTAATAAGCTCCATTTTATTGAAAGGTGTAGACATGAACCCTAAAAAAGAATCACAACTTTCCTACGAAGGTAAGATAAAAGAAGCCTCGCTGATTGAGTCAACAACCCAAAGTAGCGATGACGAGAATCTATAGACGCTGTAGGCTTATTTGATGATAAATAGAGAAGAGAAAAAAAAAAAAAGATTATAAGTTTTTGTAAAGACTTGTGTAGTGAAAAATTCATTTCAGATTCGCAATATGACTCAAACGAAATTTGGTTATAGCAAAGTGAAAAGTTTGAATCTAGAAGAATTACTTCTACACATATAGGCTAATTAGGTCCAACGATCATTGGAAGAATATAACTTGACTCCGCAAAAGATGAGTTTACCAAGTGCAAAAAAGAATGTGCTTATGATAGATAATTATGATTCTTTCACTTGGAATATTTATCAGTATTTGTCAAGGTCAAAATACTGTGAAAAAGTGGACGTGATAAGAAATGACGCTATTGACTTGAAGACTATCGAGACGAAGATCAAACCAGATGTTATAGTGATTTCTCCAGGCCCGGGACACCCAAGCACAGACTCGGGTATTTCGAAGGATGTTATTGACAGCTTTAAAGGAAAAGTGCCCATATTCGGTGTATGCATGGGACAACAGTGCATTTTTGAGGTTTTTGGTGGAGAAGTTGCCTATGCTGGTGAGATCGTTCATGGAAAGACTACAACGATAAAGCACGATGGAAAAGGTATGTTTGAAAATGTGCCTCAATCAGTGGCTGTCACTAGGTATCATTCATTGGCAGGAACGCAGAAGAACATACCGGAATGCCTCGAAATAACCTCTTTGACAGAGACAGAACCTAAGGTTATCATGGGTGTTAGGCATAAGCGATACACCATTGAAGGAGTCCAGTTCCATCCTGAATCTATTATGTCGGAGTCTGGCCAGCAGATGATTGACAACCTTTTGCAGGTGACAGGGGGAACTTGGGAGGATAACGAAAAAAATAGACACCAAGGTAGCAGGGAAAACGGCCCTGGTAACAATATACTAGTTCGCATATACAAGAAGCGTCAGGAAGATTATGAGCGTATCAAAAAACTACCTGGGAAATCGTTCCAGCAACTAGAGATATCATTGCTGCTTTCTGTAGCACCTGAATTAATCAATTTCTACGAGAGGCTCGTTTTCACCACGGATGTGTTGAATAAGACCGTCATTCTCTCTGAGTTCAAACGAGCTTCTCCATCCAAAGGTGACATAAACATTTTGGCACATCCTGGGAAACAGGCCCTTACATATGCAAAGTATGGCTGCTCTGCAATCTCTGTGTTAACGGAGCCAACGTGGTTCAAAGGTTCCTTAGATGATTTGTCCTTGATACGTAAAGTTGTTGATACTCCTGACCACGCTGACTACCACAGGCCTGCAATTTTGAGAAAGGAGTTCATATTCAACAAATACCAGATTTTGGAATCTCGCTTAGCAGGAGCAGATACTATTTTATTAATTGTAAAGATGCTCAGTCCCGATCTTTTGCAGGACCTCTACCTGTACTCTTTGTCCTTAGGCATGGTACCTCTCGTTGAGGTTAACAATGCTGAGGAATTGAATCTTGCCCTTAATTTGTCTCACGAAGATCATCGCAAATCGCCTCTAATAGTAGGCGTGAACAATAGAAACCTAACAACTTTCGATGTCGACCTCGCCACAACGTCTTCATTGGTATCAGCTGCGAAAAATAATACTGTCAGGGAAGGCCCTGTCCTTCTTCTTGCCTTGTCTGGGATCTCAAATGTCGACGACATGAAGAAGTATAAATATGAAGACCATGTTGATGGTTTCTTGATTGGTGAAAGCTTGATGAGAGCTGAAGAGAAGGGCATTATAGCTGAGTTCTTGCTGGAGTTATGTAATTGTTAGATAGAAAGTAAAAAAAGAACAGTATATAAGTCTGTAATAATCATATTTAGATATCAGATCCAGATCAATGTTAAAAGTCATTAAATCCATACACCATTTTACGTGAAATTTATCGCGTGTATGATATGCTTCGCAAGTATTGGCGATCTTATTGAAGTTTATTTATAGGGCTTTGTTAACGGAATGGATGCCGCAAGTATAAGGATAGATGCAACTTTGTTGCAACAATATCAGGGCAAACTAGTTAGGCTCATGGGAAAATGCGAATCCTATGATCCATCATCTAACACCGCTACGCTCTCGTGTAATGGCACCATTAACTTGATCTGTAATCCGGACGAATCTTTCGTTGTTGATAAGAATTACGAGATAATTGGTAAGGTGGGAACTAATGACACTTCTGTATTCATATTATCGGCTATAGAACTATCGGATAATTTGAATATGGATGTTGTGAAAAAACTAGTTGAATACGTGCACAAGGTGCCTGAATTATACTACTAGAACTAATTATTTGCTGAAAGAGAATATAAATGTGTATTTATATATCAAGCAGTCTTGTCTTATAGATGCTTCAAGTCCAGAGAAAGATCATGAAACCTACGATCTTGGTCGGTATCAGCGTACAAAGAAATTGCGGTCTTGTAAAAGGAAGGCTCTGATATATCAGGATACGCGTACTTGAAGTTTCCATAAGCAAAGCATATTCTATAGGCAGCCTCTGGGCTTGCTTCGATGATTTTCTCCCCAACGTCATCAATTATATCAGCGATAACTCTTCCATTTACGGTATGGGAATTCAACGATGTATTCTTTAAGTATTCAACAGATAAGTTAAAAATAAATGTAGCCAACAGAGCCATTGTTGTTGCGAAATGCTTATTTGATCTGGCTGATGTGGAAGAGCCCATCTCAGTTACTTTTTTTTCGATGGTTTTTAAGAGACTTTTGAAGTCGTTGCCGAATTCAACTTCACCAGAGCTGTTCGTAGTAAGATAAATCTGTATAAAAAGCGTGTTTCCAATAAGATTAGCCAATACCTTCAAGAGCATCATGAAAATAGGGACGTCCTCTTCTCCTACAGAGTCTAAGCAAGAAGCGATAGACTTGAAAATTGTTTCTGCAATTTGAGGTGATCTCAAAGAGTCAGCAGTCGTTATCTTAGTTATTGATATTCTTTCAATGTCAAGGCCCAAAAGATGAGATTCCTTCTTCCATGTAGTAAGTATCCTTGGAACATATTCTGTAACAAGCTTAACGGCTTGAGTTGAGTCTAAGCCTGTCAAGAGAGCCGTCACTTCAGTAACCTCTTGATCCAGAAAACGATTCTCTACTGATTCTGCGCTGTTGAATTTTTGCAAGCCCTTAGCTAGCTGCTCAACCTTGAAAGTATTGTAATGTACGTAGTCCTTCACAGGTAATAATTTCAACTTAGAACCTTTCGCCTTATTTTCGGTTCTGTTAACTGCATCCGAATAAGGATCATTGACTCTGGAACCTTGATCAAGAGTGAATCCGCTTGTATTCTTCTGGATAAACTGGACGACTTCTTCAGTGTAGCTACTTGGCAATTCATTAATGGACAAAAATCTTTCAGCTGCCACATAGGGGTTTTCATTAGCATTGTATGGAAGCTTTAACGGAGGTGCTCCATCTTCGATATCTACATCAAAGAGATAATCCCAGTACTTACCATCAAATTCTTTCTTCCCATCACTGCCTGAAGCAGATCCAACTACATCTCCAATCTTGACCCAATCACCACCTGACCATTGATGTGCCTCAATTGTTCCTTGAGGAGCTTTCACCATTATTGTTTGCCCTTCATTCTTGCCGGGCTTTTGCAATACCTCATAACCGGGAAGATCTGTCTTTTTGATGTTATCAAGAGATTGCTCCGCAATAGTCGAATTCTGAACTGCCTCGGTAAATGACTGCAACTCCTCAGCGGGTGCCATGCTCGACTCATCTCTTGTGAAGACCCTTAAAAGGTGATCTGAGCCACCTGCGACAAAATCTCCATTTGGAAGAGCAGAAACACACCAAACAGAAATGCATGGGAATGTTATCACCTGAGTTACGCTGCCATCTCTCCAGACCCTGACCGTCCTATCCTCGCCTGAGGACAAAATGTCACCATTTGGTAGAATATCTAGATCGTATACGAATGCTTCGTGAGACAGATACGTTTCAAGTAGCGACCCGTCCTGAAGATTCCACAAGCGGATTGTTCCATCATTAGAGCAGGACATGAATCTCTCATTCCCTGGCAATAAGAGCAATTTACGCACAACATCTGTATGGCCCAGCGCCTTCCATAAGAGCTTGTCTCCCTTCCACTTTCTGATGGATTTATCAGCGGAGCAAGTCAAAAATATATCGTTCAAAGGATCGATTACCTTTGCATCCCATACGGAAGACTCATGTCCAAGTAGCTGGTACTTAGCCGACATTGTGTTTAAATCCCACACAATAGACGTGGCATCCCACGAACCTGATATCAAATAATTACCAGTATGACTTAACGAGCATACATTAGACTGATGTCCGACCAACTGAAATCGTACATAGCTTTCAAGAGGAAGAGACAACACACCTGTGGCTGGATTTGCTTCCACAAGATATATGATGCAGTCCTTCCCTCCAGCTGCAACTAACGGCTCTCCTCGTTCTCCGAGATATTCAACACTGTTAACGAAAGCATTATCTGGAGAGTTGAATACCATAACCTGCTCCACTTCATCTGTTCTCCAGCCTGCTAGACGCCGCCATTCACGCACCGTACCATCTCTCAGTCCAGAATAGATTCGATCCTTCGACCCAATGCTGATATCTCTAACATCTTTGTCATGACCTGTGAAAGTACAACGCAACTTGAATTGTTCCATTCTAACCTTGAGCTATTCAACCTTCGACTTTTCAGCTAGTGTTATTGTCAAATAAGACAGTAGTAATGCTCTGTTTAAGCTTGTAAGTGGCAAGTGATCTTCATAACCTGTATATTACATGTGACATAATTCATCTCGATTAATGCCAAAAATTATAAGAAAACATACCCTTCTTAACATTAAATAGAGGATAAGATGAGCCTATTTCATTCCATAGGCCAAGATGGTACACACATTATTGAAGATAACTTAAACAAGAAATATCTTCTTCTCAAAGGTAATAACATTGAAGTAACCGAAAAATTGCCAGAGAAGTTTAATAAGGCAGATACTAGCGGTTTACCAAGCGCAATCACATGTCTTATTGGAATCATCAAGTTGAAAATTAACAGTTATGTTATTCTCTGTGATGGATACCATATCAGTGGCTCGATCATGGGACATCGAATTGCGAAGATGGAGTCGTTCAAGATTCTCGCGTTAGGGGACAGTGGTATTTCTCGTAAAGATAGCGAAGAAGTGCAATACGTTAATCTTCTTTACCAACATTTGGCACATGCGCTGTTATATTTCTCTTTGGATGGTACATATGATTTGACAAATTCATTGCAGAGACAATTGACTTCCAAGGTTGAGCGGGATGATCGATTTTGGTGGAATCGCTACTTGTGTGAGGATTTGATACTGAACGGCGCAGAGACATTTGTAACTTCGTTCATCTACGGTTATTTCAAGTCACATTCTGCTTCATTCATGGGATACCAAGGTTTGGACTTCGCTTTGTTTACCCGTAGAGCCACAAGCAGGGCTGGCACAAGATATTTTCGTAGAGGAATTGATGAGGACGGAAATGTTGCCAATTTTAATGAAACAGAACAGGTTTTAACTATGAACAACAAGATATTTTCATTTCTCCAAATAAGAGGTTCCGTGCCCGTCTACTGGGGGGAGATTAATAATCTAAAGTATAAGCCTAACTTAGTCGTTAGTACTAAATCATCATTGGACGCAACTTCGAAGCACTTTTTGGATGAAGTGAACCTTTATCATGAAGTTTACTGCGTCAATTTGGTCAACCAGAAGGGATATGAGCTTCCTGTTAAAGGCGCTTACGAGGCTGCCATTGATAACCTTCCTGAGAAATTGGCCTCCAAAGTAAAATACATTTATTTCGACTTTCATCATGAATGCCGTAGGATGAGATGGGATCGAGTGAGACTTTTGCTCGACCATTTAATTAAATTGGGTTATACTAGTGACGAATATTTTGGCTATGATCTTGAAAAGAAGGAAGTTTTTTCGACTCAGCACAAGATTGTCAGAACAAATTGTATGGACTGCCTAGATCGTACTAATGTTGTTCAGTCAACTTTAGGTCGCTGGGTGTTGCAGAATCAATTCATCAAAATTGGTGCCATTGCCTCGAGTAACGTGAAGCCTTGGGAGCTCTTAGACCCTGCATTCAATATATTCTTTCAAAACTTTTGGGCTGATAATGCTGACGCAGTGTCTAAGGCTTACTCAGGAACAGGGGCTTTGAAGACGGATTTTACTAGGATGGGAAGAAGGACTAAAAGAGGTGTCGTCAGTGATTTAATAAATTCAATCACTCGTTACTACAAGAACAATTTTGCCGATGGCTCTCGCCAAGACGCCTACGACTTATTTCTTGGAGTCTACAGGCCATATCAAGACTCATTGACTTCTCCATTTGTTGACAGAAGACCTCCTCATATTCAGCTTCTTCCTTATCTTACGTGTACCTCTATCCTTGTTATGTTGGCCATCTTGCTATATCCCAGAGGCTCCATAACGGACTGGAAAAATATTATATTGATTGGAAGTTGTCTTATTTTCAACATAAAGAGTCTTCTTTACTTCAATTCAAATGGTTACCAATTTGTCAACTGGCCAAAGCTAGTTCCATTAGACTACATAAAGAAGGTTGATACGTTTGACGGACAAGGCAAGTTCTCAGGCGTAAAATTTGAAGAAACTGATAACTTTAGGACTTCTGGAAAAAAGAAGAACTAAGCCATATATTCTAAGCCCCATGCTACCTTAGCTTGTGATTATTTCTGCTGTAGATTAGATCTTATGTATTTGTTAATTTATATTGCCCTTGATTTTGTGTAATGTTCACGTTTTGGACGAAACTATCACGATCTTTTCAGCATAGTACAGACACATTGATAAGAAAGGACTCCATAATGAGTAACTCCATCTTAGAGAAATCTTTGGATGATATAATTGGAGAAAATAAAGGCAATAAAAGAGGTAACAATGCCAGATCTGGAAGGTCAAGGATTGGCAAGGCAGTATGTAAAATGAATCGATAAGCTTCGTCCTCGTTACTAACAAGGTTGAAGCCTCATTCTAGGAGGCCTAACCCAAAAACGTATAGTTCTATCCCTAAAGTGATTGCTGATGCTGCCAGATCAAGGCCTCTTTTGCGGGTCAAGAATATTCATTCTGACTTAAACGGCAACGACTTGTCTGACCTCTTCGGAAGCATTTCGCAGGTCGACTTCGTAATGTTCGATCCAAAACACAGTGATGTAGCTTATGTGTGTTATCAACGTAACCAAGGTAAAAATAATTCACTTGCAATATCCAAATTTGATGGCAGAAAGGCTATGGGAGAAATATTAATAGTCGAGAATGCCACATCATTAGCGGATCGTATAATGACTCCTGCTTCAAGAGGTTCCGGAATCAGTAAGGGACGTAATGTGCCGCTGAAGAGAAAACAAAAGCCTACCAAGAAGAGTCTTGATACCTTGGATGATGAATTAGAACATTATATGTCAGGCACTGGCCAAAAACCAGCAAGTAATGAACTGCAGGAAAATAAGCTTGACAAAGAAATGGATAGCTACTGGAAAAACCAAGATCATCAATCTAGCGAACCTTCGACTCTACAAGAAAAGGATGTAAAAGAGCAGAAAAATGATCAGATGAATCTAGATTAAATGTATTTTAGCAGCTTAACACAATTTAGTTAAATATAAGTTGAAAACTGACAGATATTAAGGAGAATAATGTAAGAATAAGCCGATCTATTAGTAGCTTAATCCTCTAGTTAGCTCTACCAATTCTAAATAAAGCTTCTTGGTTTTTCTTCTCCATGCTTTTCCCCAATATAAGAATGGGATTATAAAGCAAATAGAGACAAAATCTATGATGGCCAATACAATGTAAGTATTTTGTGTTCCAGCTCCGTCAAGCCAATATGAGCAAACAAATGTAAAGATACATGCCAAAGTATTGTTAATTATCGAGACACCAACCATTCCCTGAATAACTATTTCTGGATACGCATCCATCAAATAAGACATGGCAGTATCACCTACGGACCCCCATCCAAATCCAATAAAAGCAAGCCCAGCATAAATCGCAATGGCAGACCAGTCTCTTGCTGCGCCAACTCCAAAAAGAATTAGTCCGAGTGGTGAAACAAATAGTGTCACGAAGAGTAGCCAGAGGCGGTGTTCGGCTTCGGACACACCATTATTTCTCTTCGCAAGCCATAAAACATGCTTATCTGAAAGGACACCGGACATGAAGCAGCCAAACACGGCACCAATTAAAGTGGCTACGTTCAAAACTGCTACTCCTGTTTCAGAGTAGCCCCAGGGTTCATCATAAAAATATGTGTCTTGAGTCGTCAAGAAAAATGTCATGTAAGCGTCTTGTAAGCCCCATAAAGTCCCTGAAAGCCAAACTGCAGGAAGAGTAAAGACTTTAAAATAAATAATAAACATTCGAATATACTGCTTGAACCCGAAACCACGCAAAAATGGAGCTGGTGTAATAATAGCGATCCTCTTCATGTATGGGAGTTTCTTCTCGACCGACATTTGCCTCTCATTGTCTTCTTCACTTTCTTTTATAGGATCTTCTTTCGATGTATTCAATTTTTCAATGCTTTTGATATTCTCCCGCGTAGCAGATAGATCCTTCTTTTCATCAAAGTCTGTTTCTTTGATATCATTGGCACTTTTCATATCCATATTTTCATAATGAATAATGTGCCTTGATCGGTCAAAAACAGTTTCTTCGCAAGTAAAAAGAAGAAGGATAAGGGTGATGCCGCATATAATTGCTCCCCACCATCCTACCCATCTAAAAGTCTGGGATTGGGATATCAAATGAGCTATCAAAGGTGCTAAAAATGATCCAACCGATGTGGCCAAAATGTAGACTGTTAAAACTGAACCTAATTGGTGCTGAAAGAAAATATCAGATAAAGATTGTTGAACCTGTGCTTCGGCGCATGCTTCAGACATGCCAACGAAAGCCTGAGACCAAATCGTATCAGATACATCCTTAGATACAGCAAACCATATTGAGCCTAGGCATCCTGATAGAATACATACTAAATATGTAATCCTTCGACCGTACAATGAAGAAGCGGGTGCAAAAAAAATGCAGGACCAGCCGATAAACAAAAAAAGAACCCCGGCACCCGTATTCATCGCATCATAAGATATTCCATATATTTTATTCAAGGAGTCTTGTGCAGCACCTGCATCATTCGAAATAGCTGCAGTCAAGCCTGTGATGAAGGATAATAAAAAAAAATGGTAAAACTTGCGGCAAAAAGACCAGTTGAGAGGGTCATTAGGAGATCCAGATGGCTGTGGAACGAGCACTACTCCATCTTTTGTTTTCCGAATACTGTCATCGCTGGAGACAGAAGTGCTGTCCTTTCCAACAAAGACATTTCTGGTTCCAGGCACAAAATCTTCATCTCCGTTAACCTCACGCCCATAGCTATCCATTTTTACAGGATAATTTCTAGTATATATGGGATCTTGTTCTACTAACCTGACCTTGGTGGAGAATAAATCTGCCTTTCTTAATGTGCACCTTCAAGATTGCTCAGTACTAGTAGAATGAGTATGGAATTCCTGCTATCAGACCTTCACTCTGTTCAACTTGCAGCCCTGACAAATCCCTCGTTCCTTCTATTTACTTCTAAGTCTTCGTAAGAGAATGCCAATGTCCACAATACTCAGTATATTTCCTTCTTAGCCTAGGTCCCGTCAGGAATGTTCTTCAAAGGTCATCACTAGCGATGCCCAAAGAAAAGTCTTCGGTAATAGCACGACCTTCCAGTTAGGTTCAGAGAGAGAGCTTTGATGTTATAGAAAGAATCAACCCTGTTCATATTTAGATTGATAACCACCGTTACACGTAAGCGTTTAATTTCATGGATGGTGGTTTCTAAGCAGAAAGATCTTTTATCTTGGTGCGATGATTTGCATCAAGTTAAAGGTAATATTTCACAGTTCCAAGCTACGCTACAACAAATTTTGAACAAAGCACCTAGTATAGAAGACTTCAAGGAATTGACAGAATGCTTGAGTATGGCACCCAGCGATTCTAAGGGAATCGCGGATAAGACACGGAACATCTTGACCTCGGCGCAGCTTAAAGTAGCGATACGAATGAAATTCTTGTACGATCAAGGGTTGTTACCATTTCTTTTGGCGTTGTCGCAAATCAACCTTAAATCTCCAAAATCTGACAAATTTGTGGGTTATTTGCTTGACTATACGCCACCGCATGATGTGGGCGATAGTTTGTCCGATGTTCTCAAGCTGAGAATAAGTTCGAAGAGCATTGATTTGGAACAGCCATACCCTCCAACTCTTCCTCCAATCGGGAGTGTCAACTTGTTAAGTCAGGTTTTGACAGATAAGTCTTTCCGCCTACCCTCTGACTTTTTGGAGCTGTACCTGTCGAGCGACTTCACTTTGGCACATAATGCAAAGCTTGCAGTAAAAGGTAGACGCTTATTGGAATACTCCCTTAGCGAGATTTTGGATTCAAAATTTCCCCATCTTCATGAGGACGATCTCTCGTACTTGAGCAATAGGCTCGCATCATCTTCCATATTAACAAGGTTAGCTTTAGGTTACAATTTAGTGAAACACTACAAGCACAATGTATCTAAGGATTTACCGATAGATGATAAATTGAAAATCCTAAGTAAGATCTTCTTGGCTTATATTGGAGGACTTTCCCAAAGTGATTACTCGTATGAAGAGATTAAGGCATGGATTGCAAAAGTCTACGATCCTATAGTGACAAGGTTTCGTGAGAACAATAAATTTTTAAAACCGATTGATGATATGGCATTGGCAGAACTTCTCTTCCTCTTCGAGAGAGTAACAAATGTATATCATGTGCCTCCTAAAAAGACCACCATAGAGTTTGAAACCTTGGAGACAGATCCTTTTGTCGTTCGACTAACAGTGAATAATCAACATCTTGGAATAGGGACAAGCAGTACTAGCGAGGAAAAGGCCAAGCGGAATGCTGCTGCTGAAGCTTACTCCAGCAAGGATAAGCTCGATGAAATTTTACGTATATTGATGGAGTCCTACGAAAAGAAAGATGCGCCGCCTAGCGACGACCATTCTCCACATTCCAATAGCGATGAATCTGCATACTCTCCTTCTTTGGAGATGGAGGACGATTACGAGCCAAGTTTCGACATGCCCAACATGTCCGGATCTGTTCAGGCTTCTTCTAATGGCAACCAAGCTAGTCTGACAATTCTGCCGAGCTCGCATTCTCCACAGCCCTACAGTTTACCTAGCCTTCCCTCCAAGCCCGTGTCTGGTGGCCTACAATCTGAAAAGATGCATCACAGCACGGATGATAGCCAAAAAGGTCCTTTGGATACAAATGCCAAGAACACTTTATACGCACTTTTGGGATCCAATCATCTCACCCCAGTCTATGATTTCACTAAGGTAGGAAATCATTTTGAGGTAGCCATTATAGTCAACAACAAAATTATCGGATCCAGCAAGGACATCAATAAGAAGACAGCCAGTCAGCGTGCTGCAATGAATGCCCTCGCCAACATCGAGGCACTTGCACTGTTGGGCGTAACGTCCCAATGAGTTTCGGGCATTTCAATGAGCCAATATTATGCGCCCTTCGTTTGTAGCATTTCCTTTTCTACAGTTTACAGCTGCTCTTTCGCATTCAATACAATATTCAAGCTAATGCTTTCCTTTTGATTATTCTTGATTTGTGGGAAAGTACTGGTCTACAATCTTCCTATATTCGGGGTTTCTGATATCATAGTCACTTTGTGGAACCTTTGATGCCACGCCCATCTATTTTTTATTCTTACTTTCGCAGTCTCATCAGTAATCTCGTGTGCATCTACTGCGTTTAAGTCAAATCCAGTTACAGTGTTCTGTGGACGCCTATCATGCTTTCCATCCAGTAATTCCACTACAATTCGAAAACTGAGACTTCTACGTACAACTTCGAAGATATCTGCAACCACTACATTTACTATCACTACATTTACTATCACTACATTTACTATCACTACAGCTGCAATCACTATCAATACAGCTGCAACTACCATCACTACATTAGTCTGCGGTTAAGAATACCACCAATTGTCCATTTACCCGGCAAACAACTTTACTGTAATGTTACTCCCATATACAAATGCAACTACAACATTTCCTTCTAGTTATCATGCACTAGCTCGATTTCTTGATCACCTTAAAATCTCTATCAGGACTACTTCTCCCGAGTAGCCGTATTCCGCGCAGGCCTATCGCGTTCCCCCAATTTCGCACGCGCGTTCCCTAGCACTGCACAAATCCCCCCACGAGTTCTCCCTAACAACTCTAAAATTCTCCCTAAAAATCCCCAACGCGGTGACGAATCGTCAACAAATGCAGCCAGAAGCTTTCGCTCGCCGTTTTATTTCTTGAAATCATTTGTTTATATGGGGTCAAAATTTCTTTTTTCCCGACGACGTCATCGAAATAAATGTAACGTTCACCTCTCAATTAGCCTGATCCTAATTAGCTAGAGAACCTACAGAATGACATGGAACATATAGAGGGGTTTTTCATCTAATTAGTGGCCTAATAATTCTCTTGGGGGGGTTTGCGCTAAGGTCCGAGAGCACTCCTCACCACCTGTCGTCGTAAGCTATTCTCTTGCGGAATTGTTTCTTTTTACTCTTTCTCAATTTTTTTTTTTTTTTATTAATCTCGGGAAAAGTTTTTAATTTCCGATTCTCACCGAGTCGACGATTTAAATACAAATCTATATCCGCCCTGAAAAAATTCAAACGTTTTAGTAATCGTTGGTATTATTATTATTACATTTTATAGAGAACATCAATAATGTCACAATATCAAGTTCCAAACTACACAGTTAGTGATTATGCATCATTTGCTCTTGCCGGAGCTATTGGATGTGGTGTTACCCACGGATCCATGACCCCAATTGATGTGGTCAAGACCAGAATCCAATTAGAGCCAACCGTATACAACAAAGGTATGATTGGTTCTTTCAGGCAAATTGTTCGTAATGAGGGACTCGGTGCTTTGTTGACAGGTTTTGGACCTACTGTCACCGGTTACTCTGTGCAAGGTGCTTTCAAGTTCGGTGGTTACGAATTGTTCAAGAAGACTTTCATTGAGTTGCTTGGTTACGACACCGCTAAGGCCTACAAGAATTCCATCTACATAGGATCTGCTGCTTTGGCCGAATTCTTTGCTGATATTGCTTTGTGTCCTTTGGAGGCCACCAGAATCAGATTGGTTTCCCAACCAACTTTCGCTAACGGTCTTGTTGGCGGTTTCTCCAGAATCTTGAAGGAGGAGGGTCTCGGCTCTTTCTACAATGGTTTCACCCCTATCTTGTTCAAGCAAATTCCTTACAACATTGCTAAGTTTTTGGTTTTCGAGAGAGCTGCTGAGGTTATCTTCTCCAGCGTTGGTAAGCCAAGAACTGATTTGTCCAACGTCGAGTTGACCAGTATCAACTTATCTGCAGGTATTATCGCTGGGTGCGCTGCCGCAATTGTTTCTCAACCTGCTGATACCTTGTTGTCCAAGGTCAACAAGACCAAGAAGGCTCCAGGTCAATCCACCGTCGGTTTGTTGGCTCAATTGGCTAAGCAATTAGGTTTCCGTGGTTCTTTCGCCGGTTTGCCAACAAGATTGGTCATGGTGGGTACCTTGACTTCCTTGCAATTCACCATCTACGGTTCTTTGAAGAAGGCTTTGAACTGTCCAAAGGCTGTCGAATTGTAATCTAGTTCCGCTAAATATAATTATTCATGGCCCTATAAGATATTGTATTTATTTGTAAATATAGATATTGTACTATTTGCTATTGGCCATCTCGAGCCTTAGTGTAAAATTTAAAAAAAAAAAAAAAAAAAAAAAAATCTCACTCAAATCGCTGCAGTATATATTGCTCCGGATCATACATTGCTCTTCCTCGTATCTATTGCTACTGGGTATATATTGCTACTAGTACTACACCTCTAGTTGCGGTCTTAAACTGTTCAAAAGTGCCCTTCTCTGTTTGTAACTGTTCTTGACTGCTCCTATCTGTCTTTTCGAGTATACTAGATTCACTATGGGTCGAAATCTTGTTCCGACACCTTAGTATCTGGGTCACTCGGAGATCAATCTGGCAAAATTATTATTTGTTCGCGTGCCTCTCGGCGGCGATCGTATGCAGACGATTTAGCTGCAACTATACTTGATCCGCTCATTCCAGTTCTCCTGTTCCATACATTACAAATTAGGAATTGTCTCTATTCATTAATATGTGTTCCTAAATCGGTAAGAAAGTTAACCGGTTGCGCATAAATTGTTCCATCGATGATCTAATGACATAATCTTGAGTGACTCTCCAAATAAGATAGCCTCGTAGCAATCACAATTAGGTACATAAGACTACTATATAAGTCAGATGTATGAAAGTGGAAAGACTACCAGCACTTAGTTCCAGGAGGCATTAGAAGGAAAAGAAAACCTGACTAAAGTTTTTATAGTACACAGGACAAAGATACAAGTAGACAATAAAAATAATGAGAGTGGTTCAGTTATTATCAGCACTTTGCTTTTGTGTTGCCCAGGTTAGCTGTATGGCATTGGAGAAAAGATTTTTCCTGCCAACTTCTCCGGTCTTCTCGTTGATAGCTGTTCGTAATGGTACCAGACTTCAGAGTAGTCTTGTCAAGTTCAACGGAAGCGACTTGATCTTGGACAATGATGACAAGGCTTTCTTCGGAAGAATCAAGGCTCTAAATGGATATGTATTGAATATCCCATTTGCTAACGGGACTACTAATGTTACGTATCCTTCGACTAGGAATGTGCATGTGGGTAGGGATATGCTTTTGTCTTCTACCAACAGGCCTCTGAACTCGACTGGTGAGTTTGGAATCTTGAATTCTCTCTTGACTTATAAAAATTCGACCCAATTCTTGGCCTGTTCGGAACCAGAAACCAACCACTACGCACTTTACGCTCGTCATGGAAACACGACCTGTCCAAGTACTGGTAACTCTGGCTATATCATCAACTTGTTGGTCCAGGTGGCTGCACACGTTAACTACAATCCGGAAAGCAATAGGAATAGCATTTTCAGAAGATTTGCGTCCCGGATTAACCTTTGAGAGAGACTAACTAGTTTTTTCATGCTTTGGGGCGTGCCACCATTGCATCGTTATTATATTTCCAGCTGTTAGTTTTTCGCAATTTTCGAAAAAATATGTATTTTTTAGTTTTAGTTTTCCAAAAGGATGTACAAATATATGTGATACCCTTTGAATCTCCAAGTAGGATAGCGAATTATGAGCAACCAGTTTAGATGTGCTGAATTACATCATTCTGTGATGACAATGGATAGAAGGTACCGAAGCAACATAATGCACATCTGCAACCATAAATTCTCACGTGATACGGTCAAAAATTTCAGAACTCGAGATGCCATCAAGTTAGTAAAGAACAGCCGAATTTAATGGTATCTTATAAGTCGCAAGAATATATCGATGAGTCCTCTTCGGACTCTGAAAAAGGATTTGAACCACCTAGGGGCTTCCAAAGCGTCAAATTCGAGTCTTCGGTTGACTTTCCTGAAGAAAAGGAGGTATGGTTGATCAGGGCACCGAAAGGACTTTCACTAGCTGAATTAAAGTCTTTACCTGTTTCCTTTACGGCAACATCCATCTCAGAGAGTGCAGAGCCATTCTCTGTAGGAAACAAGTCATACCAGGTCAATGAGGATTTTTTGACCAACGAAACAGACAACTGCAAGTACTCGATCATTAGCTATCAAGATGGTCAGTTTAGAGCTGGCAAAAGAAAGATCAGTCGGTTTTATAGCATCAGAGAGGATGTAAGTATACCCGAAATAGACTATTCTCGGGAAATCAAACCAAGAAAGAATGTTAAGAAAGTAAAAAATCTTCGAATGAGGCATTTTCCAACAGCATATGGGGCAAATGACTTTTTAGAGTCGGATCCGAAGTATTTTCAAAGCCTTCATGAAGACGAGAGTCAGAGTGAGGATGAGCACGATTTGAATGCCGGTACTACTAGAGACGAGGAAGGCAAGGTTATCAAAAAAAGCAAGCTAGCATCGACGTCAAAGCAAAAGAAGGACAAAAAAGAGAAAAAGGAAACAAAGGAAAAAAAGGACAAAAAAGACAAGAAGGAAAGGAAGCATAAGAAGGATAAAAAATGATGCTATTATAAATAATTAAGCATTATCGCATTTCCAGTTCCTCTGCTAAAAACCCCTATTCCTTCTCGTTTAAATTAGAAGAATTAGATAGTTACTGGCATTTACTTCTTCAGTTGGAGCATAAGACCTATTTTCATCTCGTTCTGTAATTTTATTTATTTTTAAGTACCTTGATATGTTCTTTAATAAATTGATTTGAGATAACTGAATCGAGATGACTTTTGTCGCACTAATATACTTTCAGAATCTAGAGAGCAGTATAATACACCATAGCAAGAAAAGATGGGAAATAAAGCCTCTAAGCCTGCAAGGAAACTACAAGACACTGTAGCGAGAGGTACAAAATTGGATATTAATAAGAGTGGCAAAGTCAATACTTTACCTTCTCAAAAATTGAAGGACAAGTTTGAACAAGCACATGTGCAAAGTGTAGAGACTGAAAGAAAAGAGCAAAGTATTGGAGATAAGGAGGAGAAAATCAAGCATGGAGTCGAAGATGATCATCTTGGAAGATCCAACGAAAGCAGAGAGACGATCTCGGACAGGGCGATGCCTGAGGGAAGAGATGGATTTGATCCTCAGGGAAAACCAAATAACCAGGGCTTTCTTGATGCTGTGACAAAGCTTGGGAAGAATATCAATACGGTGTCTGACCAAAGTAAATTTGATTTGAACTCCCCTGCCATACGCCAACTCAGGAGACGTAAAGCATTATACGAACAGGGACAGGAAGAACAGAAAATGCAACATTTACCTAATACCGTCAATCCTGGTGACGCCAAAGCTTCATCCCGCACCATGGTGAACTCAACAATGCTTACATCCATTTTAGATGCGCTTCAGGATCACAGGATGTCCAATGAAAGAATCGTGGAGGAGTACAACCTAAAACCGGATTTCTTGTCAGGATTGTATCCCAGATTTAAGGTTGCCACTAATGCCGTTATATTGGAGGATAAAACTGATCACAGTGAGATATCTTCGAGGCAGGCACCTGCTCAAAGATATCTGTCATTGTTTGATGGGAAAGGAAAAGAACCCGAGACTATAAACACAGAAAGAATGCAGGTATACAGAAACAGATTAGGCATTGATGAGGAGCCATCTGAGTCTAATAATACTGAAAAGAAAGAATCAAATTAATTACTGACCTATGTATTCTTGTATATATTATGTTGCACTTTTTTAATGCTCGGGCTCACGGATTAATCTGGGGTTCATAAATTCACGTTCAAATAATCTCCAGGAAATTGATCTGTTGTAACTGAGATATGTCACTTAAAGGTAAAGGAATTGATTACAAGAAGATTACAAAGCTTCTATCTGAGTTTACACCCTGCGATGTTTCTGATTCCTTGGTTCAACACGGAGTAGGAAATGGTGGATATATTCCCAATCTTCAAAAGCGATCTCCGAAAGCGGAGACTTCTAAAGCTGCAGTTGGCAGAGCATATACTGTTTTGTATGCTCCTAAGTCTGATCCAAGAGAAGCTGTAAAACAATCTTATATCGATGAAATTCCGGAGGGTAGTATACTCGTAATCGGCACACCGTTATCAAGCCAATTGTCTTCTGCACCTTACACTAAAGTCAATAACGCCATGTACGGTGGCTTAATGTCTACAAGAGCAAAGTATAGAGGTGCCAATGGCTCTGTAATATTGGGCCGCATTAGAGATCTCCAGGAACACAATGACTTAGAATACCCTGTCTGGTCTTATGGGGTCGGTAGTACAGCCCCTGGGCCCGTGGTGAAGGTAGTCGGGATTAACGTCCCGATAGAAGTCAAAGTGGTGGGTCCAGATGGGGATGAAACTATTGTTATCAATCCTGGTGATATCATTACTGCTGATGATGATGGTGTGGTTAGGCTTCCGATAGAGGGTCATTCAGGTAAAGAAGGTGAATTGGACATTGACTCCGTTCTTGATTACATTCCACGGCGAGTTGAAGCTGACAGTAAAGTCAGCGATGATATCAAGCAAGGAAGACCTGCTGCCGAAGCACAAAAGTATTGGCGTAGCAAGATTTAATGAGTCCTCATAAACTTGCTTCTCATGAGATTTTTTTTTTTTTTGGAGAGGTCTTTTTCTATTTGCTGCCTCTATGTTATACTGGCTTATACAATAACACTCCAGCTTTACAAGCATAGCTACGTTACGATGAATACATATTATCCCATATTACTTTCTCCGTATCTAATCTTCTAGCGTAGGCTCTCAAGTATTAACACAAAAGTAAATTCCAAAATGAGAATCGCATATCAGTATCATACTCTCTTTTATATCTAGTGGTTACTTTACATTTGTCTCAGTTTCTCTGTATTTCAATATGGATGAGAGTATTGATATGATGGAAAACCCGATAAATGACAATCTAAACCCTCAGTATATAAAACAGCTTAGAGTAGCGCTCATTGGCAATAAAGATCTAAAATATGAAATCCTAGTAAATGAGGGGAGAGTTAAAGACTTGGTAGAAAATATTAAGGCTAAAGCATCTAAGATATTCGGAACAGTAACTAATGGATATGTGGAGTTCGATGAGGAGGACATTCAACACCTAGAAGACGAAATTATGGTGATAAAGCTTCTCTTGTCGTTCATTCAAGAGTTTACGAAGAACAAAAAAGCAAGATTAGAGAACAGTTTAAGCGCTATTGGTATGCTCATTCCTGCTATAGCAGATATGGTATCTATATATGTGGGATGGAGATTCGACCGCACTGGAAAGCTCATTGGGCTGGAGGTAAATCTGCGGCTAGTTGCAATCATCAACGCAAGCTTGGACATTGTTTTGTCTATGTCTCATTACAAGTTTTATGATCAGCTCACAGAAGAGAAAACCTTGTCACATTTTTGGAAGTTTGTTACCTCTACTGTAATCCTTTTTGATGAAGGCAAAGAAATAACTGATTTCACGTTAATAAAGCTGTTGGATTTGGTCCCTATTCTATTAACGTATACTCATGAGCATGGGTATTCGAGAAGTTATTATTTGACAGCACTTGTTGTGATGATTGACGCTTTGGGGAGTATCTGCAAGAAGCTTTTCTTATCAGCCTCCACTACGTTATCGCGAGACTGTAGCGAAGAGTATATTGAAAGTTTAGGCTACTTGAATCCTCGCTTTCCAAACTTTGAA
This sequence comes from Schwanniomyces etchellsii, assembly GCA_031081805.1. Lineage (NCBI taxonomy): Eukaryota > Fungi > Ascomycota > Pichiomycetes > Serinales > Debaryomycetaceae > Schwanniomyces > Schwanniomyces etchellsii. Next base: position 262,227 of record JARYSY010000009.1, read on the forward strand.
ATCACAATGACTGATATCAGTGAAAACATAAATATCCTGTTATTTACTGCTTTAACAACTGCTTGTGCTCAAATATTTAGTATGAAGAGAAATGATGATATTCTGTTGCATGACGATGTACTAGATTATAACGCACTACATATAACAAGTATGATATACTATGTCTTGCTTCTTATGACCCGAAGCAATTCTGTTGGTCTCAACTTAGCATCCGTTAATTTGATTTTTTTCTATTTGAGTTATAGAAATCAATTGAACAACACAGATAAAGCTCCCAGGTTTCTTGACAATGACCTAATTTACAAGAATTTTACGAAGTTACTCCCAACATTGATTGAAATGGTGATCTTTTTCAATGATAATCATGAAGCATATGGTATCCCTCCTTTTTTGTATTCCCCTAGTAAGATATTGGCAGACCTTGGTTCATTATACCCTATTGTTTGTGACGAAATGAGAAAGACAAACTTTGATTTTTGCGTGCTTGATGCTTTAGAGACTCAATTCAAATCAAATGAGAAGTTAGAGAATTTTAAAAAATTAAAGCAAGCCTCAACGGGTAATACAAAATTGGTTGACTTCTCTATAATGAAGAGTCAGTCGCAAACGAATGAAATAAATAATTTGGCAGACACTGTTTTGCTCTTGAGTGTGTATACCAGTACGAAGGAGGAATATAGGACTCGAATAGTAAGCTTCAAGGGCTTGAATGGTAAATTAAAAAGTTCCACTAATAGTTTGCCACAAATCTTGTTTGAATTATGCGAGAATTACAAATTTCTCATATCACAACTCCAAATTTTGTTCAGAATACTCTGTCCTCTTGATAGAAGTAAAAAGGTGGCAAAAGCTGATCTTCCGTGGTTTAGCGAGAATCTTACCATTTTGATGAATCTCTTAAATGATCCTTTGTATACGAATGTCCTTTATTTTGCTCGTTCTCTTTCAAGGTCAGTCGCGTTGCTTAGAACATTTTTTGTGGACTGCAACTCCCTTCAAGGTTCACCTGTTTCTGAGAAACAAAGAAACGAGTCATCGAACAGGTATTCGATACATTCAAAGAATGGAGCTTTCGTGCATAACATTGTACAAATACTTAAAGGCAATGAAAACTCCGACAAGATAATAAAATGGTTACAGAATGGCCAACTGAATGTGCAAAAAGATATAAAAAAGACCCAGATGTTGAACAAATCGATAACACTATGCTTATTAGCAAACTTTGTTCTTGATTTCAGCTCTTTGAGATATAAAATCGTCAATGATGAAGGCTTCTTGAAGTGTCTTGCGATCATATTTCGCAACTCTATGGCAGAGAGAGACAAATCTTCAAGTGAAGATGAGAGATTTCAGCTAAATACAGTACAGCTAAGTGTGCTTCAAATTTTGAAGAATTACATGTACAATGAGAATCAAGAGAACAAGAAAGATTTAGTAAAAGTTTTTCCTGTAACAATTTTATTCGATAAGATTCTATACGACGTTGATACGTCCGAGAAGGTAGGGCACGAATCCATTGAGAATAAAAAGCTCCGGTTGCAACAAAAGATCGTGTGTTTCGATATATTACGAAACTTAACTGCTGGATCTCCATACTTTAGTCGGTACTTGAGCCATGCTTTTGAAACACATAGAAGTTTAAAACCTAATATTCCGTCATGGCCAGATCTTATATATGGGTGCTTGACCACTTTTACGGCATACGAGAATAACTCTAGGGACCAGTTCCACTTAACTGAGCAATTATTCTACAAAGATTCGTTTCTTTTGAGGATGCTTGATTGCAATGATTATGTGTCGCTAGTATTGGCAATTAATTACATTGAAGATCACAAGTATACCAATATACAGCGATTTCGGAAAGAGCTCTTGCCTAAAGAAAAAATATTGAGGGTCTGGAAGAGGTTCTTGATGCTTGATGTCAAGAAGAGCTTCGAAGAACATCTAGATTTGAATGCTAAAATTAACATAAACAACAATCTCAATTGTATAAAATTAAGTATTGTTTGGATAATTATCAACTTGACGTGGAAAAATGACGTACTTCATCTTTCTTTGAAGCATAAGAAGGAGACTCCTGCCGCCGAGGTTGCATTCGACGAAGCCATTGGTACAGAGAGACGAGAAGACCGCATTGACGTGGATTTAACGGAGGACTCAGAAGCCTATTCCGAGAATGAGAAGGATAGCTATTCCTTGGACGATCAATTACCACATCCAGCCGAACCTCAAGACTCCGTGCTATCAACTGCCCAAGGAAGAGCCAGGATGCTAAAGGATTATGGTTTCTTGGATGCTCTAGACTCTCTTCTCGTCAAGTTGGGCCATAATTCCGCTGCATCGGACCTTTCGTCCTCATATTCCGGAAAGCGCTTCGACTACTTTATGAGCAACGACTTGTTGGAAAAAATTAAAACTGCGCAGTATCAAATCGCTTCCCTACACGCTGGCAAGATCCCTAACTCCCACTCATCTTCTGCTCCCTATGGCACTTCCATCGTGGCTACTGAGCCTGCACAAAGTCAACGGTCGCCTAGCAATCAAAACAATACGTACACACTGTCGTCATCTAACGTTTACGGAAATGAATATGACTCAAACGGATCTGAAGAAGTTTTAGAGGAAAGCAACGACGTGGCCGTCGAACAGACAGACGATTTGGAATCTTTTGACGAGTACTGGCTTCGCTAAGCTCGGCCTCTTCGTATGCAGGGCAGCAGATCTCGCATTCAGTAAATTAAGTACCATCTGTAGACTTAATTAATTAATTTCAGCCTACGTCTTCCCCCCGGGTTTAGTGTAGTGTGCTCTGTTCCAGCAAATAAGGAAGTCACTTATGGTAGTCTGGCCTTGTTCTTTTTTGTAGATCTATTATATTATCGCATTAAACCCAACAATCGTCGACGTTATGCTAGTTTATGCGAGCATACAGATCTTACGACATGGCTATCCCTAATCTCATGTGCTCATTGGCTTGGCGAATCTTACCAAATCCTACTGTCAGGTATCCTTATCGCATGTTACTATTGTATATGTACCTACCTACATTTCGAGACCAAAACATGGCCGTATTGAATTACTATAATGTTTTCAAACTTTAACCCCTGACGTAGGTTGTCTAAATAATATAGCGAAAATACGCTTGGGCCTTAAGAAGGGCTTAAACGGTATTCCCCAAGTCGATTTTGCACTTACGATAACAATAAACGTCTGCAGATTCGGTTTATGCGGGTCCCCTGATTCAACATGTTCCACTACACTATACCAGAACATAAGTGACTCTGCTGAAAGAGTACAGGCCCCAGCAGATTGACCATGTATTAAAAATTCAGTACTTTATTTACCCTTGTGCAGTAAAACGTATCCTCGGTTACCGAAAGAAAATTAATAAAAAAAAAAAAAAAGAAACTTTCAGAGATTAAACTCTATTTTGCGCAAAGTAAAGTGCAGAATATAGTCACAAGGGAAAACAGAGCTACTGGAAGAGCGTGGTAAAATTAGGATAGGAAAGAGTAGGCAACGATAAGAATCTAGCATTTAATTCAAGAAAAAAAAAAATCCTCCATAGAGCTGAGAATACGCCAACGGTAAATAAAGACTATTGAAAGGACGAAAAACGGAACAGAAGAAGCTGGACAGTGGACATCAAATAACACGTAAGTGCGATGACGACGATAGAAGGAAACCAGGAGAGTGTGCAATCTCTAAATGACATATCACTTGAGGAAATGAGTAGACGGCAACAAGAGCTGAATATATATGTAGGAACGCAAGATGGCTACAACGAAGGACAAAGTATGAATAATGATAGTGAGACAAAGGAAGAAAGTAAGACGAGCGATTCCAAGCACGCTGATAGGGACACTACGACAAAGGGCAAATACACGTTGAACGACTTTCAGATATTACGGACGCTAGGCACAGGTTCATTTGGACGAGTGCATTTGACAAGATCGATTCACAATGGCCGGTTTTATGCTATGAAGACTCTCAAGAAGGAGCGAGTGGTAAACATGAAGCAAGTTGAGCATACAAATGACGAGAGGAGGATGTTGAAGCTCGCACAGCATCCATTCATCATTAGAATGTGGGGCACATTTCAGGACTGTAATAATCTATTCATGATCATGGACTACATAGAAGGTGGCGAGTTATTCAGCTTGCTAAGGAAGTCGCAGAGGTTTCCAATACCGGTGGCAAAGTTCTACGCCGCTGAAGTATTTTTGGCAATCGAATATTTGCATAGCTTGGACATTATCTACCGTGATTTGAAACCTGAGAACATTCTACTTGACAAAAATGGACACATTAAGCTTACGGACTTTGGTTTTGCTAAAGAGGTGACAGATGTTACATACACTTTGTGTGGAACACCAGATTACATTGCTCCGGAGGTAGTGGCGACAAAACCATATAATAAGTCGGTAGACTGGTGGTCTTTTGGGATCTTAATTTTTGAAATGTTGACGGGTTATACACCATTTTACGATCCTACACCCATGAAGACTTATGAGAATATTTTGAACGGAACAATAACTTATCCGGACTATTTGCCTCCCGATATATTAGATTTACTACAAAAGCTTATTGTTAAAGACTTGACGCAACGCTTGGGGAATTTACAAGATGGTTCTGATGGTGTGAAGAAACATCCATGGTTTAAGGAAGTCATTTGGGAGAGACTTCTTTCCAGAGACATTGAAACTCCCTATGAACCTCCTATAACATCTGGTGTTGGTGATACGTCCCAATTTGACAGGTACCCAGAAGACAAAGATCTTGATTATGGAATAAGCGGGGTGTCTGACCCTTACAGATCGTTGTTTGGGGATTTCTGACTTCATGGTTCTTACCAAATATGTCGGAAACAATCTGAACGAAAACTCGACTGAATGTATTCATATGTGCATAGTGCATATCTTTTGTAACATAGCTTTCAAACACTTCATCTCATGAAAAACATTTACTAATATCTGTATATTTACACATCAGTATGTATATACTTGAGGACATTGATAAAGCATAAAATTACGCTCTCTTTTCAAATTCTTCTCCGCATATCTCAGTATACTTGATCCAGTCACTCTTCAAAAGTTTTTCAACGTCTAATCTTTTACGCGGGTCAGGGTCCAATAATTGATACACTATCATTCTTCTTAGGCCAGATAAGCTATCTTCATCTTCAAGCTCATGGCTGTTTTTACCTTCATCTAACTTCTCTTCTACGCTCACATCACTTATGCGAGAAAACAAATGCTCTATGGGTAGATACGTACCGTTCCTTAAAACAGTCCACTCTTTGGTGTCTGCATCATAAGTCGCAATCATCCTTTTATTCACGTATTCATCAAAAGATTTATCTTTGTAAGCAAGACCGTCATTCTTCTTTTGATTTTCATATTTTATTTCAGTGCTCAGCCAGGGATAAATATGTGCAGAGTCGGTAAAACTCATTGACTTCTTGCGAAGGTTGAAGAGCACAAATATCAAGACTCCTAAGGCCCAACAGTCCTTGATTCTTAAGGAATATTTGAGACTATTATTTTTTTTAGCTAAGTATTCTTCTGGAGCTATGTACGGCTCAGAACCCATAGGTCCTGTTGTGAAAGATACTAGCTGTTCTGTCTCATCCCATTTCGTTCTAAAAACACTTGATTTTCCAAAATCTGTCACTTTAAGAATAACCTGTGTTTTGTTTGATTTATTTGATTCTGGAGGCAAGTATGATATCAAGACATTCTCTAGTTTAAGGTCACAATGTGCAACGCCATGTCTATGCATATAACATAAGCCTTTTGCAATTTGTTTGACGAAGCAATCCATCTCATCTAACAGCGTTTGCGAAATAAGCCTATCTTCTCCCACGAAACTGGTGAGGTACGAGAATAGATCACCCCCCAGAGAACATTCCATAACCTGATTAAATTTAAGTGCCATATGCTGATCCTTAAGCTTCGACCTGGGTGACAAAGTAACCATAAAATCTACTGTTCTCGCTATGTTCTTATGATTTAATGTTGATGAGATTATGAATTCGGATATTATACGATTAATGAAATCATTTCTAACGTCCTTTTTAGATAAATCGTCTCCCGGTTTCTTTTGAAGTTCTTTCACCGCATAAAATGCGCTCTTAAGAGAGTGTCCACGTTCATCCTTTTCAATTTGCTGCTTTCTCTCCCTGTGGTCAATGACTTTTATTACTCCATATGCGCCCGTACCGATGATATCTTTCACCACACCATATCTATCAAATAAAGTTCTAGCATTAAAACCTTCTATGTATGCATATTGATCTCCAATTTTATCTTTTAGGCTATAAATGCGTTCTATTTTGTTCTGAAGGCCCTTTATCAAATAAACTTGTTTCTCTCCTATCGCCGACTGAAAAGCTTTGGGATCACTACGATGCATTGTCGAAGTTAGTCTCTTAATCTTCAATGTGTCGTCAAGAAGTGAGAATGTACGTTGCAGTTCCTCGTTGGCACCGTCAAGATTCTGTTTCGAGGATGCCAGTAACCCACAAAACATCATGATTGTAGAGATATGTTCACCTAAATTTTTAATGTGTGAGCCTGGTTGGAGAAGCCTGATAAGGTGAAGATGATGGAATTCCCCTTCATCCTCCTCTTCGTACTCATCACTGTAGGTACCTTCGCTTGACGAATCCAGCTCTTCTGATTGAGAGCTGGATGTCTCGCTTGTTCCTGTCGATACACTAGAATCATCGACCGTACTCATTCTTTTCTGTGGTACATTCTGCAGTAATGCCAGAGGTACATGCTCAGACCCAATTCCAGGAATTAATCCCTTACCCGAGTTTTCCTTTCTAGAGATTTCTGTGGGCTTAAAGAGACTTTTCAATTTTGTGCTTCCAATTGATCCACGAGACGTTGTGGAAGATAACCCATCACTAAGCGTATCCTCGTCCTCGGATCTCAAATGATCGTGAGAGCCATGCGAAAGACTCATGCTTTTCGCCCTACCAATCAAACGCTTCATGCCTCTTCCCGGTCTTCTGTCCCGTTATGTCTATTTCCAATGCAGATAAGAAGTTCATCACAGGCTTAATCATGTGATTATTGTCGTGTCCATCACATTGTGTTTTTTTCGCAGCTATCACCATTGGAGCGCACGCTTTACAGCATAAGCTTCAACCTACAAATCGGTCACTTTATAACTATTTGCTGCCTCCTGACTCTAGGTACGTCGATAATCTCAGAATGTTTTAGCAGACATCTTATCACACAGACACAGATAGGAAGCTTTGAGAGATTTCCCTCTTGTTTTCCTTATTAGATTAGCCGCCGTCCATTGATGTTGATTCCTTTAAGACTGCTGCCAGGCTAGAGGCGATCGGCAGTCCATACTTTCCCCTGTCCTATCCGCGTGTCATTGAATACATTGCTGTCTTTTCTTTTTTGTAACATTGCATCTCTCTTCCGATGCTATACGAATAGGCACTCAGTATCGGCTGGTCATCTCTATTGTTCTCTGCTTGGCCTGGTCCAACTACAGAACCAAACAACACAGCATACTGCAGATTATTACACGCCCTGTGTTTGATATGATTTAACTCAGAAAACATATGTGAATATAAGATCAGAGAAGCAAGAGCTGCGCTGCATATGAGACACGAAATGGCATGCAAGCCAGAGATTTTTACTTTCATGTCGTCAGGGAACAATGCTGAAACTCGAATAGGTCTACAATAAGTATCTCTGGCGCACATGTAGTTCATTTGTTATCGAGTTCCTCAAAAGGAAAAAAAATATGTCCAGTAAAAGGGGAGTTACACAAAACGCGACTTTTACTTGAAGTTCGAAATCAATTTATGTACAGTCTTGGTAAGAGAAGAAATATGAAGGGACCAGTTTCTCAGGTGAAGTTTAACAAGAAGTATACTCGGTACTTCATTTCATTAAGCTGAGTAGAACACTGCCTTGGAGAGAGAGTGTGTGTGAAGACAGAGGATAATAGAGAGGCCCCCAATGACCAGTATTTACACATCGAACATAAAACAGCATAGAAGGGCGCCGCCTCCACCTACATCAAGCTCGACAGGGAATAGAGGTCCGAGTAGCAATGAGGTTGGGGATAAAAAATCCGTACAGCTTAATATTGGGAGTAACAAGCGACAGAGCGGGTGGGTTCATATCAAAGATGACGGGATATTCACGTCGTTTCGTTGGAATAAAAGGTTCATGATCATACACGACAAGACGTTGAATTTTTATAAGAATGATCCTCTGAGCGGGACTTCAAACTCGTTAGGTGATGGTTCCTATACGTACAATAGCCCCGATTTATCTTTTCCGTTAAACTTGATCAGCAGTATCAATTTGAAGCCAAATAGTGGGTACACAAAGACTTCTCAAACAATCGAAATCGTGCCCAAGAACAATGGAAAATCAATGCTTATATCCATTAAATCCACGAATGATTATTTGGATTGGCTTGATGCCTTCACTACTAAGTGTCCTTTGATAAACATTGGCAATGAGAATTCAAATTCTCAGTTACTCAACGGGAATACAGGAGTATCGAACCCGATAAATTTCACCCACAAAGTACATGTAGGCTTTGATCCTGCGAGTGGAAGTTTCACAGGGCTACCTGATACATGGAAGAACCTCTTGCAGCATTCAAAGATCACGAATGAAGACTGGAAGAAAAATCCTGTCGCGGTGATAGAGGTCCTAGAGTTCTACTCCGATATAAATGGCTCAGCAAATCTGACGCCCATTAACCTGCCTGTTACGAATATGCCCGGCCACAACGCACTCCTGGAATGGACTAAGCATCCATCAAAGAATAATCAACAACATCAGGCATTTAAAAGCGTTAGGGCAGCGCCCAAGCCTCCCATTCCATATCACTTGACTCAGAAAAAGTCATCGCAAGCTACTGTATCTCCTTTGGCGAATTTGATACAAAGCTCTGATATTTCAAAAGGCCAGGATAATAAGAATAATTTGATTCCGGTGAGAAGGGCGCCTCCTCCTCCATCTTCTACTTCTGGTTCTGCTTTCAAGACTCAACCATCGATGGATACATCAAAGCAGGATACATATTCTGAATCTCGTATACTGGATAAAGCTCTGAATATGGGCTTAGGTATTTCAACGGCTCCACCTGCTCCTAGGCAGATTCCACCTAACTTACCGCGTCAGAAGACATCTGACATAAGTCCTTTAAACGACATGATTAATAAAAGTCAAAGCAATATAGGAATACCCACTCATGGCCTGGGACACTCAGACCCTCTGATCCAAAATCAGACGCGCTTCGATGCACAGAAGGAGGTAAACTATACCAATCCTGCTCAGAAGGAGGTAGGGAAAGCAGACATCTTGCATTCTCGGAGAGAGTCAGAAATTGCAGTAAGGGAGCCAGTTCCCTTAGGTAAGGGGCCGGTTCCTATAAAAACACCAAAACAAATTAAGAAGGAGAGGGCAAAACTAAATGAGATGCAAGTCATAGCTAAATTGAAGACTGTTGTAAACAATAAAGATCCTACTCCATTGTTCAAAGTCATAGAAAAAGCAGGTCAAGGCGCCTCTGGAGCCGTCTATTTGGCTATTAATAAAGAGTCTGGAAGGAAAGTTGCAATAAAGCAGATGGATTTAAACCTTCAGCCTAGAAAGGAACTAATTATAAATGAAATATTGGTTATGAAGGATTCACAACATAAAAATATTGTAAACTTTCTAGACTCATATCTAAGGAATAACTCTGATCTTTGGGTCATAATGGAATACATGGAAGGAGGTTCTTTAACTGAAGTGATTGAGAACAATGAATTCAAGCTTTCCGAAAAACAAATAGCAATAATATGTTTGGAGACATTAAAAGGACTCCAACATTTACATCGGAAACATATTATTCATAGAGATATCAAGTCAGATAATGTTTTACTTGATGCTAGGGGTAACGTAAAGATCACTGATTTTGGATTTTGCGCTAAGCTCACAGATCAAAGAAATAAAAGAGCCACCATGGTAGGTACTCCCTACTGGATGGCACCAGAAGTTGTGAAGCAGAAAGAGTATGATGAAAAGGTTGACGTCTGGTCTCTAGGAATTATGACAATTGAAATGATCGAAGGCGAGCCACCTTATTTGAATGAAGAGCCTTTGAAAGCGCTTTATTTGATAGCGACGAATGGGACACCAAAACTAAAGAAACCGGAATTGCTTTCTGACTCTATCAAGAAATTTCTCTCTATCTGCTTATGCGTGGATGTGAGATATAGGGCTCTGACAGATGAACTCATACAGCACTCCTTCATTCAGAGAAACTCCGGCAACATTGAGGAACTTGCACCTCTTCTAGAATGGCGTAAGAAACAAGCAGGTGGCAACCTTAATTGATTCTTGCATCGTCTTTGTAGCATTATATAAATCTGAATAAAACGAAAAGTCTATTTTATCTGGCATCAACTGCATAATTGCTATAATGCGATTTCTGGAACGATTCTTTGAGAATTATCTCTTCCTCAGAACTCTGTCCAAAGGTGATAATTGGAATTGTAAAGCAAGTCTTGAGAAAAAAAAATGGCGGGAGCATCAATGCGGCTATGAGAGTCCACGTTCTTTTGATCGAAATAGTACAGAAGCGCACAAGTGTAGAACTACGCTAAGTCGAAAGGTTCACAAAGTGCTAGGTGTCATTAGAATTTTTCTCGATTCAGCTCAAATAAGCCCATAACATGTCATCATCTGCCCTACTTCTTTTTTGTAGTGAAACAGCAGTTCCAGTTGAAGATAATAAGAAATAATCTTACTACAGTTACACACCTTTATATTCTTGAATCAATATAGACATTCATACTATGTTCGAAAGGGAAAACTTCGGTAATTTAAAGAGGTTTGATGCTCCTATGGGCAACATGCTTAGAGGAAGGCATTAATTTCATGATTGTCATTATCGCGAATTTTTGTATATCGACCAACTTTTACTCCAACCTGAGAGCAGCAGCATACTTGGATGCAAAATTCTTACTTATCGATAACTATGGGTCTTTACTCTATTTATTACTTTAATTGATGGGTTTCTGGGAGCTTGTCTTCACTGATCAAGCAGACGCAGATTTTTGGTACTTAAGACTTTCATATCCAGATTTGCCCTCGATGAGTTCAGTGGAGAGACTTCTAATTTCAGTTTTAGGTAGCTTCATCGCTCCAGTGCGTAACCATGGCGCACCCCTATTTATGGCTAAATAAAAAATAATCATCCTTCCCTCATCTTTTTTTTTTTTTCACGCTTTCGAGCTTATTTGAGATTGCACCCGCTGCGATAGTACCTCATTGAGGCTATTATGTCGGCAATTCACTGCCGTATAGCGCTTAACCCATGCAATAGTAAACCTCCTAACATCACAAATCACCAGAGACCCGAAAGCCCCTGACGTTCCATTTGCTTTGAAACTGGCTAGAGCAAGCATACTCAAAGAAGGCAAAGCATTCACCCCTAAAGATAAATATACTCTAATCCATGCACGATAAACAAGAACATAATAGGATCCCTGCAAAATTCTGTCCGCATTACGTCGAAGCTTGAGATTCAAAATAGATACTCATGGTCTCTACATCAACAGACCACCTGACTGCTAATCAAAAAAGGACCAGTATCAGCAACTCAGCGAACTTCTTATCAAGATCTTGCGCGCATGTGCTTACAGCTCTTCTATACAGTTTATGTTATCTACCCATAGTCTGCACTTAATAATAACGCATTCTACAACGAGCCTCCTCAAGTAATCCCCTCCCCCTCACCAGGCTGTTTTAGTAAGTCGTTGGATTTATGCCAGCTTCCCATAATACGAAGCATGGTCTGATTACGAACCATTCTAATTTTCCAGTATATGCAGACCGCAGTACCGCCTATCGAGGCGTGTGTTTTGTCGAATTGTTAGGCTGACGATCGTCGTAATTTTTGTAGAACCCGAGGCGGCGCATTTTGCTACTTGCTTGCGTAAAACGAACGTCATCGTCGCAAATCTTCCCCTCCGAGGTCACAAGGCGCAATAGTGAAAAATCGGCTGCAATCAAGAAATATCAATCCAAAACTCACTTTAAACTTAATATCATTAAATGCTAAACCATCGGCAAGCATGTAATATTCTTGGAGAGGTCATCATCTCATATTTACATCATATCGTATAGCCTTGTTTCACTTAGTACTTATACTTTGTAGCCCCACATGAAATATTTCGCACGGTGAACATTCCACACAAAATCGATACTATAATTAGGTTGCCCGACAAGGAAAAGAAACCTGCACATACTATTGGAAAAGGGGTATAGATATACTCCTTTAGGCTATGGATCACAACTTATCTCATACGGTTTCGTGCTCTTTTCATCAGTATATTTTCCACTACAAAACGTTAGCAGAAGAAAACGGTAGCTCAAAGAGAGTAAATGATTAAGATCGATGCATTGGATTTCACATCGTACCTTCCGCCTTATAGGTCACTCCTAAGCCCAGAGGCAAGGTATGATTATAAGATTCATAAGTTAGTGCCCATTGATGATGATGATGTTCAATGGCAAGAATATCAAAACAATAGGACTACTACGAAGGACAAACTTCGTATGAAGTATAGGTCATTGCTCAGCGATGTGAGTAAGAAGACATCGATATTGTCGATGAAGATCAATAACAATGCGTTTGCTAGCTCACCGAAGACTGAATTGGCGGAGCTGGTGCAAATTCGGAATTTGCCGGTGGAAATGCTACAGCAAATTTTTGAGCTTATAGGTGACAAGAAGACCTATATCAATTGTATGTTTGTGTCGAAACAATTCTATCAGTTGAGTAAGCCGCATGTGTATAAAGAGGTCAGCTTTAAGTCTACCTATCGCTTTGCTCAGTTCATCACTTATTTGCGTGTGAATCCTGATGTGGGAATGTATGTCGAGCATGTTGATTTGTCTCAGATAGAGCCTGGCGCTAATGATGAAGACAGCGACATTGAATCGCCTACACAGGATGACTCTTCTGATCCCCAAGTAAGGCACCCGAAAACTAATTCTCATGATACCCAGCACGAAGCAAAGATACTTGCTGGCTGGAGAGATTGGAAGTTCAAGAGTAATCCGGTTTACTCTACGGTCTCCTCACCTCTTTCGAAGGTCAATTCCAACTCTCAAAATCTGCATAGGACCCATCATTCAACTAAATCACAGAAATCAGTTACATCAAAGTTGTCAAGTTCGAGCAAAATACTGCGGTTATCTCATTTGGTTCTATTTAAGGGAAGGAAGCGCCAGAAGTTGAATACCCGCAGAAGGAATAGCTTGCCTCCTGTTCCAACCGAGATAAACTTGCAGACCATTAGAAGAAGCTCTCATCCATCTATTAATAGGCTCTTGATAAGCTATGCTACCTCTAAGGATTTACCTATTGGTTATGTTCTACACTTGATTTCGATTTGTCCTAACATTGTGTGCTTGAATTTGGGCAATCTATCTATTTCTACTGATTACGAGATTAGCAGGTCAATGATGTACAAGTACAAGAATTTCGATATTATGAACAACTACCCAATAGATTTGAGTAGTAAAATAAACAAAATAATGAATCAGGATGGGAGTCCAGAAGTGATTCGTCCTAGTTTAAGAAATGATTCGAAAACTTTATACGGTAATGCGAATGTCACCGCAATGCGCTCGATCTTGAGCTCATCGCGCATGGGGACTATGAAGGAATCAAATAGACCTTACAATAGTTTGTTATCCCCAGGTTCTAATGTTTACGACGACGAAACGTATATGAAGAAAGGTGATGGAATAGTCTATTTGAGTGATCTCAGCTTAAAGTCTATAAATAATAATTACCTCAGGAGACTAAAGGAGGACGAGATACTCGGCTCTATAGTCGCCTATCACAATAAATCAGAGAGCCAACTCAAATCAGATAATATGAGGTTGAGACATATCAATTTATCTAGCATGATTTGGTTGAACAAGAACATGATCAAATGGTTTTTGAACCACATGGTACTACAATCTGATAATGACACATTTGATCAGGATGATAGCGAAAGCGTTAATCTGGATGATAGTGAAAGTATCAGTTCTCAACATACACCTTGCATTTCTCTGCAAGACCTTGTGATAGATCTTTCGGATTCGGGGATGTACAAGGATTTACCATGGGCAAAGCACTTGGATCTTTCCAAGAAAAGTTGCCGTATTTTATGTACCAAAATTTTACAGGATAGACTTATAGACCCTGCTGAGGAGTTTACTCTCAGAGAACGACAAAGAAGGGGAAGAATGGGTGAAAATTATCTCAGCTGATAATTTCGAAAAATAGTATCAAAATCAGTTCGTTTATAGATTGGTTTACCACCACTTTTGTTTATACGATATACGTTTACACAATGTACCAGTCATCAGGTCATCACCATTTCATGAATCTGCCGGACCTAAATATTTAGCGGCGACCTCTAACAGCGATGGTTTTAAAGCTGGAAATTTTTATTATAGAAACTCAGATAAACTCTACAGCTGTTAGCTAGTTCTATAGGAACCTGTTAACGCTAAACTTGTCGTTGCAAAGACTATCTGATGTTGCACAAGTAGGGAGAAATTTTCAAGACAAAAATCTTGAGCTATATACCGATTTTCTAATCCGGGTAACAGAAATTCACTTAACAATCAGGAATACGCATAGTGGAATTGCCTTCTCTCAAGCTAGAGAAGATCTATATTGCTATACAGGGAATACCATGTCAGATCTCTCTGCTCAGTTATCAGCATTCAAGAGCAAGATCAAGAATAGGCCTCATATTGAGGTGGCAAGGAAGCCCGTTGCTCCCAAACCTCTGCTTTTGACGAAGAAGAGGAATGAGCAGACGGAAACTGTTAGTCAGAAAAGGTCTGCATCAGACCACTATGTGGTGGAAAAAAGACAAAGGTTTCCAGTGGATGAAATATCTGGATCCCATTTATCAACACAATTGCATTTGGCTGTGGAATTCATTAAACAGCATGACGCCCCGATCTCAGTCAATAAACTCCGTAATTATCTTTCATTTGACATATCAAAAAAGTTACTTCCGCTATTGAAGGAAAATATTGATAGAATAAAGTACAATGCTGATAATGATACTTTAGAGTATACATCTTTGCACAACATTAGATCAGCCGATAGTCTCTTGGATTTCTTGAGATCACAGCCAACGTTTAAAGGTACATCTGTTAAGGAGCTATCTGATGGATGGTCTGGGTGCCTTCAGGCTATCAAGGAGCTCGAAGAGAAAAACCAGATATTGGTATTGCGGAACAAGAAGGAAAATGCTCCCAGACTTGTCTGGCCAAATCTAGGGGGTAGGTTGGGCCTCATAGACGAGGAGTTTCGGACTATGTGGAACAACGTTAGACTTCCTGAGCCTGATGGTTTGTATCAGGCTTTGATTGATCAGGGATTGAAGCCTACGGGCGCAGATCCAATGCAAATAAAACAAAAGCCTCGCCAACAAGAGCAGAAAAAGAAGAAAACTAGAAGAGGCAAAATAACTAATACACACATGAAGGGTATATTGAAGGACTATTCACAACTTGTATAGAGTACATAGCATTTTATTGTGCTAAATATATTTGTCCCAAAGGCGCGTAAATATCAGAACGTCGATAAAAATCTCATTTGAGAATCTGACATTTCGAAGTGGCGTATACGACGTTGTTTATACACAAGTTGAGATATAATGGCAGGTAAGTTAGACGCTATGTAGCTCACTTTGAGCCTCACTACGCCCCTCTTGTTCGAATATATCACAATGATCTTTTTCTTGTCGGTTTTTGAATTTTTTGAATCTCCCTGTGACTGCAGTTTGACAGTAAGGGCGCTTTCTTGCCTTTTAGCAAGCTTGAAGTGTGTTTTTCAAGTAAAGGACGAGTGAGAGACCTTTTTCCAGGCATACTAACCCATGTATAGATTTTAATGCAGTTGCGCAAGAGTTTTGCAATTTCTATTACCAACAATTTGACTCTGATAGAAGTCAGTTAGCAAGCCTTTACAAGGAGCTGTCAATGTTGTCATTTGAGAACACCCAAGTTTTGGGGTCTGCTGATATTATAGAGAAATTAGTTTCATTGCCATTTCAAAAGGTGGCTCACAGAATCTCCACCTTGGATGCACAACCAGCTTCTCCCAATGGGGACATCTTGGTTATGGTGACAGGGGAACTTTTGATTGACGAAGAACAGAATGCTCAGCGCTATTCCCAGGTATTTCATTTGATCCCAGAAGGCAGCAATTATTTCGTATATAACGATATTTTCAGATTAAACTACTCCTAAGACGTCTATCCTTTGCTATATATGTCGCTGTCTAATATATTATTATAATAAAGGGTAATAGAGCGGAATTTTGGGAATAAAACCATTTTCTTAATCCATGCTGTTGCTGATTAGATCTCACTTGTCATGTATTTTCCATTTTACATTAGTATCCGAGCATCAAGCGCGTACACTAAGGCGGATCTTTTTGTATACTTTATAGCACTCAAATGTCAGTGACACCACCAGCTATTCCTAGAAGACCTAGAAGAACTAATTCCTCAACCGAAGCGTTACCTGAAAAAGGGCCAGAGGATAGTTCTACAACTGGAGCAGAAACGAAGGAGCCTGAACACTCTTCAGAGGACGTAGAAACATCCAACGGCCCGAGAGTGCCACGAAGACCTGGTAGATCAAAGGAAGAATCATTTTTTAAGGAGGATTCATCGGAACTTAAAAGTCCAATGAGTAATTTGAGCTCAGAATTGACTAGCCTTGAGCAGCAGTTAAAGGATGCCCAAGGTGCATTGGGAACCGACGTTAGTGAGGAACTTGACACGGATAAAGTATCAAGCGACACTACCAATGTCTTAGATAAACAAAATGGAAGTGAAAAAAAGAGCCAAAAATCAAGTAGTTCAGACAGTTCTGATGAAAAGAAAAGCTCTTTTGGCACATTTGAAGGTTTAGAAGAACATGCCCATAATGACACCGAAATAAATGGCCCCTCTCACCATAGTGCAGGGACAAGAACGGATGATAAACTGACATATGGCTCAAATATTGAAGTACCGCTGGATACTATTACAGAGCATACTTCCCCATCTGAGTTGGCCGAAGAGACTTTAGCTTTCAGTGAGAAACAGGAAGACATTAGAGAGTTTCCTCAAAATGAGAATAGACACTATGAGAAACTTGATTCTCACGACTATAGTTTTAAATCGGATGATAATGAAAGCGGAGAACATTTGGAGCAGAACCTGAATAAGGATATGCAAGAAAGTAACGGTGGTGATGACGATGATGATGTCGCTGGCTCTGTGGCAGAAAAACGAAGCGCCTCAGATATACCCTTTTCGTCGTCTGTGTCGACGTCTGATGAAATGAGCAAGCTAAATGAGAGGAACACCCCTTATGGTGAATCAACTGGAACTTCCCAAGCAGTCACACTGCCAAACAATCGAGACGAATATGACGACAAATTCGATAGAAGGTTCAGCGAACACCTCAAAAACATGAATGAAAGTTCGTCTGAAGAACTGAAGGAGCCCCAGATTCCAAAAAGACCTAAAAAACATCCACAGTCTGCTGAAGCATTATCACCTATTGAATTGGATAAAAATGAGGCTTCAAATAATCCAATAATTCCTCCTAGACCGAAAAAATCGCTCACAGCTTCCCTGTTTGAGTCACATCAGTCTGGAACAGAGGAAAATGAGGACTCATCTTCAGATTTGAACTCAAATAGTATGTCTTCAGTTCCGACGCATGTAAGGAAATCAACTTCTCTTGAAAGATCCGGTTCTGAAGCATCCGCGGAGATAGGTAATGACAAGATGGCGGTTAGAGAACCTTTCGTTCCACCAAGGCCTAGAAAGAAACATGAAGAATCGTCTTCTGAAGAAAAGATCAAGGTTCCTCCCCCCAAGCCAAAAAAACTTTCGTCGAAGATTGCAGCATTTCAAAAGCTTTTCAATGATCCAGGTCCTAGTACGAGGCTATCAGATCAAGAGTTGACGTCCGATAGCACAGGGCAAGCATCGCTGAATGAGCGCTCTAAACTATCATCTGAGAAGATCGAATTTGCGCAGAACTTGAACTTGCAAGGTGTAATGGGAAGAGGGATTCCACTCCCTGGCATGGCACGGCCACCCTCACCGCGTGAAAAGCATGGTGGAAATGAAGTTCAACCTTCCATATCGAACGTTACAGAAAATAAGCACAAACCAAGAGCAAGAGGTCCTAAAGGTAAGAGGCTTCCAAAAGCCTTGAAAGATCATAAAAATTTAGAGATCGACTCCAAGTTTCGTATAATAGTGCTGGATTTATGGGATATTAAATTCCCCTTAAAGGATGAAACGTCACTGAGTTGTAGTTCATCTTCAACACCCGTGGAAGACCCTGACTTAGGTTTCAGTGATCAAACCGCCATAAGTGGAGAGGCTATCAGTAGGGATGATTCAAAATCTTCTGAAGAGGATGCTGAGAATAACGTTCAGAACCTAGCGGCGGAAGACGATGACATTGATAAGCTGCAAGACAATTCTGAGCAAGAATTTACAAAGAATGACCTTATGCCTAGGAAGGAGGCAAATAGAGAGGACTTAGAAAAGTCAAAACAAGAAGAGTTAGAGGATTTAGAGAAAATTGAAAGTGAGGAACTTCATTTGAAGAATGCAGAAAACGATCAAGCAGAGATGGAGAAACATCAGGATGATGATGGGGTTGATATTTTGAGAGAAGGCGTGTCAGCAGCCTCTGAGAGCACGCAAGGAGATGAATTGCATATTGAACGCACTATAGAAGACGATTTCGATATTCCCACCAGAGATAGCCCAGATCATCATCAATCTGCGAAACCCACTGAACTTCAAGATTAGGAACTAATCTTGAAAATCTATGAACGAGAATGCCTCATCAGGAAAGAGTCTTTCATGTACAGAAATAAAGTCAGTTTGTGTCGTATGACAATTAAAGCTCATCGCATCATTGCTCATAGTTTTACTGGAACCACTACGTATGTCACCAAATCAATATGTTCAATATTTTTACAGATCAGCTACGTAAAATCTATAGAAAACCAATTTATACTCACTTTAGTTTGCATGTCTGTAAATGTTCATCGTCTCATCCGCAGAGCAGCCGTTGAGTCATTATATCGTCTTTTATACCCGTATGGGATATCACTGGTAAATGAGCTTTGTGTAGAGTTTGCCTTTGTATCTTCCAGAGAATCAGCATCTTCGCCAACGTTCAGCGTATTATGTTTGCTGTCTAGTAATTTTCTTCTATAAGCATCAACTTTCTGTTCTATGATATCTTCATCTAATCCCTCATCTTCTAACGTTTCCCGATAGTGCATGCATTCAATTTCTCGTCTTCGCTTTTGTTCATGCTGAATTATTTCTTGTCTGCTTTCTTCGATCGCCTTTCTTTTCACTTCCTTTTGAGTCCTCCGTTCCCTCTCCTGTTGCTCTAAGTTTCTCTTCCTCACATGCCCTTTGTAATGCTTGTTGTGTTGCTTACTTTCAGCAGCAACGTTCTTTTGAACATGTCCACTCGTTCCAGACCCTCTAGCTGTCTGTAAGCCTATACTATTATCTGACATAAGAAATAACTTCAAGTGCAATGCACTGTTTCTCGCGAATGCAATTGAAAACGCGCAAGTAACGCTTTAGTAATAAAAAAAAATAGCAAAATATGTGCCTTAAAGAAGGGTCAAGTTATCAATGCGGTTCTTAATCAGACGATTCAAAATAATTTGCTATGTCTTAATCTGCCTACTATTTGTTTGGGTAATCTCTTGGAGATTGGTTCAGTATAGGTCAGATTTATCGGTCGTACTCAAGTCCAAACAACAGGCGACCAAATCTGACGAGGAACGTCTACAAGCACAGAACGAATTCTGGGAAAGATATTTCTCTGTATTGGAGGCTAATCAGCTTAACTTCGGAGACACTCTAATTCAAGATATTGTACAGTATATACCTAAGGAGGAACAGGTCGAAGGTGAGAATACTAAAGATTCGTTGAATTCAAAATGCAGAATTCAAGATGCTTCCTTAGAAGAATTGAAGAATAAGCACCGGTCTATATTAAGGGAATTACCATACGAGAAGCTTAAAACGACGTATATTGCGGGAACGACTGGAGTCGCACTTGTGGGAGGCGGCAAGTTCTCTTGGTTGTCTTATTTGAGTATTCTCTCTTTAAGACAATCGGGGTCAAAACTTCCGGTGGAAGTATTAATGCCGAAGACAGAAGACTATGAAAGAGAAAGAGATTTTTGTGACTTACATCTTGCGAAATTGGACGCAAAATGTGTTGTCTTACCACAAAAGTTGGGTCCTTCTGTAGTAGGAGCTTGGAATGACAAAATAAAATCCTATCAGTTCAAAGTATTGACCATAATGGCTTCTTCATTTCAAAATGTGGTTTTGATAGACTCAGATAATATGTTGCTTAAAGATCCTGATCACGTAGTGGAGAGCAAGCTATTCACAGAATTTGGAATGATCGCATGGCCCGACTACTGGAAGAGAACTGTGTCGCCTAAATTCTATGAGATAGCTGATGTTGAGGTTCATGACAAAAAGCGAGTGAGATACAATCGTTTACCACTTCTCAAGGCAGAAGAAAATATAAGTCCAGAAGTGGTTCCATTTCACGACCTCGAAGGTACGATACCAGAACTTTCAACCGAAGCCGGCCAACTCATTATTAACAAAGCAACGCATCCAAAGACGATATTGCTTTCTGCTTACTATAATTTGAATGGACCTAATTTGTACTATAAGCTTTTCTCTTTAGGAGAACAAGGCGAAGGGGATAAAGATACATTTGTTGCCGCAGCAACAGTAGCATCAGAGAAGTATTATCAGGTTAAATCTTATATCAAAAGTGTTGGTTATTTTGATTATTCAGATACATTCAAGGGAATTGCAATGGGCCAAAAAGACCCTATCCATGATAATCAATTGTTCGAGGATAAGATGCGTGAATTCAAGGATGAGCACTCGTCAAAAGACCCTGAAGAGCAAATTTCGCAGCTACAAGAGACGCTAAAGTCATTTGATTCAAACAATGAAGTTCCAGTATTTGCATTGCATTGTAACTTTCCAAAGCTAGATCCACTTGAGCTTATGAAGAAGGAAGAGATATATGATTTACTGCAACATCAACTCAAACTCCGCACATATGGAGGTTTCGAATATCATGATAGTGCGACCGGTAGATTAATAGACTTTGAATTGCAGCAATGGAAGAATATTCATGACACACTATGTGTTCAACATTTACATTTCGTGCATTTCGATAATGCTAATTTAGATATCATCTGTCTTTTTGCAGAGAATCAAGTTGAACGACTTTCTACTTAATTTCAATAAAGAGATTTATAAAGTTTTCTTATAGTACAATATTTGAATCTAACCTTTCCTCGATTTATTTACACAATCATTTTCCCATGTACCAGCTCGTTTTTGATAATATTAAGTAGTAATTGTCAACAATAAGACATAATTTTAATAGAAATAGTAGCAAATACATAACTCCCGGTATATGAAACTTTTATGAAATGTGAGATCGAATCAAAAGCATATCCCCATTCTTATTTTCCAGGAACTAAAAAATAAATGAAAGCTGCGAAATATTAAACTAACCGTCGAGCTCTATGAATTTGAAGCCAAAGTCTGGCTCTGCGGGAGTTTTTCTTCTAAATGCTTATGAATCACGAAACGGGTATCGCTCTATGAATAATGCACAAGCAAATTATTAAAGCCAACTCTTCAAATTCCGAGCAAGTTTCTCCAACTATTCTTGCAGAAATAAAATAAATATGCTAGAGATAATCGGACAATAGCTCAAAATGAAAATAAAGACATAGATCTACTTATATGAATTAAAGGCTTAAAAACAAGCCTATTCAAAGGGAGATAACGAAACATATTGACACCATCTCTAAAGTCAAGACAATATATTAAGTAAAAAGAAAGAACTCAGCTAAAGGATTTTACATTAAAATAGAAGAGAAAACATATCATAAATTATATCTTAAACAAAACGTTCAATGAAAGCTATGTAGAAAGAAAATTCATCTAGCAAATAATTTTTGTATCCTACGCAAATATTCTCTGTAATAAGGATATTAGTTGCGACAATGATAAATTATCATGAAAATGCTCCACCATATCCGTATTCTAATAATTCTACAAAATATGCGCCTATCTCTAAAAGCAAAAGATTCATGTTTGCGTATTCAATTTAACATGATTGAGCAAAATTCAATCTTAATATATTCGAAGTGCAACCTTCCGAAAACAATACAATACATAATGAGAGCACCAATAATTAGTCATAAAACAGCCCTTTAATCAACAATAACGACATACTTTCTTCGATTCACTAAAGAAACAATTGTATATCTTTATGACAAATTGCATCTAACGATAGTAATTCTGGCATTTCATAAAACATAGTTCGCATTAATCTTAAGGAATAATACCTACACATCTTAAATGAAACATTAAGGCAACCTTAACCTAAACCTCTCATTATGATATAATACATCCTATCCATAAACACAAGCAGGAAAGTTTAAACATTGTTACGACCAGCCTTTACCTTCCAATATCCAACTGTATTGCCCTTAAGCTAGGCTATATATTTACTATTAACTGTACTTCCAATACTATGTATACACTTTAAAGCACCTCGCACGTAAAATGTTCCAAATAAGAAATCCATTCAATGCTCACAAACTACTCATGAGTCATAAAACGGTAAGTAAAGCCTACCAGAAATGAAACAACAATTGATACTTAATAAAACATCAAAAATGAATAGACCGGAGAAACATTTATCAAAAGCAAAAAAATATATGTCCTATAAACGTTATACGAATCAAGACTAATTACCATAAAATATCAGTGACTTCACCCATCAGCCGTTTTTCGAAGTCTGTCCATGAAACCAAAGAGAAAATACAAAACTAAACCGTCAATAAAACGACTCTCTCACTGTCACATTTGAAATACATCGTTTAAATATAAGAATTAAGTCCACTAATATGCAATAAAGTGATTGAATTAGTGCACTCGTATTCTGGTTATACGGTTCTCATGAATTATCTCCTTTGTTAGTACTGAGATAGAACTCTGGGCATACAATTCATAAAGCCTTCACTATTCACTCAACTAATCCTGAAGGAGATTTCAAAGCTGCAAGTGTATTCATTTGGAAGTCCTAAAACTAGTAGCTTGATCCCCCATATACCTCCATTTTAAATTTTAGTTAGGTCGATTCGCGGTTACGCCTAAGCTTTGCAAGGGTATATCGTAAGAAATTCCTTTTATCCTTTTATAAGTTTCTGTTACTTGTTTTGAATTTTATTGTTTATATAATGGTTTTGAACTTACCGTACTTTACAATATTTCAAACATTCCTCGACATGTTACCGCTTTCAAATCTAGAAAAAGAAAGCAGATTTGGGATCCCATGGCCTTTCTTTGTTTTAAGTTTTCATCTTAACTCAAAGTAGGTTTTTCTACATTTTGCTATTTAAGTTTATTCTTGAATTCAGTTTAGTCTATTTTGTTGATAATATGAGGTCTGTATTTTCGGTATTCATTAGCATCATGTATTCGGCATTATCTACAATTGTACTAGTCAACGTTATGGATTCAAAGACCACTATGTGTCATGCTTGTAACGTGAGGATTCTTTTACTATACCATTCTTTTTTATATACTGATTTCTTTGTAGCAGATATAGGTAAATAGAGTTGAATTTTTTCAATTCTTTTTGCAGTTATCATTAGATTTCTTGTCGTGAGTATTACTATTATAATTTCTACAGTTTTTAGGCACGTTAGCTTCTTTTCGTAACATTACTATCAATTCATAATGATTTATTATTTGTTGTATATTACTTTTAAAAGCGAGATGGCTATTATGAAAAATAATTTGTTAGTAGCGCCTATCTTTTTTCAATTCTACTACTCTGTTTTCTTTTTTCTCCGCTTTTTCTCTACTTTTCAGTTTTTCGATGATGTAGATAGTAACTCACTGTAATGTTTAAAAATGACTAAACAAGTTGCTAATTTTAAGTAATATTCTTGTTTATTAGTACGAGCTGCTTTTATTGTGTTTACTAGAGTAATTTTATGTGCTATCATGCTTTAGAATAACAGCCCCATTTCTGTTCTATATCAATATACATCAATTTTTAAAAATTCCTTTTGTTATATAGTTATTTTCTTTAGCTTACTTTGGAATTCCTTCATGATTTTTTTTTTTTTTTTTCATGTATCTTCTTTTAGTTTACTTACATGTATCTTTTTTTGTTTCTCTTATCTTATTCCTCTTTGGACATCTTCAGATTTATCATTTTCGATTATTTCTATTTCTGTTTGCAACGCTGCCATGATTAAGATAGAGAGGCTAGTATGAAGTCCTAGTTTGGGTTTCTTTTATGGGTTTATTGAAAACATATAAAGTATCGTATGAATCATCAGTAGAAGATGTTATAAATATTTGCTCTTCGTTAGCAGTTCTATACAGTTTATCTGGCTAATTTTCTTTTGAAGATATAGAAACTTTTTCAGCATAATCTATATGCTCAGTGGTTGCCTGAGCCTTTTCTTCATCGTTCATTCCCAGGTGCATATATGGTAAACTCTTTTCAATCCAGACCGCTTTCCATGGTTCGTTTATAGGCGTTTGCGAGAAAATAATGTCCATTTCTTCTAAGCTTCTGCCTGCCGTTTCCGGATAAAAGAAGTAACTAACTGGGACCATAAGCGCATTAATTGCTGCAAATATCGTGTAAGTGTATGGCCCGATGTTAGCAAAGGCTACTGGTGTGATCATCACCACCATAAAGTTAAAAACCCAATTTGTAGCTGTTGAAATTGCTGCTCCAGGTGCCCTGATAGAAAGTGGTAATAATTCTGGGGGTAACAACCAAGTAAGCCCCAAATAGGACATTCCAAAAAAGGAGTTGAATACAAATAAGAAAACGGCCGCCGCTATACCAGCTCCGCTGTCACCTTGATCCGCTTTCCAGTTTGTACCAGTTAAAATCGCCATTGTGAGGGACATCCCTACTGCACCCCAAATAAGAAGAAACCTTCTACCGAATCTTTCAATTGTCCAAAAGCCTAATAACGATGCAAGAAAATATTCGGTACCGTTACAAGCGGCAAGAATTCTAGCATTGAGTGGGGTCATATGAATGTAGTCCTCGAAGATTGTGCCGGCATAATACGTAATTAAGTTAATCCCGGAAATTTGTTGCATCATTTGGGTTGCAGCTGCAAGGCATGTTCTATGAAAATTCCTAGTACGACCCTGTTTGAAAATATCACCAAACATGAACTTTTCCGCTCCTGCTTTCTTCTCTAATTCGATAGAACTTTGTATTTCCTTAATCTGCTCGTCAACGAATCTATCATTATCAGGCACGGCGTACAAAGCCGAGAAAACAATGCTTGCCTCTTCAACGCGGCCTTTCTTCAATAACCATCTTGGGGATTCTGGAAATTTCAAAATAAAAGGAAGAAGTATTAGAGGAAAAACACATTGAAATGCAATGGGAAATCTCCAAGAAACCAGACCATCCAAGAAGTAAAAAGCAAAATCAATCCAGTAACTTATAGTGATACCTAGAGCTATCAAAGATCCTGCCAACATTATAAGCTTTCCTCTCATTTTAACTTTTGCGACCTCTGCCTGCCAAACAGGGACTGTAGATGTAATGAATCCGTTTCCAAAGCCAGTTACAATTCTTGCAACAATCAAATGGGGTAACAGGTAACTGCAAGCTTGAAGAACTCCGCCAATCAACATGATAAAGGCGCCGAGGAATATAGTTTTTAATCTTCCAATTTTATCTCCAAAATAGATTGTTAACAAGGCTGATGCCATGCATCCAATTTCATACAATGCTATTGCTGCACCTTGAAGCGTAGCTTTGCTCTTATCGCCTGTAGCATCTATTTCTGGGAAAGTTTCTCTGAAAGACTTTAAGGTGAGCAAAGAACCCATAACGCCTTGGTCATAACCGAATAGCAAGAAACCAGTTCCTGCCATACAGGCTATATAGAAATTCAATTTGGACCCGTTCAAACCCAAAAATTTGTGAGTTACACCTTCTGCTGACAGCAGTTTATCGCTTTCGGTATCTCTTAAATCCGACATATTGAGACACTGTTACTTTGACTTCGAGATTCTTCTTAATTTACAAATCTCAGGGGAAACTCTTTTCTATTATATATGAATCAGTTGTTGTTCACCCCAGAATTCAACGCGATACTATTGCATACCTGGCTCCACTTATTATGCAACTAGTATGTCGTACTTAATTCTTCTGTTCGAACCTACGAGTGCAAAAACACGATACAACCGCAATCTTATTGCTTGTTTACCCCGTAAAGTTACTCCAGCCTCTCGAAAATAGAAGCAAGACGAGAATACAATACCTAAATTAGGAATTCACGGCGTTCAACAATAATGCACCTCCAGTTTTATTGAGAAAGTTAAAACCACTGTGCGAGATATCTGCGCAATTACATCATGAATACTTTCAAAAAAATCTGCTGTTGATTATGCGGCTTCTTGCCTGAATTTCTCCATCATCTTCTACGAATCTTCGATAGTTATTCGTGGCTGAGATTTATAAAATCTATTTAATTCATCATCTGATAATAATGGCGCTTCATGATATAGTTTCTCATCTATGAAACCAATGTATGCCCTGTCACCGAACCCTCCTACCATGTATATATTTTTAACATGTAGTTTGAACCATTTCGATTTATGGGGAGATGCGGGGTTATCTGGGAGCCACCAAACGGCGTCGTCGTGTCTGTGCAAAAAACATTTTTGGAGCTGCGTGCGCTCTAGCGGATTTGGTAACCTCAACTCTTCCAACTCACCTGTTAGATAGAGACGTGGTGAACCTGCAGGAGAGTTTCTAATGGAACCTGGGTAATTCATATCCACGGAATCATCTTCCGAGTGATCACCTGCTCTTATAGAGAACAGGAATTTTGAGTTTTTCTCTATATTTGACGAAGTAGTGCCTATGGTAACAGCAAGCCATATCGGATCTCCATCGCTATCACAATCAGCATAATATTCTGGCAAAGATATAGGCGTCCCGTCATCTTGTAAGGTGTTAATACTTGTGAGGGACTCTCGATTGACCAATGTTCTTGCGATCAGGGCGGCCTCCTTCTCCGTAGGAATCTTTTGGATTATCAACAGTTGTCCAAGAGCTATTGATGCTAGCAAAGAGCTTATAATTGGTATAGGTTTCATTGTGCTGTACTATATTAATTGAAATAACCCACAATTTTCTAGTAGGGCTTTTATTAATTGTTTCAGATATCCGTGGTCGCACTTTCACATTGCGCAACTTTCCATCTTTTATGAAAAATTGGAAAAATATCCCAGAAGTCGAATGCTTAGACCATATTTAAAATCATGTATTGACTTTCAAATCAACTTCTAAGTAGGTAAACATTAAATCGTAGAAAACGCACGCAATTGTATATGAACTGCAACATCTATTAGATCTCGACATTACAAGTATGCAACCAAAAATTCAAAAGCGCACATAATACAAAGTAGATTTCTGAAGTATACAAGTAATAATTTAAAAGCGTACATAATACAAGGCAGATTTCTCAAATCTCAATATCACCTATAACATCATCATCCAAGGCATCATCATCAGCATAGTCATCCATAAAAACCTCATCAGGATCATCGAGGGTCTCTCCCCCAAAATTATCTATCTTACCTCTACTGGTTCCCGAATGTCCTGATCCCTTCTCATTAGATGACATGTTCAAATCATTATTCAAGCCAGAAAAATGTGACTTGTTCAAAGCATTCAAGTAAATAAAAGAGACTCGCTTTTTCTTCTTATTATATATAAACCAGTAGCAAGACCACATTGTCTGACAGGGATAATTGAGATCCTCCAAGATTGACTGATCTGAAGGTTGAAACTCATATATTTGACAATTTTCATGCATATTCGCATGAACTGGCGGTGACTCTCTCGCTGATGAATTAGAGAAACGCCTGGGCATCGAAGACGATGATTGCAACATGCTATTCTTTCTTGAACTGTTTGGAGTCGAGACATAGCTCTTTGACGGTATAAATTCCATGTATGCGTTGACTGTATCCCATATCCAATTGAGGAGATCTTCCTTCTTGCCTAGAGAGACCATTATGTTGTTAAATTTGTGTATGAGATCTTCAGCAGAGTTAATCTTATGAAAATTTTCAGCTGTTGGTTGAAGGTTCGTAAAATCATGATCAGGATATGTGCTGTTTAAAATCGCTATCAAATAGGCAAACGTTTTTCTCGTAGTAGTGTTTTTTAGGGGTCCGAAGGGTGACTCGTCATCGTCGTTAATGAGTGTATCATTCTGCAGCCCGAGGGAATCATCTGTTTTCAATGAGCGGGAAAGATTCGAATTCAAGTTTTGGGAACCCGGTAGAGAAGTCCTCCTGAATTTAAATGGATGCGCTCCATTACGATCAGCATTCTTAAAATTACTGGCTCGGCGGCTCTGGGACAAGGGCACCCCTTCGTGCGAGGTTGGTGATATACTAGCCCCACTCAATGAGTTGGATGCAAAAAACTTCTGCTCAAGCGACTGGGAAAGCTGATTATCCTCCATAATTTGATCAAGGTGCTTGTCAATGGTCTTGAACAATTTTCTGTCACTACCAATAGGCTTGGTCGTGAATAAGTCACAACCACCTTTTATAACCAAATTATTGTCTTGCGTATGAAAATTTAGTTCTTGATTGACTAATTCAATGTCAACCTCATCTATAAACTGTTTACAGTTAGTATTATTATCTCCTGCAACTAAAGGAAGCGCGTCAGAGTCGCTGAATTTAACGCCAAACAGATAATTCGACTTACTTTCATAACTCAGTGGTACCTTGCCCTCTTGGTATTGATTTATGCTACTGAAAGTTAAATAAGTATTAATATAATATCAAGCTAATTCAGTTCTTATGCAGTGAAGTAACTTTGTTTAATGACAAGCAATATTAGGCAGAGCACGACGATGCACGATATTTGTCTGGGTTATTCAAATTTGCTGTAACCCGGAACCATCAATCAGAAACTGAATCTTGTTTCGGAAACTACTGTAAGAATCATTTCTTTGAATACAGTCAAAAGGTGTAGAGACGATTTTTATATATCTCTGCGCCTTCCATCCAGATACTAAGGATGCAGGGTTCAAGCAGGCATTGTTGAAAGTTGCACTATCGTTGCCCCGGTAATTCACATCATCATTTCTCTTTTTCGTCTGTAATGGGGTGGTCATTTGATGCTGGGAATTATTCGAGATAATTGCAGCCGAATTTGATTCGTTTGTAGTATCATTTGGAGGAATAATTTGAGGCTGGTATGTCTTGATGAACAACAAACGGCATGTAATGAAAGCACTCCAATGATATCCAAGAGCTGGCACATGTTTCTTAGTTTCATGGTTCTTAAGTGAATGTAGCTCCTCCATAAGATGCCTTTGATATTCTTTGTAGTGCTTTTTTGATGAACTGAAAATGGAATCAGCCTCATTTGAGGCCATTGGCTGTTCATTTGCAAAGTTTGAGTACCCATGAAGATGTTGTCGTGAAAGATTTCTAGAAACGTGACCCCTGTCCAGGAGAATGCAGCCCTTTCGCTCAGAAGGCTTTTGATTGTTAAATACGGTTATGTTATCCCAACCCGCGTAGTAGCCAATTTGGTTACTCAAATCTAAAGGATCAGAAAGAGCTGGGTTGATTTCTATGCTAGAGTCGTCTGCGTAATCGCTGACTTGATTTGAAATAATTATTGCAATTTTTCTCTTTCGAGCGGTATGACTCAAGTGCCTATATAAGTGCAGGAGGTATAATGACTTATCGATTCTTCTTTGATATTTCGGGGCAGATCTGAAAAAAGTATTCATTTGTCGATCAAGCTTTGGTTTCAAGCCTGCGTAACAAGACGAATCCGAAAGAATTTTCTCCTGTTCTTCGATTTGATTTCTGAGATAAGATGTGCTTGTCAAGGCTTCATCCCTTCGCAAATGATGAGCAATACTGTCAATGATTATCATATCTATTTTTGTCTCCGAACGTAACAAGACTGGTAATTGAGTATATAATGCATGGTCCAATGTTTCATAGTCCTGACAATACATGCATATCATATTCTCAAGTAAAGTTGGACACTCATTACCAGAGCTATCGCCATCGATCATCTGAATGAGCCTTTTAGTTTCTATAGGAGATTCAGTGGATATATAAACGCATCTACTACCCACAGATTGGCACCTTAGAGCCATATGCATTAGAAACTGAGTCTTACCAGTACCACTTTGTCCAAAGATCTCAGTTATGTGACCTTTTGGTATACCTCCTCTCATTGTCTTATCAAGGTGTTCAAAGCCCGTTGGGATAGAAAGAAGCCATTCTTTCGAATTCATACTTATTGAATCTCGCAAATTATCCTTTCGGGTACTATTACGGCAAAGAAGCTTAAGATCATGCGCATACTTCTCTATTTCTTTTATTGACCGACCCAATCTTTTAGGTAATTGTTGAAGACCACCATCCGATTGCATCGAATTCAATAGGTCTACTACGGTAATTCCATTAACTTGAAGGATCGTCGTAAGCAGACCAAATTCATTTTCTAATTCATCTGCCGCGTCTGGAATCTGTTTAAAGATATCCATTATAGCTTGCAACTCGAAACCTACCTACGCGTTTTGATCTATGCGTAGAGGCTATTGATAGCAGAAAAAAAAAGATTCTTCAAAAAAAAAAAAAAAAAAAAAAAAAAAAAAAATTCAAATGCCAGACACGTTAAACGTAAGCTCAATATTTTGCAGACTAACGAAGCCTTTACCGAGTCTTAAGTCATATATAAATATATTCTTCGCGGAAAAAAGTAATAACTTTATAGATATTAGTACACTTGGTAGTCTCATTATGTAGTCTTTTTTGAAAAGCGAATGAGCACTACAGACAGTCAACCTCTACCTCAGGTCTCCGCAAAAAGGAAGCAATATATCAAACTTTCATGAGAGGGATTTGCGGCCGTTCGATATCATGAAGTCCTTACTTTTGAGAAATTTGACGACAAAACTTGGAACCTTCCAACCGTACAATTCTCCCACACCTCCTCTTTTCGATATAGGAATTATTATCATCGGTTTCGGCGACGAAAGGCGCAACATACTATTATTCTCCTTGAATATTACATTGCTCACGGTGGCTTTAAACGTCGCCATTTGAACATAAATTAGATCAATAAGAGTATCAGGACGCTCTGAGACAATGTCACCAAGAGCGATCACATTCGGATGACCTTGAACTCTTAAATACTCGTCTGTGATGATGTAGCCTTTTTCATCCAAGATAACGCTAGGTATAAATGAAGAGTTCGGATAAACGCCTCTGGTGTCAAACACAAGGTCAAATTGAATCTCAGATCCGTTGCCCAAAGTAAGTTTGGATTCGAGATCTGTCACCTCAATAGACTCAATTTTCTGCGGACATATCTTGACTCCCAACCCTTCAAGTGCCTGGCTCGCATCTTTCAGAAGCCTGTTTCCATACGCAGCCAAAGGCATGGAATTCCCACCATAGATAGTGATATCTTTAGAGTCAGGGAATCCCGTAGCTATCTCTCCAGCCAATTCAACTCCAGTTGCACCTCCCCCCACAATAGCGACCTTTTTGGCTTCGATGAGTTTCGAATGAAGCGCTTTAAGCTCAGTCACAGTTTCTTCATAGTCACCGTTTAACTTGAATGCAGAGCTTTTACAATAACTACCCGAAGCAATAACTAAAAAGTCGTATTTGATAGTCTCAGAACCATCATCGATATCCACACAAACTTCATTTGACTCAAAATTTAGACTTTTGGCTTTACCATGAACAAATCTGAAGGGCCTATCCCCTGCATACTTAGCAAGACAGTCTTTAACTGAAAATAGGGTTGAGGGTATTAATTCATTCTCTACGATGAGCCTAGGTGATGCCACATTGAAAAAAGAATGAGTCGATACGGAAACAACAGTGATACTAATATTTTTGGACGACTTTTCATAAATGGACTTGACTGCTGAAATTGCAGCAAAAGATCCACCAATTATGACAATTGAGTCACTTTCAGTCATTTAACATTTAACGATAGATCAAGGGATCTTTGTTTAAGGATAAACGTCTCGCATACGGAGATAAATCTTGCTTAGAAATTCTGACTTTAGGAAGCGAAAAAGAGTTAAGATGACATAATGGACGAAAAAATTCTGGTAGAAAGACCTAAAGAGCCATATTCACTCTTACACATATGTTATGTATAAAAACTTAAGAATATACGAGCCTAAATACACGGATATACGCTTTCTTAGCAAAAGGCGTTCAATGAGCACCAGCAATGAAAAACCATTTGTCAATGGATTTATCAATTGGTGCTGCAGGTTGAGGAGAGGCAGGGGGGATTTCTGAGGCAGCCGAGGAAGAATAAGTTGCAGTACTAGATAAAGTTGTGTTTGTCAAATCAATGCCCTTGGAATCGACAGAATTTCCCTTGATCAATTTGTCCCAAGCTTCAGCACATTCATTGATAACGTCCTCCGCGTACTTCTTGTTCTTGCACTCACCCGAGAAAGCAAATTGGTTTTCAGGCTTACCATCAGGGATCTTGTAGATTCTGAACCACTCATTGGTTGCTCTTAATAAACCTGGTAAATGAGTTTCGACATCTTCAATATCGTTCAATTTAGGAGCCAAAGGATCATGGACATCAATCACAATTACTTTCCAATCGGTTTCACCCTCATCCAAAAGTGCCATGACACCCAAAACCTTGACCTGTTTGACTTGACCGGTGTAGCCAATTTGTTCACCAATCTCACAAACATCCAAGGGATCATTATCACCTTTAGCTTTTGTCTCAGGGTGGACTACGTTTGGATCTTCCCAAGTCTGTGGGAAAGCTCCATAGTTATGGATGTAACCATGGTGGGGGAAGCAATTACGCACAAATCTCAACTTTCCCTTCTTTGTGTCCTGTATAATTGGGTTTAACTTCTGTTCTTTGGAGATTTCCATCTTAGCGTTAGTCCATCTTGGAACTTCAACAACCATGTTCAAGATAGTTTTTTCCTCATTGGCATACAATGGAATGTCATGAAAAGCAGAAACTGGCTTTCCATTGTCTTCTATATAAACCTTGTAATCGAGGGTATTAGGAGCACCGACTTGACGAACTGTGTAGGTCATTTTGATAAGCTTGAATGTAGTAGCTTCGTCGGCCATAAGACCATTCGTCGAGATATATAAGAACCATTGCTGGTTACCCGGCCAGAACAAAAATAATCAAGTCACGAGATTTGGCATGAATACTGGGGGTGAATTCAAGTCAAAACCAATGTGGCTTCTGATCTTCTTCATCATGTACTCGTTTGCGGAGGAATCGATCACATTGAGCTCTGATTTTTTGAACAAGAAAATTCCTCTAGCCATTTCGCGATGCCATTTTTGTAGTTCATGGTACTCCAGAAGACTTTTCGCAGTAATCAACTTGATGTTCTTGATAAATCCGAACATCATTCGCCAATCTCTGATGGAGAGGTTGAGCCATCCATTTGTGTATTCCAACAAGTAGGCACCAGCCAAGTGAAAGTTGTTGCACCTGAGAACTGCTAAATCCTTTGTATACAAGTAGCTTTTAAATATGCCAAGACCATAAACATCGGAGTCCATAAAGCCAAGAACTGGCGCTATTGGATAAAGTCGACTCAAATGCTCCACAAAACCCTTAGTAAGATTATCGGGAAAACCTTTTCCAGTCACAACTATAAGATTCAAGTCACACTGGGTTATGTGTTCACAGAAGGATTTGAATACTGCATCTTTTTCTACCACAACGATACTATGTGGCGTTCCCAAGAAAGATACTGTCTTATCTCTGGGAATTAAAATAGGTTCTTTGAGCAAAGAGATTGTTTGACCCAGCTTTAGCGCCATATTCGAAAATACGAGGCCCTTCTGCGACGCAAAAACTTTCATATCCTCCTCCAACGAAAGCCCAAGAGAATAAGACAAGATCTCTACCAAATCATTCACATATCCTTGTGTCTTTTGAAAAAGATCTACATCCTGATAATATATATCTCTCTTCGTAGTAGAATTCCCCATCTCCAAGTTCACGATGAATGACTGCAACAACTTGATAACCGCCGCAAACTTTCTTGCTTCTATCTCTGAATCTGCAAAGTGGTTGAGTCGTAACTCTCCTGTTACATGAGATTCATTAACGTACCTCTTTCCTTTCGATGGCCTGCGAATAACTAGGACTAACTCTCTACCGACGTTAGCTTTTATATGCTCCCATAAACTTTGCAACTGCTCTAAAGGTGATCTGGCGCATTAGTATTTTCCTCTCCTTCTTGAAGACAAAAGTATTATTCTCTAGGTAGACTTATCCATACAGTATTCGTACTTCTGGGTAAAAGTAGACTTCAACGCTCTTCAATTGGATCATTGTGCTTTCGTTACTGGCGCTTCCTAATACCAAGAGCAGAAAAGAAAAAACTGCGATACTTATAAATATGTTGTTACACAAAAATGGAAATATGACCGAAATATAAGATAGCATTATCCTATTTTTTTTTTTTTCTTGAGTAGGGTAGAGAAACTAAACTATGTACCTCCACCACACAACTAAAAGACAATGGGGAGACAACGGGTACTCGGGGGCAGGAAGTGCCAGATGGGCATTTTTTGCCATATTTATTGTATTAATTATCATCGTGATAATTGGGACGATTCGTGTGAATAAGAAGAGATCACAGCGAGGTGTTCAGCCGTTATACGGCACTCGATGGATAACACCGCCTTCCTACTATCAGTCGCAACACCAGTACAATCAATCATATGCTCCAGGAGGCGACGCTGCGAATAACTACGTTCCGCGCTACACTGAGGAGGCAAATGAGTATGACATGGGTTACTACGATTCAAACGGTAAATTTCACCCCAATCCTAACGCTCAAGGTGCCAACAGAAGCTCAATAGCTATACCAGAAGATGCTCATGAGCGCCTGTACAGCACCAACAGTGGTGCCCCCGTCCTGTCAATGCCTAATGTTGACTCCCAAGGGACTCCAAACTCCGCTTCTGCTTATGATAGGAGTCCAGGTCAAGGGCATGATTCTGCTGTGCCTACATATAATGAAAGCTCCCAAGATAGAGTTCTAGCTGTTGGGGCCCCCTTACACCCTCCGCCTCCCCAAAATAGATGACTTGAACCTTATACAACCGGCCAATAATCACACGTGCACAATCACATGACATGAACGTCACTATTCTGTTCCTGCATTTTCAGTGGCGATTTTCACACGCATTTAATTTTTTTCTCTGCTAGGTTACACTATACACACAGCTTTTATTCTTGTATTATTTCATCATTCCTCTGGAATGCAGCGAAACAATAGAGGAGACCTAAATTACTAAGGAGTATGTAATTCTACTTTTTTTTTTCACGTGATATGTTTTTGTACTATGCATAACGATTCTAAACCAATATAAGTTAGTATATTCATTTGATAGCTGCTTGATAGCTGCTTGAAGAAAACCGATGTAGATCATGGTGGATCGTTACGGTGGGGAAGCGTACGGAAACGATACAGAATTATTATGAGATCTTTATGAGAATATTCTAGAAGTAATATGCCTCGGAAAATTATAGATTGTAGTGTATTGTTATCGCCAAGCATGATTGGACCAGCTAGGAGCACGCGCAGAGATTTCCAGCCGCGCCGGGATTACTCAGGATGTTCGGTGCGTTTCTGTAAAGGAACATTGATGTACCTTAGGTTCTATTGTTGCTCAGCAGGGCCATTGAAATTAGTCGTGCACAATGTTCAAAAATGACAGTCTCCTGTCAAAGCCTTCGATGAATAAACATATATATTTACATCCCTCGGCCGTTGCTAGAAATTGATTCATTGAAGATAAAAGACGCTAGGATTATTTGAAGTAAGATGGCAGATGAAAGTAATCCAGGAGACACATCTGTGTCCCAGTTCTTGACTGTGTTGATTCCCAATTTGATTGTGTTTGCGGTGTTTGTTTTGCTATTTCAGTTCTTTCGAAAGAAGCAAAGAAGAGTCTATGAACCTCGTTCTGTTGTTGAAAGTGTTGGTACTGATTTAAGGCCAGAAGAGGCACCCAAGGGGTTTCTAAGGTGGGTCCCATTCCTCTGGGGAAAGCCGGGCTCTTATATGTTGCAGCAAACGGGTCCTGATGGGTTCTATTTTTTGAGGTACTTGTACATATTTTCAAGTATCTGCTTAGGAGGCTGCTTTTTGTTGTGGCCAATTCTTTTCCCGGTCAATGCTACTAACAGTAACCACGAGGAGGGATTAAACACGATTTCGTATGCGAATGTGAGAGGGAAATGGCGTTTTTTGGCTCATGTGTTTTTGAGTTGGGTATTTTTCGGAATAAGTTTATTTGTTATTTACAGAGAATTGGTTCACTACGTAACTTTCAGACATGTGCTTCAAACTACTCCATTATACGATTCCTTATTGTCATCCAGAACTTTACTATTGACAGAAGTACCTGAGAAGTATTTGGAAACTGAGGAGTTGAAGTCGCAATTTCCAACTGCTGACCATATTTGGTTTGCCCGTGACTACAAAAAGCTTCAGGATAAGGTCAAGGAAAGAAAGAAGTTGGCAAACAAGTATGAGGGTGCCTTGAATAAAGTGTTGAAGAAGGCTGTAAAGATGAGAAACAAAGCTTTGAAGAAAGGTAAGGAGCCACCTACCCCTGCTAATGATGTAGACAAGTACTTGAAGGACGGCAAGAAAAGGCCAACTCATAGGCTTAAATTTCTCATAGGTAAGAAGGTCGATACGTTGGATTACGGTGTGGTACACATTGGAGAATTGAATACTGAAATCACCGAGTCCCAAAAGGAAATGGGTCAATACGACAAGGTAAATTCAGTTTTTATTGGTTTCCCCTCTCAGATCGAATTGCAAAAGGCCTACCAGGCAATTCCTTATCACGATGAGTTAAAGGTGGCCAGACGTTTCTCAGGCATCTCCCCTGATGATGTAGTTTGGGATAACTTAAGCTTATCTACTCATAAAAGATGGGTCAAAAAATTAATTGCTACGACCATTTTGACTCTTACTGTTATGTTTTGGTGTATTCCAGTAGCTGTTGTGGGTGCTATATCGAATATTAACTTGTTAACTGATAAAGTGCCCTTCTTGAGATTTATCAACAATATGCCTGATTGGTTAATGGGTGTTATTACTGGTCTCTTACCTGTCATAGCATTGGCTGTATTGATGTCATTGGTGCCTCCATTCATTAAATTTATGGGTAAGTTCGGCGGTTGTTTAACAGCCCAGCACATTGACAGTTTCTGTCAGGATTGGTATTACGCTTTTCAAGTTATTAATTCCTTCTTGATAATCACATGTACTTCTGCTGCCGCAAGTTCGGTTACTTCGATTGTTAGAAAACCTGCTTCAGCATTAGAGTTATTAGCCAATAAGCTTCCAAAGGCTTCTAACTTCTATATTTCTTATTACTGCTTGTACGGTTTGTCTGTGTCTTCAGGTGCTTTATTACAAATCGTGGCTTTGATCTTGGCCCAATTCTTGGGCAAAATATTGGACAGTACTCCTAGAGCTAAGTGGAATCGTTGGAATATTTTGGGTCAACCTGGCTGGGGTGTCATCTACCCAGGCTTTTCTTTATTGGTGGTCATAGCATATGCTTATGCTATAATCGCTCCTTTGATTTTGGGTTTCGCTTTCGTGACTATGATTCTTATCTATCTTGCATTCATGTATAATTTGAATTACGTTTATCAACCAGCACTGATGGATTCAAGAGGAAGGAATTATATTAGTTCATTGTTTCAATTATTCGTCGCAATTTACTTGTCTGAGGTCATTCTTATTGCAATGTTTGTTTTCGGAAAGAATTGGGTTTCTGTTGCTTTAGAAGCAGTTGCCCTTGGCGTTACGGCTTTAGTTCACATATACTTGAAATGGAGATTCCTTCCGCTTATGGATACAGTACCACTTTCTGCTATAAAATATGCAGCCGGCGATACAACCTTTCAGTATCCAATGCATGATCAGGGTTTGAGTGAAGTAAAGAACGAAGGCCAGAATTACTGGGCTGGTGGTAACAAGCTCGGATTAACGAGCTCACATCATCATGATCATGTCTTAACGAATGGAAATGAGAATGCTAATTTACTTAAGGATGAAAAGTATACAGCTGAAAAGTCTTCTACTGAAAAATCTGGCGAGGAATCAAGCAAGAATAAATCAGCAGCTGATTCCAACTCCAGTAGGGAGAAATTCGGGATTGACTTGGAATCTGAAGGGTCCAAGAGCAGACGAGTTGAAACGAAAAGGCAAGTTCTTTCAACAAAACCTAAAGGTTCTTTCAAGTATTGGATTAAAAGATTCTTTAATCCTAAATTGGAATCTTTCGATGATGTTAGAGATTTGATGCCTGATAATTATTTCAACTATATTGAGTACAATTCTGAGTTCATGAAAACTGCTTACGATGATCCCTGCATAAATGAAGACGTCCCTCATATATGGATAGCAAGAGATGAAATGGGACTTTCTGAAATAGAGAAAGAGAAGGCTTTGAAGAATGGTGTGGATGTTTCGAATGAGAATGCGACCTTCGATGAGAAAGGTGAACTTATCTTCACAGGGCCACCTCCTTCTTATGAAGAGTCTTTGAAACTCTAATAATTACACCGTGTGCCTATGTATAATTGCTTTATTATTTTATTGCTTTCGAACTAATTTTGTATAATTTATTTGTATTAATATGAATTTGAACCTTTGCTTGGTAATTAGATGTCTTATTGGCTGATGATGAATAAGGCTGTACTAATAGGTTCGGTTGCTACAATTCTTTCATATCAAGATTCAGGGTTCATGATGACTGCGAAATTTTTGTAGCAATCACGATTACCATACATAGTCATCAATCATTAAAATAAGAAATTACACATTAAAAGGAATATAAAAGGAGGGGATTCTGCTTCACACTACATTTTAAGTTAAAATTTTGACGGAGAACAATAATGAATCCCATAAAACCTATTGGAATCCAACTTTCGACTCGCTTGAGCCGTTCATTTTTGCAACTGAAGCCTGGAATCGTGAGGGGTCTTGAAATAAAACCCAGCGATTCCTTGAGAAAAGGCTTTACTAGAAACTTCATGCAAAGTACACGTAGGGCTGGACCCTTACCACGGACGACATACTTTGAACTCTTCATGAGAGAGATCCCTAAGGGTATGGGAGCTATTGCCTCGCTTTTTGGAATCTTAGTTATCTGGCCGGGTCTCTTGATTGGAGTGTTTAGCTTTATAAGAAATGTTCCAAAACTTCATGCTTTAGGAGAATTCACAACCCAATCAAGCACTGACGTTGTGCAATACCGAGGCTTGTTTAAAAAACCTGTGGCAACCATAGATCATATATACGCTCATAAAGATCCACCACTTATGTAATTAAGTTGAGTGACTTTTTGAAAGTATCTAGTACACCACATTACAGTTTTATATGACTTATGACATCGAGCTATATATGAAATACGTATTTATGAATTATATCAGTGCTTACGATTAGAATCACTCTCTTCTACGACCGAATACTCAATATCATAAGGAGCCTCTGGGTCTGCGTCACGAGCATCATCCTCTGTTCCAAAGTTTCCTTCCCAACCGTTGTCTATCAAGTAGTTATTAAATTTGTAATCTTGTTCAAGTAAGTCCTCATCACGTAAATGAGGAATGAAAAGGAATGCGCAAATGACTCCAGACAATCCGCAAATTGCGGCGATAATGAAAGTCCATCTATTACCTAATTTAGTTTGAATTGGAGAGAAAGTTCTCGTCCCGACAACAGCACCAACTTTTCCTATGGCAGCGCTTATTCCGTAACAGGTCGCTCTCACTGGAGTTGCAAAAGACTCCAGCGAAACCAAGCCCATCATATCACCGGGGCCCAAGTTACCAGAACACATCATCAAACCATAGAAAACTATGAATAATCCAGTGATGTTCTTGATCTTGTCAAATGCACAGCCAACAATTAATCCGAAAACGATATAACCACTGAATCCAACAATCATTGTGTATTTACGGCCAATGCGATCGCACAAATAAGCTCCTACGAATACACCAGGAATTGCAATTATACTCAATAACAAGTTCCATTCAGCTATTCTGTCAAGATTGTTTTGTTCTGAGGTATTCAATACGCTTGAAATAATAGTTGCAGAGAAAATACCATTTGGAAAAGTCACAAAGTCATACAAGAACCAACAGAGGCAAGTACCAAGCAACCTCTTCCAGTGAAACTTGATGGCTAACCAATAGGGTACTCTCTTTTTGATGGCATTTCTCTTGTAGAGTTCGGACGTGGACATCTTCATACGAAAGTAGAAAACTGACAAGGGAAAGAAAGCACCGACAGCGAACATAGTTCTCCAGAGACCCTCAAGATGTTCCTTTGTGATTTGACGAACAATCAAAAATACGATAAGAGCAAAGGGCCCACCAAAAGCCAAGGGAAAATTGGTACACATAACGAAGGTACCTCCTCTTCTCTTGATAGACTCGTTTGCGGCTTCATTAGCAGACACAGAGGAAGATGGATATTCTGCCCCAATTCCGAAACCTGTAACTCCTCTGGAAATGATAAGCATCCAGAACATACCTTCCACTGTTTTGCCATGTGAAGCTGCACACATGATGGTTCCCAAAATCAAGAAGATTGTCGCGCATACAATAGCCCATTTTCTTCCCATATAATCACACGCAAAACCCACTGCAACCTGTCCAAAGATTGTACCGACCAAACTAGCATTGGATACACTAGTCTTCATGTCGTCTGTGTATTCTTTTGGATACTCAACAGCAAATACCTTATTCAACATGGTCATCACATTGTTCTGATAACCATCAGATATCAATGCAAACCCAGCACACAACACTACTAGCACATCGCGCAACTTGGTGCCACTCTCAAGTCTTCTTTTTCTCTCCTCTTTATCATATGTAAAATGCTTATTCTCGTTTGAACCCTGACTTATAGTGGTCCTGATCAAATCGACTTCCTGGTTTTTATCAGGATCTTGTTTACTAAAATTCATTATAACTTCGCTTTCTATTGCGACTCTTGTTGCTCTGGTCTGTGCTTTTCAGCGAAATAGTAAGAAAGATTTTCAAGGTGAATCTAATTTCAATTACCTCGAGGTCACACTCCCAGTTGCCATTAACGCATTTATATTCGTTTCTGGAGAGAACGGTCCTCTTATTATCCCAGCACGTTTTCGTGATCTCAAATAATAAAAGTTGGCCCTTATTTGACTTGCCTATTGTGTAATATGCATAGGCCGCTGAACAATACATCATGTCACGAACCTACTCGTTCACAGCTTTGCAGAATAAGCGTCTGCCGTACATCCAAGCCGCCTTATGCGCTACGGATCGTATTCTATACCGTTAAATGTACCTCTTTATCGCCAAACTTCACTCCTTCTAAGCAATCGACATAACGTGGGAAGGACTCTTGCAGATTCAATCGACACACATGGTTCGCAGCACCCCATTGTCTCTTTTTTCGATCCGCGATACGAATTAGCTACATAACTACTGATAGCACTACTGACAATGCAACCTCATCTGCTCAAATAGTGCACGGGGCCCTATATCTAATTACTTTTCCATCCAGAAGGAAGAATTGCCGACTTCATAAAATTACCCTTTTTATGAGGCTATCCTAAAATATTGTGTGCGGAATGAGCCTACCCCGCTACCATCGCCATTGCTTAGACGAATGCTGGATGACAGGAACCTGAAGTATTTTTTCACGGAACGGGGTTTCTTCTGTCACAGACTACGCTTTTAAGACAAGGATCTTCGAGCTTCAAAATAATTGCCGCAAAGGGGAATCAGTGCACGTGGAAATAAACTGCGGGGAGACTGGAGAGAAAGGATTTATGTTACATAAGCCAGAGTGAAAAATTACGTAACCAAAGCGATGTGGTTTTGGTTCTATTAGTCATGCCACTATGAACAGTGTTAGTCATAGTCTAGTCTATTTGAAGCTGCAAGAATCTTTTGAGTTGAAAAACGTGGTGCTTGAGAAGTACTTGAGATTAGAATAAGAATAGCAAGAGCAGGAATCGGAAAAAGATGCCTATGTTAAGCGATCCGTCAGTAAAGTATAGGAAATTTCCATCGGTGAATCTTCCCAATCGTCAATGGCCCAGCAAGACAATAGACAAATGTCCAAGATGGCTTGCCACGGACCTTAGAGACGGGAACCAGTCGCTCCCAGACCCCATGTCTGTCAGCGAGAAGCAGGCGTACTTCAGGAAGTTGGTGGAGATAGGGTTCAAAGAGATTGAGGTTGCGTTTCCTTCGGCGTCACAAATAGACTTTGATTTCACGAGGTATGCAGTCGAAACCGCTCCAGAAGACGTAGCGATCCAGGTGTTGTCTCCTTGCAGAGAGAATTTGATAAGACGTACGGTGGAGTCGTTGGCTGGTGCGAAGAGAGCCGTTGTGCACATCTACTTGGCCACATCTGCATGCTTCCGTAACGTTGTTTTTGGAATGAGCAAGGAGGAGTCGCTTGAGTTGGCCGTCAAGTGCACGAAGCTTGTCAGGTCTCTCACCAAGGATGACCCCAAGCAGCAAGGAACCGTGTGGGATTTTGAGTTTTCGCCAGAAACCTTCTCTGATACTGATTTAGATTTCGCGGTGCAGATATGCGATGCTGTCAAACAAGCGTGGGAGCCAAGTGAAGAGAGGCCTATTATATTTAACTTGCCAGCTACCGTAGAGATGTCTACTCCAAATGTCTATGCCGATCAGATTGAATATTTTGCGACTCACATCACTGAGAGAGAAAAGATTTGCATATCTTTGCATCCACACAACGACAGAGGTTGTGCTGTTGCTGCCGCTGAATTAGCTCAGATGGCTGGTGCCGACAGGGTCGAAGGTTGCTTGTTTGGAAACGGAGAGAGAACTGGTAATGTCGATTTAGTGACCTTGGCTCTCAACTTGTATACGCAAGGGATTTCTCCCAAGTTAAACTTCTCGGATATGAAGTCGGTTATTGACGTTGTAGAAAAGTGTAATAAGATACCCGTGCCTGAAAGAGCGCCATACGGTGGTTCATTGGTCGTTTGCGCTTTCTCCGGATCGCATCAAGATGCTATAAAGAAGGGCTTCAACCTACACGAGAAGAAGGTAAAAGAGGCCAAAGGAAAACCCTGTATATGGCAGCTTCCATATCTTCCATTGGACCCAAGCGATATTGGAAGAACTTACGAAGCAATTATTAGGGTCAATTCTCAATCCGGTAAGGGTGGCTCCGCTTGGGTGATCTTGAAGAATTTAGAACTCGACTTGCCCAGAGGACTACAAGTGGCATTTTCTAAGATTGTTCAATCACAAGCGGAAATTAAGGGCCGTGAGTTGACCAACAGCGAATTATGTAGCTTGTTCAAGGATGAGTACTGCATCGTCCAAGATACTAATGAGCTGCAATTCTATGAATTAGTTGATTATAGCCTCTCCACATCTACAGACGGTAAGAGAACGATTCAAGTGACATTAAATGTTAACGGAGAGAAGAAAAACATTGAAGGTGTCGGTAATGGTCCTATTTCTGCATTCTCAAATGCTATTAGCGAGGGATTAAACGTATCTATGCATGTTAAAAACTATCATGAGCATTCTTTGGGACAGGATTCAGATTCGAAGGCTGCCACATACATTGAAGTGGTTTTAGCAGACAAATCGACCAGATGGGGTGTAGGTATTCACGAAGATGTATCCCAAGCGTCTTTCTTATCATTGCTCTCAGTATTGAATGCTCTTGAGAAGGGTAAAAATTAAAGTTCGTGTAAGTAGATCTTATAGTGATAATATTCAGATATTGCCATATGTGCTCATTTTGTGTAAGTTTGTTCTTCAGATAATCAGACTAGTAAACCGACTACATGTTGCCATAATGACTCAAGACAACCCAGATAATATTGCTGAAATTTACACACAGATTGTATCTGCTGAAGTGCAGGCCACAAACTTAGAAAGGATGCTTAATGAGTTGGACTCAAGAATGGATTCCATTTTGAAAGAGGCTGAAGAGCTAACTGAGGACGCACAGTCATCCAAGAGCGAATCTATAGTAAAAGAGCGAGAGTGAATGATATTGATGAGACTTAAATAAGACTTAAATAAGATGTAAAGTTGTACCTAAGCACTTGCATGGATTGCTTTCTTGAGGCTTGCGATTTTAACAAACTCAGGTTGGTCAGATTCTTCGAAAGGATTATTTGGAAAATAGGGATTCATGACGTATTGTTCATCGGTATTTTCGTTTTCAGCTAGTTTGGGAATGGAAATCTTCGCTGCCTTACCCCCCTCTAACCACCACTTTTT
This sequence comes from Schwanniomyces etchellsii, assembly GCA_031081805.1. Taxonomy (NCBI): domain Eukaryota; kingdom Fungi; phylum Ascomycota; class Pichiomycetes; order Serinales; family Debaryomycetaceae; genus Schwanniomyces; species Schwanniomyces etchellsii. The sequence goes on from JARYSY010000009.1 coordinate 306,806, forward strand.
GATATCAGAACTGGGTGGTGGAAGCGCACTTTGAGAGGTGGTATCGATTATTGAAGATAAGTTGTTACTAATTAGCAACTCATTTATATCTCCAACGTTCTCTCTGTAACTATCATATAGCTCACTTGATAGACGCTTTTTAATTTTTTCATTAACAATGTTTACAGAGACTGTGAATGTTGCAAAGACGGGTCTATGATCTGAAAAGCAGATTTCAGGTACTGAATTGTAAGAGTGCTGTTTAATTATTTTATTCTTTGATAAACTCAAAACCCTATCAGTCCAAGCCGGGACCCTTTGTTTCTCTGATGTATCGTAAATTTGTGTATCATGATCGAACTTGTAAGTAGGTGCAAAAGTGATCTCCATTTCATCGAAAAATGGGAAACTTTCACCGCTAGCCATTTGTTGGTTTAACTGATCATAATCAAAAAGCTTGCTGTATTCATGCTTCTCAATAAGAGGTTTAACCTGAGAATTGGCCAAGCTAATTCTATAGTTGAAATCCCCTAGCCAGATGACAGCATCATGGTCTCTAATCCTTCGGTTCTTGGAAAACTTTATACCTTTTGCTATACTTTTATAATCCTGATGCCGTTCGTCCACATTTCCAAATCCTGCCGCCAAGTGTGATACAACAAAGCATATTTCAGTATTGGAAAAAGAGAAACTTACAGCTATACCTCCTTTGTTCGCACTAACACCCCCGAATCCCGTTTTCTTAAAAGAGCCCTCAACGTTTCTTACGTATTGGAGCGCATCAGATTTAATGTATAATAGTAATGCAATTCCTCCCATTTGACCACTCCACATTGAAATGTACTTGTATCCCTCAGGATTCTTTTCATCGAGCACATCATTTATTTTCTGCTCCCAGAAAATCCTATTTGAAGTATCAGGATTCATCATCTGTCCAGCAGTCAATTCTGTGATTTCTTCAAAACCAATAAAGACTATATCATAAGAAGATATTTTGCCATTTATGGTGGGAAAAAGCCAGCGAGTAATATCATGTTCATATATTGAACCGTTCACGTTAAATGTAGTTGCAAATATGGAAATATCCTGGTCGTAGCTGTAATCTTTCGCTTTCTTCTGTATCTCCTTAGACACGTAATCTTGGATAGGATTTCTCAACTGAATATCAACTTGGTCCTGGAGTCTACCTAAAAGCTTAAGCATTGCCATTTCATTTGGCTTGGGCTCTACTACACCACTCAAGTACTTTTTGGGAAACATAGACTTCACTACTCCCTTAGTGGCAGAGTTGGAACTTGATGCGTGGAGCCTAGAAGTGCGAGCCGTATAGTTATGAATCGTCTTTTTCAAAGCAACATGATTCTCAGCCCATAATGTTGCGTGCTTATCAAGTAGATCGCGAGGTATTTTCATACCAGTGTCTTTGAAAGCCAACTGAATGACTTCCTGGCAAATGATCTTTGAAATAAAATTAGCCTTCTTTAAGCTATCGAATGAGACTATTCGAAGAACTCCCAATTGTTTTCCTATGTAATTATCTGTCTTCTTGTCGAAAAAGAGAGCTCCGTAATCTATTATTGCATCAGTTAAAGCTTTGGACAAGTTTGGAGGATTCCAACCCAGATACCCTATTTTCTTAACATACGATGACTTGAGAGGTATATCGATCGATCTTAAATTGTATGTCAGGGTAGACTTCTCGTCCGCTTTGGAAGCAGCATTCTTTGTATTATTCAAATACTCTATATGTTTCTCAAACTCATCATTAAGGTCATTCTTGTATGACTTAGAACTACCTGGTAATAGGTTTACCACAAACGATTCTCCAAATTGGTTTACAATAATATCAAAGTGCCTCATGAATGCATAATTTGAAGCATCAAAGGATCTAGGAAAATCTATCTTTTTGCTCCTTTTTGTTGTCATAAACCCTTTTCTGCTAGAGGTTTTGAGATGCCAGAAAATGGGTACATTACCTTTTACTATAACATAGGAAAAGCAGATATCCTTACTGTAAATAATAATTTCAGTTTCAGTATAATTCGAAACAGAGCCATTATCGTCACATCCCCAATATCCAAACAAAGGACCGTTTTTGACGCATGACTGTTTTGAAATTATTGTGAGTAAAGCTTCATCCTTCAGATTTATCACAGTGTTGACTGATCGAGCATATCCTCTCGTTATAATGGTTAAAAACCCACAGTTATCAAAATAAACTCTGTCTTGAAGTGATAAACGGTTCCTAAATTCTAGCAATTCTGAGTTGAGGTATGAATTCCACCAAAAACGCTTAAAGTACGGAGAATCCGCCGTAATTGTAAACTTCAGTCCTTTATTACTTCTGACTCCTCTTTCTTGTAGATTTGAAGTTATATCGAACCCTCTAGAATAATAGAACGATCCCAGTTCAAGCATCAAACGAACAGACGCTGCTGGGTATTCAGATGTGATTCTCAAGTTTTCGACTTGACCGGGTATACTTAATTGCAGTGACGCAACTTCATCCTCATACTTATCTATTAAATAGTCATATTCATCAGAATTGAGACAGAAGATAACCACACCAGTAATTTTGTATATGTTCTCACCCATTGTCGGCATTGCAACTCTGACATGTTTAGTTATGAAACTTAAGTAAATGTTATTCCGGATCAGCAACAAGCCCAAGAAACCCAATAATTGCTGATTCATTACGATTCTACTAGGAGTGACATCTCTAAATCCCTTCAAATTTAGCAAATCCCTTTTGACAAACTCCACAATGACCTTATTGAACCCTGACTTGCTGTCACCTTGAGCAGCTTTGTCGCTTGCAGTTCCGCCTTTATGATTTGACTCGGAGTTTTTATACCTAGGAAACGGGTGCCGTATTATCAATGCATAGTTATGGCTAACTATTACAAAGGTTCTTGGCCTTTCATTGAGATATAGCTTCATATCCTATCTTCCAATCATAAGGTGATCTGCTTACGTTCAGGGACACATTCTAAAACTGCAACTGATATTCCTACATATAAACTCTGCTACTAAAGACAAGCAATGCTACATAGACATAAGAGACGATAATGAGTGTAATTATAGATATCTGGCTAATAACGGACCCGTCAAACTGTGATGAAAGAAATTTTCATTAAGCTATCCATTTTATAAGACGTTTTCTTTTGGAGAGAAAGAAAAAGAAAGGGCAAAAGAATTAAGCTATACAGATAGATGATTACTTGGATGCCTTCTTAGACTTCTTCTGTTTCAAATGGGATTCGGGAAGCCACTCGGTGTCATAAGACTTTCCTGTGGAACTGGAAGGCGAAGATCCTCGAGGGAATTGTCTAGACACTGGAGCAGTTTTCTGGAAATACTTCTTTCCCCAGATGCTGTATACGACGTAGACAATAACAGCTAAAGTAGAAAGTAGCAAAACTTCCAAGAACAATAACTGGGGATTGAAGAATGAAATTGGCAAACTTTCAATTATTGCCAATTGCCCTCTGACTTGAATGAGTTTTATTTCATTATTGTACACCACGTAGAGCTGAGGTGTCAACACATAGTTTCCAGGAACCAAGTCAACCAACAATTCTTGGTCAAAGGTAGCACTATCACTTGGGTCAACGATAACAGGGCCAACAGCTGCTGATGTCAAGTTTGCCTGGATCACACCATTGGTAGGATCGCGGAGAGTACCGCCGACCCCTACCACGGTCACATTGAATTCTTCATTATTGGTAACCTGGTAATTCAATGTAACTTTCTCTCCATTAGTGAGTGGTGCAACGTCAGTATTCTTGATCTTAGGTAACTCCGCGATACTATAGTCCACAACAAACTTAATCTCCGTCACTTCTTCCCCTGAACCTGGAGCAGCAAGAACAGATAAGAAAGAGGCTGCTACAGCGGCAATATTTATCAAAGAAAACTTCATTTTTGTCGAATCTGCTATCTCTACTATAATCTTGGTGCTCTGTCCACCGTGTAGAGTTTTCATCAAGAAATAAGTCACGTGCCATTGAAATAAGACCATCAAAGTAGAAGCATTTGACGTGAATAAAGCTTGAGCTCTAAAGAAGGAACAGTGGAAGCCTGAGGATATTCACCGAGCTTCCCTCGTAGAAAATTATGGTCTTAAGGGGATCTAATCTTTTTGGTGGTTCCAAAGTTAGGAAAAATGGACTTACAAGAGTATATCGATGTCATCATGATATGAGGTCGCTCCTTCAGAGGCAGCTTAGTAGTAATAGAGCAAGTATCCAGGCAGAGAGCTTGAGAGATACACATAATTTAAAACTTGATGAACCTGACAGAATAGTTCTGCCCGAAAGCAGAGCGTATCGAGATAGATGGAATGCGGAGCGATATGCGAGAGCTAAGAAACGACTTTTCAAGGACCGTAAGCTTCTCGTGGAGAACGCATCGCTTTGCAAGAGTTTTGAGAATCAGAGAAATAGGATTGCATCTTTTTTTTTAGAGAATAAAGACGGAGGAGCCTCTCTATTTGAGACGCCTGACGGTTGGAAGAAGAAAATGATAAATTCAGATGATACCGAACTTCCCAAGAACTATGAAGATCTTAAGAAAGTGATACTGAATGGGCGGGGTCTTTCTTACTATCCGGGCGAGATACAGAATAGCATTCTTTGCATTATCAACCATTTTTTGAATACTTTTTTGGTTGACTTGAATGTTCGATCTGCTTTTGATCAGGATCTCAATAAAATGAATGAAGAGTCCTTTCTACTTCGAGGAGATCTCTTTCGAAATATCAAAGATTTGCCTAAGAGAGATCTTATCTTAGAAATTCTTTCAAAATTTTATGAAACGAAGAAACATGGGAAGCCTGGATCAATTGAGGAATTTATACATCATTTGGATCAAGATAGTCTAAACTCCATACTTAATAAGGATGCTTTGGAAACAGATTCATTTAAATCTGTACAGTTTTATCGCTATAATTTTGACTACTACAAGACTTCACAATATCACAACTATGACCACGGAGATACCTTTAAGTATATTAGAAACTTGAAGCTTGTGCATTTTGAATCTACAATTGCGACAAATGAAGAGTACTACAAGTTCTTGGCTCCTGTTTTCGAAGCATATAATCCTAAAGAAAACTTGTCTCATCTCAATGTGCTTCTAGGCGTAACAAAGTGTCTAATACAGTGCAGAAGGAACACACCTAATCTCAGCCTCTTTGGATATTTGATGGATCAATTCGGGATTTGCGGCCTACAAAATTATCAGTCCATCATATATGATAATATTCCTTCAGTCTTGTACAAGAAATCGTTACTTTCTACCTCAGGTGAAAACAAAGCGGGACCTAAGGTCGCTATGCATTTTCAAGACATAATTTATCAATGCCCAGCATTATTGGAAAGCCTCATAAACTACCAGGTTCCAAGAAATGATATTCGAATGCTTCATGAATTTCTCATGTTCTTTTCGCTTTCGGATGTGTCAGAAAGCGAATACTCGAAAGGCGAGGTAAGTACTTTGTTCTCGAAATCACGGTTTTTGAGGCCTAGCTTAATTCCAAAGATCCAGTTTCATTCTTCAAAGCCGGTTTTTGCTCCCATTCTGGTGGTTTACGCTGCTATTAATGCCTGCATTTCTTTGCAACAATTCCATTTTATAGATATATTAGTGGACAAATTGATTTTACACACATATGAAATTGAAGGAACTAAAATGGTTGTACTTTGTGCAGACGAGACAGAACTAAAGTCCTTGGGGCTTGAACCTCTTTATCTATCAGAAAAAGCTTCTGCCCTGACTTCTAAAAGACTCTTCACAAAGCAATTATTTATACTCTTGCTCAAAGCATGCAGAGAATCAGACGATGCGGGTAGGTTGATGTGGCTAATTCCACATCTTGATGAGTATTTGACATTGCATTTTCCTTCAAGCGAGGAACATATACGCCATATCGGAGAGTATCTCGATGCAAAAATGCATGAATCTGGCACAAACGGCCGCGATAAGAATGCATTTGCGCTTTCAGAGGAAGAAGCTGCGATAGATAGTACGCTCATATCATCTATCCATGATACACTAGAACTCTTTGGGTTTGCAGGGAAAATTCTAAACTACGATAAAATGCTAAACTTTCGAAGTACAGTCGCAAAGTTTAAAAAACGTGATTCCAACTCTCTCGTAGAAGAACCGTCTTCTATACGATTCCCAAATCATTACACTGATAGCATATATCTATACTTGAATAAAGGAGGGTACTATTGATCATGGTGGTGCCCTTCCATAATAATCACGTGATCTCATGATCATCGGAATTTTTTCAAGTTATGACAGATTGAACAATTAACGATATTGATAAAGCATTTAAGAAACTAAACAAACAAACACCATCGTTGTCTAAAAGGACAACCTAATATACAACGCACACATATTTATTTGAGTTTCAGGCTCCATGAAATTTTTGACCGCAAATTTCGTAAAATGTGCTGTGAAGTCTTGTGACTCCAGCAGCGATAGTTTTCCACTTTCTTTCCAAGAGTGTGAGTTGGCACAGGATGAGGTGGAATATAACCCAGAATTCATAGTACATATGTTGGACAGAGTGGACTGGGATGCGCTTGTTCAAGTTGCTGCTGACTTGGGGAATACTACGCTACCAAAAACGAAGCCAGATAGCTTAGACCCTATCATGGAAGACGACCAACCAATTTTGAAGGATTTGCATACTCTTTTACTTGAAACTCAGATCACGGAGGGCAAGATGGTTTGCAGAAATTGTAACCACATTTACTACATCAAGAACTCCATTCCAAATTTCCTTTTGCCTCCTCATTTATGCTAATACGTTTAATCAGTTCCGGGGGTTATTCTTTCTATCTTTAAGTATTTGTGTATGCCGAATAGACCTTTTATCAATGCTTAATGACTATCATTGATTTTGTTATGTCGTGTCACGTGATATAGACCCTCTGATCTTGTCAGTCACCGAATGAAAGGCTATAGAAGATACATATAAATTGCTAAATATATAGAGGGAGGCATCTTTCGGAGGAAGAAAGACTCACAGAAAGCTATTATCTATTTGAATAATCACAACATTCTTTGTATGCATAGTCGAAGTTGAAGAAACTAGTAAACGAAAAGATATAGTTTTTTTTTCGCTTCAGTCCGGAGTTTATGCCACTAGACGTACAAGAGGAGAAACAGCATGAATAGCTTAGGTCAAATTATATCACAAGAAGCACAAGAAGCTAAGAATGGGAAGATCGAAGAAAGCTCTGAAAGTGGTAAGACCGGGGAAAATAGGGAATCTCCAGTTTTACCCCCCAAGCCGATATTCTCTAAGCTCTTTGCACCAGGCAACTCATCTAGCAGTCCAGATAATACTTTTGAAGACGAAAGTACAAGAAGCTCAGATTCTCCAAGGGCATTGTCGGCAAGGGATGTTGATCTGCGAGGCAGGCTTCAGTTCGGGATAGGTAGATTGAAGAATTTCTTTAAACTTTCGTCTAGTAACTCGTCTGTATCCAGCTTCGGCTTACCTGAGAAAAGTCCTAAGATGCAAGATGTCACAAGGTTTCCTGTAGAAGGCTCGGACGCCTTCGAAGGTCCTGAACATCTGAAGAACAGCTTCTTTACCAGGAGTGATGATAGTATGAACAATAAGGGCTTGGGAAGAAAAAGATCTGTCTCAAGTCCCGCAAAATCAATGAATCCTGAGAACATGATGCATGCATCTCATTCGTATAGTCCTAAACTACCTGGAGTTCCCGAAATCAGGACGGAACCTCCTGTGGAGAATTCGGTGGTTGGGACGAATTTATACTTTGCATGTCAGGGCCCACCACCTTACTCGAAGAATAATTTGAGGCGGGATAGTTTACTAATGGACTGTAGCTCAAAAGAGGAGCTTTCAATATCCTTACGGCATAATGATTCATTATTTTCACTTTATGACAATGACGTGTTGAAACCCCCTCGTGTCTATCTGAGTAAGCTTTCGACTAGTGATGAATCTTCTTCTGAAAATGAGCAAGCTCCGTTTCCAAGTACGTTGTCCACTCCGAAAAGCATTTCGGATCGTGAAGTGAAGGAAACAACACCGACAAAAAACCAGGGGTCTCCTGGTCTGCAGCGTTCCTTTCACAAGACTTTGAGAAGAGTTGCGTCTGCCCCACTAGTACACAGACTTCTCAATGACTCTTCAACCAAGTTGCAAGCAAAAGAATTCGTAGAGAAGAAGTTTGATATCAATGAACATATAGGTGAGTTGAAAGTGAGTACCAGGCCCCGTACACTGAGCAGAGGCAGAATTTATTCTAATGCTGCAACGAAGGTTGTAAATGCCCAGGTCAATCCCTCTTGTTTTCAAAAAATCCGTCTTTTAGGTAAGGGGGATGTAGGGAAGGTATACTTGGTGAGAGAAAAACTCACAAATAAGCTTTATGCGATGAAGGTACTCTCAAAGAAGGAGATTATAGAAAGGAATAAGATCAAAAGGGCGTTGGCAGAGCAGGAGATTTTGGCTACCAGTAATCATCCCTTCATCGTTACATTATATCATTCTTTCCAGTCGAGCGACAGCTTATATTTGTGCATGGAATACTGTATGGGTGGAGAGTTTTTTAGGGCATTACAAGCCAGGGAAACAAAGACTATCTCTGAGAATGATGCTGCATTCTACGCAGCAGAAGTGACGGCAGCTTTAGAATATTTGCATTTGATGGGATTCATATATAGAGACCTAAAACCTGAGAATATTTTGCTTCATCAATCCGGGCATATTATGTTGAGTGATTTTGACTTATCTAAGCTGACTGAGAGCACAAAGAGTCCTGAGATATATTTTGCAAAATCTTCTCATGGTCTCAGTAGCCACGGAGGACCAACGATTGATACGAAAGCTTGTATAGATGGTTTCCGTACTAATTCATTTGTTGGCACTGAAGAATATATCGCACCAGAAGTGATTAGAGGAAAGGGACATACTAGTGCCGTTGATTGGTGGACTCTTGGAATATTTATATACGAGATGCTTTATGGGACGACCCCTTTCAAAGGAAGAGATAGAAAAAAGACATTTGCCAATGTTTTGAAGAAGGAAATCAAATTCTTGGACACTCAATCCGTTTCTTCCAACTGTAAAGGCTTAATCAAAAAATTGCTAATAAAAGATGAATCTCGAAGATTGGGTTCTAAGACAGGAGCTTCAGAAATAAAAAATCATCCTTTCTTCAAGAATATACAGTGGGCACTTTTAAGGCACCAGAAACCTCCGATGATTCCAGTCGTATCGAAGTCGAAACGATCGCACGACGTGGAGAAAGTTAGTCTAGATGAAGGCGAAAGTGACTTTTCTTCTACTTGTGCTACGAAGGAGTCGAATGATCCTTTTGCGAACTTTAGTTCTGTTACCTTACACTATAATGAGCCCGATTCAGAAAGAGAAGACCTCACATCAACTGAAATCGAAGATTCGATTTACTCGAATGTGGCTTATATGTCAACCTCATCAAATGGCAAGCTGAGAAGCTTTTTAAGCAGTTTTGGTTAGATTATTTAGATGTTATACTAGAAATATCTTCTTATTGAAAAAGCTTTATAAATGATGAAATATCGTAAAATATACACTTGTAAAAGTATATGCGAAATTTTTTGAAAATAACCGATTCTTGAAAAAATAATAACCCATAACTATATCTAGATGCAGAGAACCATCCGTGCAAAGAACAACCTAGACACGGAAGGACAATTGTGCGAACTTAACAATCAACAAACTTAATAACTTCAAGTTCAACTGCGGAACATTGCTCAGCAGTATTCTCGTCGTACAAGTTGTAGAAGTCACCAGACTTACATTGGTAGAATGTAGTTTGGTCACCTAATGCTAACAAACCATCGGAGGTGATTGACCAACCTGCAGCGTAGATACTGCCAGCTTGTGGTGGAGGACCATCGAATTGGAATTGTCTGTTTGCAACAATAGCTCCAACTCTGCCATTTGCGTCAGTCAAGATAGAGTCCTTCAAAGTCATACTCAAAGAAGTCTTACCAATACAGGCTTCAGGAAGATCACCTGAGTCCTCCTTATCATCGGAAGAAGCAGTGGCAGTTGGATTTTGAACTTGGCCGTCCAGAATCTGAGAAGCAGCGGTAGCAGTTTGATGCTGAATTTGACCGTCAGTGATTTGGTCAATACCAGAGGCAGTGGCTGTCTGGTGTTGGATTTGACCATCATCAATTTGGTTAATAGCAGAGGCAGTAGTAGCAGCCGTCTGGTGCTGGATTTGACCATCATCAATCTGGTTGATAACAGATGCAGTTTGATGTTGGATTTGACCATCATCAATCTGGTTGATAACAGATGCAGTTTGATGTTGGATTTGACCGTCATCAATCTGGTTGATTACGGAAGCAGTTTGATGTTGAATTTGGCCATCGTCAATTTGGTTGATTACGGTAGCAGCACTTGTCACCTTGGCTGGGGTGGAGATGGTACTATTCTGCTTTTGGATTTGTCCATCTTCTATCTGGTTGACTGCATCTCTCTTCTCGTTGGATGCAGCACTAGTAGCAGAGGCAGAAGATAAGGTCTTGATCTGTATTCCAAATTTGTTCGAGTAGTCTGTAGTAGCTCCACTAGGTGCAGATGCAGTAGGTGTCAAGGTGCTCCATGGCTCTGAAGGAACGTATGCCGCGAACGCAGTGCTCACAAGTATTCCTGAGGCTATAACTCTTGTGTACTTCATTTCGATTTCTGTTCTTGTTCTTCCTTTTGAGGATGTATGTACTGAATGATGACAGAACTTTAGCGACCTACAACCCTCCTTATATACCCCATCTTCATGTATAGCCTTGATCCTCCTAATCATAATATTGCGCTTGCAATCGGGCATATAGCTCAGGAGTAAGCTGTCAGATCAATAAAAAACCTGATCCATGCTGGCTCGGATCAGCCTCCAGGCTATTCCCTCTCCCTTACTGGCTGCTACATGTTGCTTTGTTCAAACATGGCTGGCTTCATAGTAAGATGGCTGGCTGCGAATCATAATATATCACGTGACTCCCTGCGATGCCGATGGATTGCTATTAATAGTTATCGTCATTAATGGCCAAAAATGGCCGGAATAGAAGAGAGCACTTTCTAGTAGCCCATGCCACAAAGAAGATGCATGGCATGACGTGACGTTTTGGCACAGTGCCATGTTGAGGGAGGCGTGACTTTCGCAGTTGTTTAGGATGGACATTACAATAACCTTCGATGAACAAGAAGGAACCATATATTCAATAAGATGTTGAATTGAAATGGCAATGAAGAGGGGCGAGAATATGCTGATTTCCCAGAAGAAATCAATTAGCCATCACTTTGTGGGTACAAATGGGAAGCAGTATAGAACGACAGTATAGACCTACAGTAGAGTAGAGATTAGTGTAGCAGATCCAAAATAAAAAACTTTTTCTTATAAATAAAAAAAAAAAAAAAAAAATTATACTTCTAGAAGTCTTTCATAACTCAAGTAATATGTATCAAAAGCAGGCATAATGAAGGTACAAAATGTCACGAATAACCAAAAATCAGACTCGCTCACGAAATCGAGGTATACAAGATAACGAAGAAGACCCTAAGAACAAAGAAGCGGCCCAGGGGCGTCATGATGAACAGTCCAATAGGGGGAAACCAGTAATTTTCTCAGGTGATCTGGGAACAATAGACGAGAAAACGCAGGCGTTTTCCGCAAAATATGACAAGCAGGAAACAGGAGCGAAACAATCGGATGCTCCGTTAAAGCCAGATCATGGTGAAATTCGTCTAGGGCGAACGTCAGAAGTCTCGTCTATGAGCCAAGTGCCATCTGAACGAGGCAAAAGTGAAACTGCAATTTTTTATCCTCTCGAGCGAACTCCACAGTCGCAACCAAAATTGCCTTCAGTGAGATATGTCAACCCTGGCTATCAACAGCCACCCATGTATGTACAACAGGTACCTAGTGAGCGTACACCTGATGCATTTGCTCACAACGTTCTTGAGCTACCACCCTCTGCTTCTTTAAATTCCCGAGTACAACAGCCATATCAATGGTACACAGAAAGTAGAAACGCTCCACCATTCGCAGCTCTTCCCCTATACCAGCAGGTACCGTATCAGATGGTTCAATCAGTGCCAAATGTGCAGCCTCATCAGCATATAGTCGGGATACCGATCGCCCCTCCCTACGTTGGTAACTTCGTGATCGAACATACGTCCCCATCGCAGCCTATCCAATCTTTCCAACCTCCCGTGCTTCCTAATCCCATAACGGCGTCTCCTCCGCATTTGCAGCAAATTCCTCCAGTCATGGCCGCCCCAGCCATGCATCCTGGTGAGCATGGCGACCTCCTCGCGCCTCCTGGAACTCTGCAGATACCGATGCCTTCCTCATCTCAAAGAATAACAAAAGAGCCCAGGAACAGGTGTCCTGTCTGTCATAAGGTCTTCAGAAGGCCATCTTCCTTGCAGATCCATTTGGTCACTCATACCGGCGAGAGAATGTATGTGTGCCCCTGGGAGGGCTGCAACAGGAGTTTTTCAGTAAAATCTAATATGAAGAGACATTACAAGCTACATGAAAGAAATGCTGCCCAAAACAAGAGCAAACTGGAGTCTTCGGAGCCTTCTTGATCCTCTTGCAGTATCTGGTATACATTGGGGTGTATTGATGTCTCTTTGGTTTTGTGTAATATATTTCCAAAATCTTCTGGCCAACCATAATTAGTTCAAAATAATTTAGTGTACTATATAGTAAAGTCCAATATTAACACAAGATATGGCAGCTCACCACGCAGCTAAATACATTCGTCACGCAGCAGCTCATAAGCCACATGTTGAACCAATCTTTAAGTGGGGGTCAAAGCTTTTAGGAGCTAGTATGTGGTTTTTCATAATGTACAGAATCAAAGAAGAGGGTCCAGTGATCTTTGGACAGAAATTACCATTTGAACACCATTAGTCTTCGGAAGAAGGAATTTCCGAAATAAGAATCTAGAAAAGGATTAAGAATATGTCGCATGTATTTGTTTGATTTTGTCAAATTCATCATAATTTGGGTTACTGATATAGGCTATATATGTGTTTAATACACCAGCACAAAAATGTCTAACTTCTTGCTCGTCCTCTGGGCCTTCCTCTTAGGACTCTTCCTCTTCCACGGCTTCCTCCACGTCCACGTCCCCTTCTGGACTGTTTATGCAGATGAATCTCTTTTTTTCTATGGTCTGATTCTATGTTCTCATTGCTAAAGTCATACCCATTACTATCACTATCCATGGAAGTTTCAAAATCAGTACTGATATTCCCTTCTTCTTCAAGACTCGCACTGATATCATACATGCGTGAGACCGTGTCTCTACGGGGACCTTTTCTGGGGCTCTCTATCATTTGACTCAAAATTCTACCCTCTCCTTCAGCCAGACCACCAGTGACATGGCAATCTTTCGACGACTCTTCAAGCTTGAAGTTGAAATTGAACCCTTGAGTTGTGCAATAGTCCAATTTAAGGTTTCCAAATTCATTCAACTTAAAGATCATGATATTGAAGTTCTTCTCGACTGAGCTCACGATATGGTCACATAAATTAAAATGCCATAGGTTATAATATGCTGAAAAGTAATAATCATTGATTTTCTTTATTATCTTTTTCGAAGTTTTGAAATCATCATTTGCCGAATCTTTTAGAGTTAACGGAACGATTCTCTCATTGGTATCGCTCATATGAATCGGTATTTTATCGAATAAACTCAATCCTAACTCCATGAGTTTCAGTAGATTTATTCTGTCATCTTCATCTGTCTCTAGAAGCAACTCATTTATGTCTGACTTCACAGCCAGCCAATACTCACCCATAATCATCCTCAACCGCGAGAATCTCGATCGGTAGTTCTCGATGTACCCAGAGCTACCTCCCATGTTATCTACGAAGCTCATACCATTATTCATAACGGGATATCTGAAATGAAGACCTTGGCTCACTGTGAAATCAGCGTTCGTCAAGATAGCTAAATGCTCCAAGAGCGGCGTTTTGATCACAGGACAATGTGACATAAAGATATTAATGGTGTCTTTTCGGTTGCTTCGCATGAAATCTAAATAGAATTCAGCAATCTGTGTAATTGAAATCCAAAGATCCCCGACTTTGCCCGCCAAGCCAGAACGCAAGTTACCATGATCAAAGAGACTATGTATCTTAAGATTTCCTCCAAGGCCATACAACTTGATATTCGGGAGGGTACTCAATGGGCTTTCTATGATATAGTGCGCTGAATGGTGTATTAAGTGAAGATTGGGAATCTTGATGGCACCACTTTGAATTTGGGAGACAATCTCTGGATCATCCAAGGGCCCAAAAACCGTATAAACTGGACATGGTAACGTATACTCTCCGCTAATATACAGATCAAGTTGTGAAATACTGTTCTTTGAAGAACGAAGTTTATCCCTGAAAGTATCAAGTTCATCTCCAGGACTACTGCTATCGAAGTTGAGTGTAGACATCTCGTTCAATTCGTCGACTTCTTCTTTATCCAAAACCTCCAGGAATGCCACTATTTGTTTTAAGTATGATAGGTCATCATAACTGTTAATCGTACTTTCATTCCAAAATCCAAAGTTTCCCGTATGGATTACGAAATCAATCTTATTCTGTTTCTTCACCTCTTCATCAAAGAGACTTTTAATGCTATTTAAATTTCCCTGAATATCAGCTAAAGCCAAAAATCGAAGTGAAGTAGAATCTAGCGTCAGCATTCATACGTTTCACTCCCTAAATACTCCTTAGACTTTTACAATACTTTTTAGAGTATGGCTTTTAATATACTTATTACCGTACTAGTGTATTTCTAAATTTTGCGAGTATGATAAAAGCGAAAGCCATACAAACTTACTAGAAGAAGAAGCCAAAACAAAAAACTAAAATATATCAATAAAATCGCCAAAACGTGGTAAATCAGAGCGTATAATGATATTCAATGCTAGATCCACTGAGAAGACTTCGAAATGCCGTAATTGAGGGAAATGTAGCCATCATCAAGAGGATCCTTTCTCGATTTCCCGAATTATGGCTCAATACGGACGCTAATCATAATGGGTGGAGTAACCTTCATTATGCATCTTATCATGGGAACTATCTAGTATGCGTACATTTGATAACGTTTGTGAATAGCATTGGGCCTTTTGAGGAGCAATATTCACAAGTTGACATGATTACTTTTGACGATTTAACGGTCTTGCATTTATCAGTTATCAATAGAAACACTCAGACATTGCATTATTTACTTCAGGAATTCCCAGGAAGCCTATGGCGTGATTTCAAAGGGGGAGATCATAAGAGAACGCCATTGCACTTCTGCTGCATTTACGGTTTTCTGGAAGGTATCAAACTTCTACTAGAGTATGGAGCGGATTGGGATGCTCGGGATGCAGAAGGCAATACGTGCCTCCACTTATGTTTTCAGTATGGGAATGAGGATTGTATTCAAGACTTTCTTAAGTTTCTTGTGGCCAACTCAAATGATAAAGGAAAAGCACTAAAGGATATAAAAAGCTTTGAGACCATCAAGAATTTCAATGGTTTTAAGGCAGTTGAGTATGCTTTTTCATTCGAAATGGTTCAGAAATATAAGTTCTTCAAGCAGGAGCTATCTGTATTTTGTCAAGAGTTAAATGAATCTGGGAGTGCAAAGCAAAATGAATTACTTGATTCCCAACCACCTATATATACGGCACAGAATCAATCTCAAACGTCAATACTGGAGAGCAAAGTGCTTTCAAGCCCAATTGTGTCAATGTCGCTACAACATTGTGCATCACAGGATACGGGAACCTCCATGCAGAAACTTCACGTATCTTCGAAAGCAAAGGAACCGCAAGATAGTAAAACGAAACAGAATAGATCACATTCGCAGTCTGTTACTGCCATCGATGGTAAGCTGGAGAGTGGCGTGAAGGCTCATGATATGCGTCAAAGTTCTAACACGCAAGCCATATATAGACCGCCAAATGCGATATACACGGCAAATCCAAGATCGGAGTCACAACCTCACACTCCAATTATTTCACAAGTGATACCTAAAACTCCTTCGTTGAAGTCTTTTACAATCTCTCCGCTGGTTAGAGGCCACAGTCATTCGATATCTTCACCGCAATCAGTGATATCTTTCACGTCAGGCTATCATACCTCGCCGACTCTGAAGAATTCTCGAAGCAAGAGTTCTACAATGTTATCTACGAATTTTCTCGGTTTACACCCAGAGAAGGTTCAATCCCCGGAATTTTATAATATCCTGGATCAGGATAAACACACATCACCATCCAAAAGCAATGCCTCTAACCTGCCTCGCACTGTCACAAATTCTGCCTTACCGAGATCTACGTCTTCACTTTCTCTACGGTCGAAGAAACAATCAGATAAGAAAAAAAGCTCGCAACAAGACTTCTCTTCAATAATGTCAAGCTCAAGTGCTTCCCCAAGTCCCCAGAGGAAAAATAGCTCAAATCATAACAGAGAGGCTTCTCTGCCGTCACTAGCAGGCAAGTTACAGAGCCCAGAGGCCTCGCATTCGAGAGCAAAAGTCAATAGTATTTCATTCAATAGTATTAGATAGGAACATGAAAAATCGCGTGCGTATTGATTTCGTTCTTCAGATCATGAAGATCATCCTGAAGTTTAATGACCCTACCAAGAAAGACACAGCCTACGATTAGCTCATTTTTCAAAACTCGAAACAAAGTAAGCAGAGCAAGTGGAGATGAGGCTCGTGCTATAGAAAATAGTAAAGAGAAGAGTGAAAATCAAGACGATAAAGATCAAAATAGGAATGGCTCTAAACTACAAGGTTTCAATTACAATTCAAAGGTACAAGTTGAATCGGAGGGAAGCAAGAAGAGAAATCATAAACTATCGTCGTATGAATCACCTGATGGCAAGAAGGAAACTAAAAAGCATAAAATTTCATCAAAAGTCGGAGCGAGTAAGAAGCTAACTCCATTAGAGCAACAGTTCGTTGACTTGAAGCATAAAAACCAAGATAAAATTCTAGCAATCCAAGTTGGTTACAAGTATAAATTTTTTGGTGAAGATGGCGTAACGGCGTCTAAAATTTTGAATATAATGTTGGTTCCAGGTAATATGCATCATGATATTATAAAGGAAGACAGATTTGCGTACTGCTCCATTCCCGATAATCGCTTGCATATCCATCTTAAGAGGCTCCTCAATTGTGGGCTTAAGGTAGGAGTTGTTAAGCAAACAGAAACTGCTGCGATCAAGGCAGTGGACAGTAAAAGTGGTCTTTTTGAGAGGGAGATAACTGGAATTTATACAAGGGCGACCTACATGGGTGACGAAGATATTGCAGCTCCTGGTGGACTGGTAATATCCTCTACGGATGATGAATTGGGGGACTATATTTTGTGCATAAATGCCTCAGGTGCACAAGAAACAGCATTAGTGGCCGTCCAACCCTTGACTGGAGAAATAATTTATGATCAGTTCCAAGACGATATAATCAAAAGTGAGTTGGAGACTAGACTAGCGTATCTAAGGCCTAGTGAAATTATTTTGGTCGGTCGAGATCCTGAAGCTGCTAAGGAAATCAGAAGAATAGCAAAATTATTAAATTTAAGTACCTCTATTGTTAGTGCTGATGATAAAGACATATCTACATATGCGAAAGAGCTAACGAATGCTTTCATTGAAATGGGCGACCAGGAGGAATATGCGCTGGTTGCAGATTTTTATTTGCTTAATTTTTCAAATATGATTCAAAGGTGCATTATAGAACTTATAATTTACTTGAAAGAATTTAAGCTTAGCAATATTTTTACGATAACCAGCAACATAAGCTGTTTCCAGAATTCAAGGAGATATATGCTTTTGCCCTCTAATGCACTTCAAGGGCTCGAAGTTTTTGAAAACCCTCTGCCCACAGCTTCTTCTAAAGGCACGCTCTTTTCTTATTTAAATCAGACTAAGACAAAAATGGGGCATAGGCTTTTGAAGAAATGGGTATCAAAACCCTTGGTTGATAAGGCCGAAATTGTCGCTAGATCACAAGCAATTGAAGACTTAAATGCTGAGTTTAGTCATTTCTTCGAGTGCTTGAACAATCAATTAAATAAAATCAAAAAGCTTGGGATGGACCTTGAAGTTTCGTTGATAAAAGTTCATTATTCAACAAGCTATAAGGTAAATAAAATAGGCAGAAACGAAGTCTTTAGACTTTTAAAATGTTTTCAAGAAGTTCTTGAACTAATGAGGAACTTCTTACCGAATAAAGAGAACATAATAAAGCGCCTAGGGTCAGATTTGCTAATTAATATGTTAAACGACTTTTTTGAATCTTCAAGCAAAAGCATAGTGGATGATTTATTGAACATGGTCAATCCTAGTGCTTTAGAATGCACAGATATAGCTGAGCAAAAAGTTCATTTTTTCAATTTAACAAGGTTTTCGGATCCCGAAATTCAGAAAGAATTAAATGAAATAGCTGACGTTGAGGCAGCATTGGATGAAGAATTGATGAAAATTCGTAACTTCTTAAAACGCCCTCAATTGAATTACGTTTCTAATTTAAAAGAAAACTATCTCATCGAAGTAAGAAATGGTAAAAATGTTGATGCATTACCTGCTACTTGGATAAAAATTAATGGAACAAAAAGCGTTTCTCGTTTTAGAACACCAGAGGTGGATAAGTTGAATAAAAAATTACATTACCATAATGAAAAGTTGCAAAATAATTGTGATAAAGCATTTCACAAATTTATCGCAAAGATTGATGACAACTACGTGCACTTGAGAAGCATTATTGATCGGATTGCTTCCCTTGATTGTATATTTTCTCTTCATCTGGTAACCGTGATGAATACTGTTAAAGGTCCTTTCGCAAGACCCACAATTGTTGATGAAAACAGACGAATTTGCATCAAGAATGGAAGGAATCCAATTATAGATGTTGTGAGACCCAGTGGAGCCTTGCCGAATGACACAGAAATGAAAGAAACCACCGATCGAATTGTTATCTTGACTGGTCCAAATATGGGAGGGAAATCGTCTTATGTACGCCAGGTATCATTGATGGTAATAATGACGCAGGTAGGGTGCTTTTTGCCATGTGAAGAAGCAAGCTTAAGCATATTTGATTCCATTTTTATACGAATGGGAGCCAAAGATAATATTTTGGCAGGACAGTCTACGTTTATGGTGGAAATGCAAGAATGTAATTATATTTTGAAGAACATGTCATCAAGGTCTCTAATAATCCTTGATGAAATAGGGCGGGGAACAGGCACCAATGATGGAATAGCAATTGCTTATGCTATCTTGAAGTATATAATTGAGGCAGACTATCAACCTTTCGTCTTATTTATAACGCACTTTCCATCGCTACATTCGCTAGAAGACGAGTATAAGGGATTAGTTGCGAACTTTCATATGAGTTATAAAGAAGTTTCTCATCCAGGTCAGAAATTCCCTGAAGTTATATTTCTCTATAGATTGGCTCGAGGGGTTGTTACAAACCTGTATGGTCTTAATGTGGCTAAGCTTGCTGCTATTCCCCTTTCGATCATTGAGGATGCATTCGCAAAATCAGAGGAGATCAAATTTAAAATAGAGACCAAGGATGCTGAAGAGATCAAGGAGCTCATTCAAAATCTAAAAAGAATAAAGGATCATTAAATACATTAATCAATTTTAAACATTCTAGCATAAATCTAAAAACTCAATACATGATGCATTAAACTTTTCTGGATTGTCCAAGTACACATGATGGCCCGCATTCTCTATGATCTGATATGAACTATTTGTATTTTTCCTTCTCAACATTTCATATATATGACGGCCACCTTTGGAATTCATCCAATCATTTCCTCCGTACATCCACAAGGTCCTTATGGGCGATGCGCTCAAGTATTCTATAAGACCTCTATCTGCGAGAGGCAAACGAGCTAGTACCTCATGATTAATTAACTTAGTGATAGCTAATTCTCCAGATCCTTGGTATTGGTTGAAAATAGCATAGGAGTAATCGTGTAGCTTTAGTAATAACTCTAGATGCAAATGTTTGCTTGAAGTACTCAAAGCCAAACCTTTGAACCTTTTGAAAGACCAGATCGATAATAACTTTGAGTAAAATGGACCAAATCGCTGTAGCAATTGAAAAGGCGACAAATTCCATTCCCACAATTTTCGAAGTATAATACTTCTAGGAAACCGGGGTTTACCTAACTTCTCTTCTAGAAGCCTTATTTGAGACACATTATCCTCTTCTGAAACGTTCTTTCCTGTTTCTAATTCTTTAAGCGGATTTATGTCTGCTGGACGTTCCTGGTCAAAGCTAAGTAAACTTGCATAACTGGATTCAGTGCCCATTGGGCTGACTACGATGAAATCAGTGACTAAATAGCCATTCGAGTCGTCACCACTTTTTGCTTTGTTATACTTCATTAAATAGCAACATGATAAGTACGCTCCCATAGAATGTGAAATCAACTTAAATTTTGCTATCTTTCGCTGCTGCCTCCATAATTCAATTCTTTCGGTGAACCAGTCTTCAATCATATGAATTTGGGCAATCTTTTCTGAAATTAATTCCTTCTTTTGAAGTAACTTGTCCGGAAATTTCACTCTAGAGGAGTTCCCGAATCCTGGCAAATCAATGACATGGACCACAGTCCCCGGCTTCGACCGAACTAACGGCTCGAAGTTCTTGCAAAAATATCCTATAGCAGCCATGTACCCATGTATAATTACTATGTGGGTTTTCTCTTCATTTGGTGACTCCGCTTTATGTTCCATACAAAACTCATGCAATCTTTCCCCATTTCCAATATCAACGTCCAAGAACTGTGCTACAATTCTAGCCTCAACTTCATCATCTGAAGAAATTTCCTTATCGGGAGGATATAGGTACACTTCATCTGAAAAGATGTCTTTGAATAGATCGTATTCGAGTAATATACTGTTCAATCGTGCATGTTCAAACGACTGTTTGCTTTTATCATCATGAAGGGTTCCATGCGCTTGTTGCAATATCGATGGAAAGCTCCACCAATCCCTGAACGACTTAACGAGAGAAATAGAGCTTACATCTGCAGAGGACATGTCCTATATCCCTAGAGTACTATAGGAGTTTTATCTAGAGCAAATGCCACCTGATAAGACTTAAATTGCATGCAGGAAAGGATCATGGCATTTCAGAATCCTGTTATTGCAGCCTAGAATAATGACGCTGGCAACGGTAGAGCCAGCCGACTCATGGCTAATGGACTTAACTTGTCTGCTACATGCCGACGGAATTGCCCTCGCACAAGCCACTGCTCAAAATCGCAAAACTTGGGCACATATATTGAACAATACTCTAAAGCTAAATTCTATGCCACAATTAAGAAGAAATGAAAGGAAAAGGCATTATAAACACAAACCGGGGTAGAAAGAAAGAATAAAACACATTCACCATAATGAAAACTGAATAAGATGGAAATCCCGAGTTTTCAGTTTTTGCCCGGCAATTCGCTGTATGCTGGAGGAGGCACGCCCTCAGCGGCTTGGTCACTAGTAGAACCATAGTTAGGTCCTGCTAATGGCTGTGGCTCCACCAGCACAGGCCTGCTATTCTCACGAACACTAGCGGCACGTTGATCGCAGTGGTGATCACAATGTTCGGCCCTATTACTACGGCCATTTCCTCTTTGTGACTCAAGGTTGTCTTGTGACTGGAATACATAGTAAATCTTGGAGTTTTCCGCCAGCTCGTAGGGAGGATGTGTTGCAATAACGTACCACGAATGAATCAACCCCGGCAAGTAACCTAACATGCAAAGCAAAATATTGATGAAAGAGTCCGCTGAGCATACTCCCATCCTGATCCACACTGGCAAAGGTGGGAAGAAAACGGAAATGATAACTAAACAAATATCCGACATGCACCCACAACAATACATAATAATAAATATCAGTGTAGAGCTTCAATAAAGCAGTATAATTTTATATTTCCTTTGTCAATTGTTTAGACGAGAAAACTTGTACTTATATGACTTTATTATATGGTCATCACCGAGCCATAAAGCTCAAATATTTTTACAGTTTGAAATTCCAAACTGTAAAAAAGAGATGATACTTCGCAGAACTCCGCGGAAGCCATATCATGTGACCAAAAACCGTTGGCTGCAACCTGCAAAAAACGATGGAGCTAAACTGTAAAAAATGACGAGGACAAGACTGCAAACATGTTAAAGAAGAACACTCTATATTAAATGAACCCAGGTTTGAAGAAATAATGGCCTCATTGGTGTTGCATGTGAGGTTAGGAAGGGTTACAAAGAAGATAGTATGCCAGAACACTTTAACAGTGAATCAATTGATTGAATTGGCGGTCGCCAAGTTTGGCGAAGAGGGTATGAATGGCGAGCTCACGCATGGCGGCAAGAGATTAGATAGGACGCTTCCTTTGCGGTTGACCAACATAGTGAATAATTCTCGGGTGGAGTTAGAGCTACAGAGGAACAGGGAGGCGAAAGAAGTTCAAATCAAGCTAAATTTGAGCGATGGGAAGGATACACAGACTTTCGTAGACAGGGTGAGTGATGGACTTTCGGTCAAGCAGGTGTTGGAGACGTTCGAAACGAGGCATAACATTCGAATTTTTGGGAAGGGCAAGTTTGAAACGGTGATATTGAATGCGAGAGTGAAAAGCGATGATGCAGAAATGAGCTCCAGCTTGAGGCTGATTGTGGGCGACGTGGGGTCACTTGTTATGAGACTTGCGTACAGCAAGCGCGAAGGTGTAGATAAGGAGGAGCAGTTAAAGATAAATAGGAAGCAGGTGGAGCAGATGAGGGAATACCAGAGTCAAGAGAAGGCGAGACGAGAGATGTTGGAGAAGGAGAGGTTGACAAGGGATGCACAAAAGCAAGAAGCGCAGCCTGATGAGCATGAGATATCAACACAGTCGCCTCTGTTGGCTCATGAACAGAAAAATGACGTAGGAATTACGAAAGCTCAAGATACTGGTGCAAGTTATGATAGCAATTCATCTCAGGAGCTGAGCGACTATGACAAAACCGACACCCTTTACGTACCCTCAAGGGTCACTAGGTATGAAAATCCAGAGGAAGATTATGAAATGACTGTAGATCAGGCTAAAATTTACCACAAGCTAGTGGTGGCTTCCGGCAAAAGACATCCAAAGAAGGAGCGACAAATACCATCGGAGTACTCAGTGCGCATCCGTTTCCCTGACCAGAAACTCTTACAGTTGCATATACCAGATTCAAGTACTAAGTTAGGAAATTTTTTGAAAAAGTTAGATCTGTACTTATCTCCTACGTTCAAATCGAACTATGTATTGAAACTCGGGCATCCTCCATTTGCTAAACTAACATTATCTTTCGCAGAGAACGAGAAGCCTTTGAATGAGCTAATGGAATTTCAGGAAGAGCGGATAGTCTTGATTTGGGAACCTCTTTCGAATGACAAGGGCCCATTTATTAAAGAATCGCTGTTAGATAAAGGACATGTAAAGCAGTTGGGCGACTTACCAGAAATGAAGGAAGAGCAGCGTGGTAATCGTTACGTTTCTGAAGGAAACACCACTAGCAGCTCAAGAACGACGAATAGACAATCCAAAGAGAGTGACGGTAAATTACCTAAATGGTTGAAAATAGGTAAGAAATGAGTATGCTATTTTTTCTAGAGATTAGCGAGAGTACGTAATCTTATATAGATGATATCAAGTATGCTTCACTTACTTGTTTCTAGCGCGAGATTGCTCCAGCAATGGTCATCTCCCTTGAAGGGATGCGACTTGTCCCGTTGTGATCCAGTCATCAAACGAGTCTCTTTGTATTCCTTTAATTCTTTGAGAATGGTTGAGATTGCATTCAACTCCTGAGAAGAAAACTCAGTAGCATTAGAAAGAAATTCCTCTGCAACCAAGTTATTCATTGATGTCAAGAGTGTACGATGGGCCAATTTATCATCTGGTGTCTTGATGTCACTTTTATTAGAAAGCGAATGCATTTTAAATCTGATGGATAGTCTTCTCAATTGACTGGCTATAGATGTCTTCGGATCTTGATATTGTTTGAGCTCGAGATTTATTAAATTTTGAGTAAGTTCGAGACAACATACTTTCAAGTAGCACGATTGGAGAGTGTTCAACTCTTTTTCGTGGTAATTGAGAACGAGATTGGCGACATGACAATAATTTGAAGGAGAAGAACCTTCTAAGATTAGCCAGGACGATTTTAACAGGCTCATAGTCTTTATCATTTGTTCTTCGTCTTTAGAGATGCTGAGTTTTAATGGCTGCATGTATTCGAAATATAGCTTCCAAGTCACACGTTCGTAAAAAGAAGGTAGTTTCCCAGACTTCATGAACTCTAGATAGGTTGAGAATCTTTCTTTCAAATCACTGATTATCAAAAGTGGTTTATTCAAATCTCGATACTTCTTTAATAGTATAATACGTATCTGCACATGATTCTCTTCAGACCAGTCTGGAAAATCTGTCTCTAATGACGACAAATCAAACGGGAGACGCTTTAAGTTCTTCAACTTTGGGCTCAAAATTAAATACTTTAGGGTCTTTGGAGTAAGCATGTTGCGTATGTTGAGTATATTAGCAATAGAAATCAAGGAGTCCTCGCTTTCTGCTTTCTTTATTTGCTCAATTAATTCCTTTTTATCACTTATTAAGGCCGTTGAATGGCTATTCATCATTTTATTGCGATCTGTAGCTATGAAAATACCTTTCAACAAGCGATCTAAGTGCTTTTCCGTTTCAAAATTAGGTAAAGAAAGAGTCTTGTAGGGATCAGCGATATTCTTATTATCGCCCTCGCCCATTAACGTCTCGAATAATGAAGGCTTATAGCTAGCGGTCTTCTTAACTTCAGCCTTAGGTGATAAGAGATTCAAAGCATCTGCTAGTAAAACGTTGCTATTGTCATCATTTCCTGTTTCGTCCTTTTCTTTATTGATATTATTCTTATAGGATATTTGCCTTGAACGAGTTAAAACAGCGGCTGCTTTCCCTTTAAGTGAAGAACGGGTTGCATGAGGTTTTAGGGACTGATACATTTGTACTTAAACTTTGTCAAGTGAAAGATTGAGTTTGACACCATCAGGGTCTTTAGTAAACTTTCTGGATGTTACACAAAATTACCTATATAAGAAACCTACTTTTAATAAACTCTTAAGTTTCAAGAACATCCCAGACATATACGGTGTTCTCAGGGTGCCTCGGAAGCATTAGATAGTTGAATACAATTTTATCATCTCTGTTTAAAGAAATGGGTTCGCCGATCAAAAAAAACTGCAACAAAGATTTCTTGAAGTTTTTAGAATCTCTGAAGAGAAGCATGAAGTTCTTGAAGATATCGCCGTACGTTAATGACTTATTGAACAACAGAAGATACGTGATTCCATTTTCTAGGCCCATAAATTCTAACGTAATTCCCCCTTGGAGTCTTCTCGAATTCTTCAACTTCAAAATAATCATGAACAAAGGCATAAAATTGATGACAATCAACAAGTTCTCTGCAAAGTTTAGGATCATAATACAGGCCAAGCGCATAAGAAAACATACCAAATAGAAGGCAAAGACAGTTGGTAGTAGGAAAACTAGAACCATAAAAAATAATGTCCCGAGTAAAAATCGATCCACCTCGAAGAATTGTCCTGGATTGGAGTAGTTGTCTAGATTATCCACCCGATTTCTTAGAACATTGTACTTTTTACCTCTGAATAGCTGGAAGAGTGACTTTATGATCTCTAATTGCCTTTGATAGATTCTAGAACTCGTGTAATATATGGCAGTGATCGGCAATGTAATGAGTCCAAAGTAGTCAACAAAAAGTGATATCAAAAAAGAGAACCCCATGTGACATAATACGCATAGAAAGGTCCGAAAAATAGCCTTTGAAACATACTCTCTAAATGAAAAATCCCAAGACCCAAGTTTATGCAAGTAGACATCACTCTCTAAAGATTTAATTTGTATCTTCACAAGATCTGGATCAATCAGAAAGAACATTGAGATAATTATATTCCAAAACTTCAACGACCATAGATAAAGGTCACCAATAAAGTTACCGAGCTCGTTATTCAATTTGAAACCGGCAGGGTAGTCATATGAAATCCAGTAAATTAAGGAGAAAACCTTCTCAAAAAGGATCCTTTTTAATATGACACTGTTAATTATCCAAGAGACTTTTGCAAACAGTGAGATAAGTATTTTCCATGCAACAATACCACAAAGTACATCATTAAATATTAGCCATGCCGAATTGTATAAGTTTATATAGTTTGAGTTACTCTCATTTAACCTAGAGTTGTATACCGGTAACTCGAGTTGTTTGAGGAAGTACGACTCTTCATGAAATGGCTTCCTATCATAATAAAGTAAAAATTGGATAGGAAAAAAATTGAGTTGCTGTAGCCTCAAGTCTAGTTGTTTCAACACACGGGAACTATCAGTTAGCTTCAAACCGAAAATTTTCATGTTCAAAATACCTAATAGTAGTATTATGAATCTCTGAATATATTTGATTACAAACTCCACATAATGAATTAAGATTCCAGAAATACTCAGAATAAATCCAATTTTTCTGAAAGGAAAACAGGCGACAGTTCGCTGAACGGTACCCGCCGCAAGTGTGCTTTTAATGTATCCTTCTGCTTTCAAGCATGCATTTACTTTGTCTAACACTCCATAGTTCGCTATAGCATCTCTGCCTATGCCCTCAAGTAGGTTTAACTCTTCCAACTTGGTGTTCAACATATCATCATCGGAACTCACATGCTTCTTCCCCGAAGACTGTAGTAAAATTGGATTGATTGTCAAATATTCCAAATTCTTGAAATTAGGAGGGTCAAAGAAAATGACCGTGCATAACTGATCTGTGCTCTTATCTATACAGATATAATTTGGAGGACCTGTGTACCTGAGTGTCAAGTCATGAACATTTTTATCATCGAATGCCCCGACGATACTTAAATCCTCGAACTCTTTTTCTTTCAGAACTGTTCTCTGCAAGATGTCAGTTTGGGAACTTGGAATCAAATAAACTATAATGTAAATTCGATTCATACGATAGCCAATCGCCAGGAAATTGTAGATTCCTTTCTTGACCTTTATAGCAAGGGACAAGGCATTTTTGGAAACATAGACGATTGTATGCATCAGGAAAAGCTATCTCTTCGAAGATATTGACGGCTGTTGTTCAAATTCTGATAAAATGCCCTAGTGTTTAAAACACCGACACTATCGTAAAGTTCAGTTTCGTACTCTGAATTTAGATTCTCTTCAATTATCTCTTGAGAATAGATAATATTTGCTTTATCCGTGAACAGGTCCTTATAATAGACGTATGGTTTCCTTTCCTTCTTTCTATCCGTAATTACTCGTTCTTTTATGTAGCTTCTGTAGTCATTAAGGACAAATATGCCCATAAAAGTGAAGATTGAAAGAAAGACAACACTCAACGAAAAAATCAATACAAAGAATCGAGCTACTATACTGCCTTCAAGAAAGCTAAGAGCAGGGTAAATATACTCCTTAATATAGCTCATCAGTCTTTTTAAAGACTGAGGCTTTTATAATATTATGTCAATAAACCTTACAACTATATATCGTCATTATGAAATCATCGTCACTGTAAGCACACAAAATCAATTTGAAAATCCAAAGGCTTTAACTGAAGAATTGAATAGTAAATGAGATTCAGAATGTGCCGTCTCTACTCTTCTGAGTGACACTGTTTTTTCTATGAAGCTCTGATATGACATTTTTCTGGATATTAGGTGCTTCGTTAAGAAAACTATCTTCTGTAAGAGGACCAGCCGCTTTCGCAGAATTCGTAGAAAAGGACAGATTTCGACTTAAGGTAACGACATTAGTCTCAGAAGTCAAGCCAAGAAGATACTTTGCTAACACCAAAACAATTAAACTAGAGGCGAACATAATTCCAGCGAGAATGAAAGGAATCCCTGGAACGTTGATTGTGGACAAACCAAAGTTGAAAAGACCGAGCAAGATAACCGGCATAAATATGCTGAGAGCATTATTGACTACAGCCATAGCTCCAAAAACTTCTCCAGTTTTAGATTCAGGAAAGAATTTGATAATAGCGGAATTCAAACAGGGTCCAACTAACCCGACAAAACTTCCCACACATATAAAGACGAAAAATATCGCCGTCGAAGGTGCCCACGCAAGGCCAAACATTGATATGACTTCGCAAGCTACACCAAGAGCTGCCATACTAAAATCAATCATATCAAGTTGGGTTTTCAAAACTTTAAAACCGAAGTATTTGTGAAAAAGCGTATGACTCAAAATAGGTGATAAGACGATAAGAACCACTGCTCTGGAGGTGCAAGAAAAGGCAATCAAATGCCCTAAATCAGTAGCATCTAATTTGTAGCGGTATATACCGTAGAAGGTCATGACTTCTCCAAAAGAAACTCCAAATGAAGTAATGATGCACAGAATCAACCCTAGGAGGCAAACGATCATTTTAGTGCGTTTCAATTGCTCGAACGTAGCTTTCCTGTTAACTGAATCTAATAGCAGATTGAATTGACGCCAGAAGAAAATTGTGTCACGAATATGCGTTAAAACTGATGTACTCTCATTGTTCAGATCCGAAATACTAGACGATAGCAGTGTCAGTGAGCCGTGTCTAGACTTCTTTCTAGCTTTCTCGCATCTTGATTCGGGAAGCACGAAAGTAAGGAAGAGAAAGACTACGAAAAGAAAAAGAAGTTCTAGCTTCAAGGGAGCATACTCATATGCATGTATGGTAACTGCACTCTGACCGACCGATGCCACAGACTCTGGGTTAGTTGATAAGTTTTTGTTACTTCTGGCGAGTAAGAAATTTGCTGCTAGAGGCCCAAACGCACCTCCAATGAAGAATACAGCGAGATTTAAACCTAAGGAGTAAATTCTCTCGTGAGCTTCAACAACATCTGTAATGTAGCAATTCACGAGAGCAATTAAAACCATTGGGCCACCGCCTAGACTCCCGATCACTTCAGATAACACCATGAGCTGAAACCTCAAAAAGTCGAAGCGACTCATAATATAATACTTGTAAAGTCTAGCGACGAAAAGTGTTCCCACTGCTGCCATCAAGCATACCTTTCTACCATATTTATCTGAAATTGGACCTACTTTTGTCAGACTGAGTATATGCAAAATACCATTAACAAATCCTGTAACTTGATAAAGCTTAGATACCAAAATCAGGCTCTCTGTTTGGTTACATAAATGCTCATTTGAGTGCATCGAAAGAGAATTGCAAGCCAATTTCAACGTAATTATCTTTCTAGTGGCCTCTGCTCCTGTGATGGCCGCAGCTAAAAAGAACAATGGCACAAGAATCATCCAAATCGAGGGCCTCTTCAACCAGTACGTCATCTTATTCAGTTCTCTTTGTTCTCTAAGCCATTGTGCATCCTCATCTATATCCTCTTCATCTTCAAAGATAGCATCATATACATCGTTGGCCGCATGCTCTAGATTCGTTGCATTATCTTCATAGCTCATCAATGTTGATCTATTACTAATGAGAGGTGCCTCCTCTCCATTTGACTCTCCCATTTTTTAATTGATAGAAATAATAAGCACCCGTGGCAATCTATTCAATGGTAAAATTGGCTAGATATTTCCTTTAGTATTCAGTTCGCCTTCAATTCTAATATTGCTTCACCAAGGATAGCCAAAAGTCCAAAGGGGATATTTAGTTCCAGAAAAAAAAAAATCTGAAAAAAAAAAAAAAAAAGAATAAACGGACTAATACTAAACATTAGTAAGACGGAATTATCTATGATAAGAACCTATTGTTCTGAGAATTCTTCAAGCACGTAGTTCGCTTATGTGACCCATCAAGAACAGGTAGAACCTGAGGAATTCCGACCTTTCTTTTATCAAACATTTTTGTATTCGGTACACTTGACCGGCGTGGATTGAAATGTAGTCTTGAGGCTTCCTCTGGCATAAAGAAGAATTACAGAGCGCAACTATTCATTCATAATTGTGTATATTTTGCCAATGGATAATCTCTGTAAGGTTCTTGGTTACGTGCTAAAAGAGTTGGCTTAGGTTCTTAACGCAACTCGAAGAAGACAGAATAGGATGAAACCCGAGGGTCCCTAGGAGCGATAGGACTAATACAACGAAAACACTTTTTTCAAGTCGAAGTAGACATTCAAGAGGGAGTGAAGGCTTCTACGCTTGTATGATGAGGTTGTAGAACACGATTTTCTTTTTTTTCTCTTCTAACTTTTCCCTTCTAATGGGGCTATCGTTCCGAAATAGATTGCTGGTTTAATAGCATTACTAATGGAAGAGCATATACAGACTAATACATAACTTTTGAAGAAGACTATGATAGTCATCTATAGTTCAAGGAGATTGAGATGTAGCCTCGAATGTAGTATGCTTCCCCTTGTAGAAAAGGAAGCCACGCGATGGGAAATGATGGGCAGCACCTTGATGACTAAAAGCGCAAATGAGCTTTGTTACTCTTTGACCGCGGTGATAAGATCTACAATTTCGCCATGGGTTGCGTCTATCTTTATCTCTACACTCCTGTCTCATTGGTCTCACATATTCCTCAAGCAAATCATCTCGTTCGCAGTCTTGCGGCCCTGAGGCCGCAAGACTGAGCGGATCAAAGACCATTATTGTCACGACCACAAACTGGCAGAGCCACGTATTGTTCAACAGCTTTCTCTATATACCCACCTAGCAACAGCCCCATTAAGGAATAACAACTGAGTCTAGCCCTCCTACTAGGGCAATGTTCCCATCTGTCAGTGCGCTCGTCTTAAAAGCGTCCCACCAGATCAATTCCGCGCTCTCCTCTTTCATAAAATTGTGAATGAAGTCTGTTTCTATAACCTACGCCAGATCTACTTCCGCTACATCTACATTCACTACATAATGTTTCTTCTCTTTTGTGCTGTGCTTCGTGCTGTGCTTCCATCCTGCCTCCATCTTGCCTCCACATCCTTCCTCCACGTCCTTCCTCCACGTCCTTTCCTCAACACACATCCTGTACTTTGTCCATATCCTTTTCTTCGTTTGTCCAGCACTGGATCCACAGGACTGGCTTCACAATGGCTCCATTGTGGAACTTGTTGCCGTCCCTTTTTTTTGCAACCCTGTTTTGCAACCCTACAATCCCCGGTGCGCCTGGCTAACACCAGGGCAGATGCCCTGGTGAATAGCTATATCACGTGCTTTGCGACCTTCTCGCGCCCGCCGCCGGACTACTTCTTTCCCCAGGCACCTGGGCTCGCATGCAGGATATCATAAAGAGACAAAATTATGAAAAATTTAGATATCGCTTCCTGCAGATAGTCTGTGAAAAATTGAGCGTTTTTGTCCCAATACTACTAGGAAAAAAAACTAGTAAAATTTTTCAAGATACTCTAAGTACCCAAGAAGTTAGTTAGCTTTTTTTTTAAAGTTTGAAATTGTTAATTATCATATTAAGATGTCTTTACCAGCTTCATTTGACTTAACACCAGAAGATGCTAAATTGTTATTGGCAGCTAATGTCCATTTAGGATCTAAGAATGTTCAAGTATGTATCTAAAAGAATTAAAAATGAGAAAGATAGACAAAGATCAAGACAAGACAAGATGATACAAGATTAGACGAAATTCGAATAGATTTGAAGTATATCAGAGGAGATTAAGATATTAGAGGCTTAGGAATTATAGGAGATTATAGGAGATTATAGGAGATTGAAGGGGAGTACAAGGATATAGAAGGAGAATGGGGAGAAGAATTAGAGAGGAGTGCGCGCGAGAAAAGGATAAGAGGTTAAAGAAATCGTCTTGAGTAAAGTCTTGAGCTATGTCTTGAAAAGAGTCTAGGAAGAGCGTTTTGAGGAGGATGTAAATGCGAATGGGAGGATTTGGAAAGAACACTAGGATGGGAATCGAATTGGAAGTCGGAGGCCATTCGTTTGACTACACTCGAATTGTACCCATTTGCATTTGCGAGAAAAGGCGCATCTGTTCAGAAGACAATGTACTAACAAATATAGGTTCACAACAAGCCATACGTTTACAAAACTAGGCCAGATGGTGTGAACATCATCAACATTGGAAAAACCTGGGAAAAGCTTGTATTGGCAGCTAGAATCATTGCCGCTATCCCAAATGCTTCTGATGTTGCTGTGTGTTCAACCAGAACTTTCGGTCAGAGGGCTGTTTTGAAGTTCGCTTCTCACACCGGAGCCACTGCCATCGCTGGTAGATTTACCCCAGGTAACTTCACCAATTACATCACCCGTTCTTTCAAGGAGCCAAGATTGATTGTTGTCACCGACCCAAGAACTGACTCCCAAGCCATCAAGGAGTCCTCCTACGTCAACATTCCTGTCATTGCTTTGACTGACATGGACTCCCCCTCCGAATTTGTGGATGTTGCTATTCCATGTAATAATAAGGGTAAGCACTCTATTGGTTTGATCTGGTGGTTACTTGCAAGAGAAGTCTTGAGATTAAGAGGCATCATCCCAGACAGAACCACCGAATGGTCTGTCATGCCAGATTTGTACTTCTACAGAGACCCAGAAGAGATCGAGCAAAACGCAGCTGAAGAAGCTAAGGCTGATGAAATCGAGGAGGCTCCAGCTGTGGAGGCTGAGGCTGAGTGGACTGGTGAGACTGAAGAAGTTGACTGGGCTGAATCTGGTGCTACTCCTGCTGCTGAGGAGGCTGCTGCTTCCAACTGGTAATCTTAATTGAAGATAAAGAAGAAAAAAGAAAATACGAACGATTTGTATCTTTCTCAAAAGATTGCTGATTATCCATATGTATTTTAAAGTAAATAATCTTTTTCTTTGCTATTTTTTGGGGGGAGTAATCCATTTTTCATATACTTGATATAAAAGAAAATCGAAAAGAATTATTTTGGTAGTGTCTTCTTCTTCTCTTCTTTCCATCCCTTTATCAATAGTATCTTAATATAGGCAACGTCGCTTGGAATCATCTGAAGTTTACCTTAATTGCAAAATCTTCTCTTGACTTACTTACCCGGTTAATCGTCTTCGCAGTGTAGGGCATCAAGATCATAATTTCAACGCTTTTTTTTTTTTCTTCTTTTTTCCTTATTATTTGATTACCAACGGATATCCCTGAAAACAAACAGCCTTGTTTAGGTCTTTACACTCTCTTTCGAGAAATGATGCAGTCTTGTCTACGTTTTGTAGGTAAAGACGCAGCAGTAGAGATCTGGACTTAATAACTGCGTTCATACTGACTTTCATGAAGGTACTCTTTATGAGACTGTCACTCTATAGTATGGACAATAACGGTTCTTCCTGGGCCATTTGTTACCTAGGGTTTCCCATAAAACAACCCCGGTTTATCGTGCTTATTCTTTTCCCATAGAATTTTCACTTCATGCCCGGGGGACATCTCCTCCTGCTAAACTTTTTCAACTAGTGTCAAACTACTTTCTAGTCTACTTACCTAGCTACTTACTGGTCTACTCTCTTTTATCCACTGTAGAATCGTATGAATTTAATGTCAACGTATCTGTACAACCATCATTTCTCAGTCTGTTGATGACTTGCCAAATCGAGTTAATATGCGTAACGAGATTCAAAATTGATTTCGGATATAACATTAGTACAATAGTAGTTAATATCAAGATGGCAAGAATGAAGTTTGGGAGGCTAAAGGATTGGCTCTATATGATGAGCACGGATGACAAATATGCTGATTCTAGAAAATCGTTCAATAGAGTCAACAGGCCAGATGAAACAAATCTTTTATACAATCATAACTATTCAACCGTATCTTTGCTTAACGGGAACGGAACATCAGATGGTGAGGCACAAATACCATCTCAGCAAGAAAATCAAGGG
Source organism: Schwanniomyces etchellsii (assembly GCA_031081805.1). Classification (NCBI taxonomy): domain Eukaryota; kingdom Fungi; phylum Ascomycota; class Pichiomycetes; order Serinales; family Debaryomycetaceae; genus Schwanniomyces; species Schwanniomyces etchellsii. The sequence goes on from JARYSY010000009.1 coordinate 340,689, forward strand.
ATCTACGAAGTCAGACTTGCCTGGAGACATATCAAGAATTGGCTAAGTACATATGCGCCCGATTTGTATTCTTCTTTGCAGAGCCCGTGCACAGACAAGGACTTGGCAGAATTTCAGAAGGATTTGAACATCAGATTACCACCTTGCGTACTAGAGTTTTACAAGCTCACTGACGGGCAATCTGAATTTAATAGAAATGGGTCGGGGGGCATAATTTTTGGGTTGAAATTGATGCCCATAGACGAGATCGTGGTGATGGTGAATAATTGGAGAGAAGTTGCACGCAGATTAAATGTTGAATTATCTCATAAAAACTCGGGTCTCCAAGAATTGAAGAAGATTCAGACGCGTCCGACGCATCCTAGTAGCGAAGATATCGCATGCTCTATGGATGAAGCTCCTAGTGCTTCCCATCATGTGAAGAGGGAAAAGGTTAGCTTGGTCCCAACACAACATTCAATCCCTCCAGGTGCTGTTCATGAGTCATTCGCTCATCCTTTCTGGATCCCCATTGCGACAGATGAGGTGGGTAATTGCATTGGATTAGATCTCTCGCCTCCTGCGGGTGGGCCCGGCATCTGTGGCCAAATTATTCTTTTCGGTAGAGAATTTGATACAAAGTACGTGATTGCTGATAACCTTGGTGATTTTCTTCTCCTCGTTGCGAATGATTTGGAATTGGGGAATTGGTCCCTCAAACCCAGTATAGAGGCCAATGAGGAGGATCTCACGATGGGAAGCGAAGGCGAGTTGGTTTTCTTTGAGAAATCTACAAAAGAAGAGAAGAACTATCTTGATGTTTTAAAGTATAGATCTATTAAACGATGGTATGACGACATTGATAAGCTGGATTCCGAGAAGGTCGCAGAAGCAAAAAAAATCATCGCCGATTCAGAGAGTGGTTCTCCCGTCCTTAACTACAAAGATACACGAGATCTTTTTATAAGTACCCAATTGTCTGCAATTGATCATTTCAAAGCTCAAGATGTAGATCCCTCTAAATCTTCTAGTCTCCTGGAGACCGACTTGGTAGATGGGAAGACAAGAAGGGCGGATTTCACATTTTTGAATGACACTAAGGAAGGCCTGTCCAAGTACGAATTATTAGAATCGTCGAAAAATAGTAAAGAACTAGAACCTGGAATGTCTAATTTAGAGGAAGTTGAAATATGAGAACATCTGTGTGGAGTAAGTTGACTATATCACCAAATGATTCTCTGGATTTTACCTGGTTCACTTTCCCATTTGAACTCGTAATTAAAGAATACAATACTTATAAAGATATTGATCGACATCAACCAAATAAACTCCACAAGATGCCTTCGAGAATTGTTCAAGTCGCCAAATGGCTGAATACTAGTGCGGTAGATCACAAGCGGGATTATAAAATAACGGAGTTCAAATAGCGGAGATGGCACGAGCGTCAATAAAGCTGCTGCAATGAAAGCCATTATTTCAAGCTTGGGCACGCCGCTCTTCAGCATTACGGTGATTATATTATAGGTGCTAAAATGGTAGATCGGAATCAAATAGACATAGCTGTGGGAAGGTGAGATAATTCTTCTCCAAATGTAAAAAGAATAATGTCTATTGTCCGCTAGTAGAAAGGGGTGAATAACGGAAAACTTTGTGACGATGTATTTTAATAGAATAAATGACATGCCAGTGACGATGATTTTTAACCCTTTCCATCCTAAAAAACATCTTCTAACATAGTTAGCGAAAACCTCTCTTGAAAACCACACGGGTAGCGTAAATACGTTAATCACTGTAAAGCAGTAAAAAATCTGTGTCAAATGTAAAGTTATGGCATGGTTCTCCTTATCTCCAAACGTAATTCCTTTGTTGTATAGCAAAAATAAACCGAAAAGTACAAAGTTGATACCGAAAATGAAGACCGTCATCCAGCTCTTTAGTACCTGCTTGCAAAAACCAAGAAGCTCATCTCTGAAGGTACCGCGTCTCTTTCCTACCTCTTCTTCAATTGCAACGCTTAGTATAAATGCAGTCCAAACAATATTTGTTTGGCGGAATGAAAGACCCAATAATGATATAAATGAGGACATTGCGACGCTAGCTAATTTCCCGAATGGTTTTCTTTTGACCAACGCCAACGAACATACGACAGTCACCGCCGCCCACACATCTGTGTAAAATAGAAAGTAGTAAGTGAAAATCAAAGGTTGAGCTATTATATTGACGATCCAGTACTTCTGTTTCGGCTTGTCGAGCATATATGCGCCTATTGGTAACAAGATGAGGCCAGCTATCAAGTTTACAGATTTCAATACTTCATTTTTCTCACATACCTCAACAAGATTGTCCTTCCGAAACAACACTGCTTTCATCACAGATGCTTGCATTAGTCCTAGTATATACATTCCTGGTGGTGTTGTAATTTTAGGGTCCCATTCCTCAAACTTGAACTCACAGTATTTTCTGCATTGTCTTAGGTGAAAAATTTCATCGATAAAAGGATCTTTCACTTTCTCATTGACCAAAGCAACTATAATGGCTGTGAAAAGACAAAATACAAAAGCACAGCTCACCTCCGTTCTGCCCCAAGACATATTCTTCCTCTTTGATGTAAATTGTGAGCTAGTGCTAACTAGATATTGTAGCATATTCAAATTTGCGCGAGAAGCCACGAGTCTATATACTTCCAAGGATATTTACAGACACTATTTATAATAATAACAGACACCTAACGACATCATAGCTTATGAAAGGTTTGAGTAAAGCTTTCATTTTTTGAACTCCTAGATTCAGCGTATGCTTTTTTTTTTTTGTTTGACTAACACAATAAGAGATGAAAAGGCACATATGCATAAGGTGTACAAACAACTAGAATATAGGACAGACTTACTTAACAAAAGGTGTAGGACAAAGAGATAGAGGAAACCTATTTCAATAGTTTGACCACGCTTAAGAGCAGTTTCGTAATCTGGCATCATATACTGTAAAACTAATTTGGGAACACTTGAGACAATAATTTTAGAATTTTGCAGCTTTCGAGAAAGTTAAAAGAAGAATCACTATGAATTCCAGGACACATCAAGGACTTAATACGACCAATCAAAACTTTGAGAGAGGCAGTAGATTCATTCCAGTACAATCAAATCCACTGGTGTTTCGAAACGATCCGAGATATGCAGTCACTGGCTCGCCGAATAGAGGAGGCACCAGGACACCTCCAAGCTCAAACAACTGGGTAGCATTGAATGAAGGGATGTTCTTCATGCATCCTCAGGGCCAGAGGTCTAACAGCATTGAGGACTCCGGAAGCGGCAGTGATGAACACAAAGGAAGTAGTCATTCATCGCCTATAAGTCCACACCAAGAAGTCATTGCGAACGCACTCGGTGTTCCAAGCAGTAACCGCGTGTATGAGCTTACCTCAGGAACAAAGAGTGACGTTGCTCTTGACCTATATAGTACTGAAAAAGAAAAACGATCAAGACACCTCGAGCTAGCTGATTCTTTGGCAGTTTCGCCGTCTTCCCAAAAGACTAGAAGATATCTAGCGTCACGCCCCGGTACATCGCCCAGCACTCCCAAGAAGAAGCCTATGATTCTTTCAATGCCAAAGCATAACCTTGAGGCTCCAGGACTCAAGGATGACTTTTATTGTAATGTTACAAGCTGGTCAGCCCTAAGTAACAGAATCGCCGTCGGCCTTCACAACTCTGTTTACACTTGGAGCACGGATAATGATGTGATGCTTATACACCAAGACCACACAGCGACGATAACTGCAGTCAAGTATTCAAATGATGATTACATTGCTATTGGAAAAGATAATGGGCTAATTGTTTTAGTTTCGCAACTCCAGAATGAATCAAAAGCCGTGTATCACAATAACGGCAAAAGCGTCTTCTGCTTTGCATGGATGCCGGATTCGAAGCTGTTTTTTGCTGGAGATTCGAACGGGGATGTTAAGTGCTTGAAAGTGGAAGAGAGGCCCGATGGACGTATGGAGCTTATTCTTGTTTGTAAGATTGAGTGCCATCAGCAACAAGTTTGCGGTAATTATTACTTTGAAAAAGCCAAACGTGAAGCATAAAAGAAGCGTAGCTACTAACAATACTAGGTCTCGAACTCAATAGCAGCTGTGGGCTCTTGGCGATAGGCGGAAACGACAATAGCTGTTCAGTGTGGGACATCTCCAATATTCTATCTCCTTCTCTCAAATGCATTCTACCTCACAAAGCAGCAGTCAAGGCCATCGCCTTCTGTCCCTGGGCGAACACCATATTAGCTACTGGCGGAGGAAGTAATGATCGTCACATCAAGTTCTGGCATGCAAATACTGGCACTTTGCTCAATTCTTATCTTGCCGATGCTCAGGTCACGGCCTTGTTCTGGTGCAAAAACAAAAAAGAACTCATAGCCACCTTTGGCTACAACAACTCAGATAAGCCAATGCTACTTTCTGTTTACTCGTACCCGGTTATGTCCTCCCTGCTTCTGGTTCCCAGCAATGCTTATCTTCGTTGTCTCAGTGCTTGTCATTCTCCCGATGGGAGCCACATATGTCTTGCCACCAGCGATTCCTTCATCAGAATTTACAAAATTTGGAACTCTTACGGTAGCATAGCTCTATCCCCGGGTTCCAGAACAGTAGGAATATATGGCAGCTCTTTAATTGAGATGTACGAAGGAATAACCAAGAGTGACATTATAAGGTAAAGTGCAACCATTTTGTGGTTAGGTGCCCGCGCTATTCTATTTTATGTCAAAATCAATTGCCGTAGGCTATGTAGAATAGTTAGTAGAAGTTTCTTTCTTTCTTTTCATATTAGTTAGAAATCCAATAGATAAGGCATTATTTTAAAGATGTCAAAGGCATTAGTCAACAGGTCGCTAACAACTATCCGGACAGAACTTGAATTTTTGTCTGATTCAGACGTAATCAGCGAGGAGCTTTATCATAGGATAGAACAGGCACTTCCAGCAAAGTACGAACAAAACATGAAGCCTTGGGGAGTGGAAAAATTGGATGAGGGAGCAGACGTGAAACCAAATCCAAAAGCATCCATAGATACAGTGAGCGAGAGGTTTGAGGAGACAAAAATTAGTGCTCCTGTGGTTGAGCCACCAAGGTCGGATGCGACGCCAGAGCCTGAAACTTTCTCCATGAAGAAGCCACTGGCATTGGGATACTGCAGAGCATCATATGACTACGCAGCACAGGAGCCAGAGGATCTAAATTTGCGTAAGAATGATTTAATTGCCATCGTGGAGCATCTTTCAGAAGACTGGTGGAAAGGGTATAGAAGCGACGATCCTTCTCATATTGGGGTATTCCCTTCGAACTACGTGAATATTATTTCGCAGCAGGAGTTTGAAAATTCACTGGGCTCATTTGACAGGGCTTCTATAGAGAAGCCACCCCTCGGCGAGAAACAGAGCTCGTTCAACTCCAGTTCCACTACGTTGCCACCCCCTGGATACTATCAAGGCGGACAGCAGATGGGTGCGCCATTGTCACAGCAGAACTCTTACGGTGGGTACGCCCAATATCCTCCACCATCTACAAATTACTATCCACCTCAGCAATATGGTCAACAACCTCAGCAGCAGCAAGTTCCTGTTGAGGAAGCCAGGCAGCATGGGCATTTGAGGAAGTTTGGAGGAAAGTTAGGTAATGCGGCAATATTTGGTGCTGGTGCCACAATCGGTAGTGATATTGTAAACTCTATATTTTAGTCATATATTTTTATTTTCATTTCGTATATAAAAGCGTTTAACTATGTACAAATTGACCATTTTTTGTACGTATGACTACTTCCTGCTGTCAGCCACCGTATTCAATAACAAGGTATCATTATCAAGCAAGATCCTATTAGGTGAATTAGCAAGTATACCGGCAATCTCTCTGGCAGTATCAAGTCTCTTCAACTCCACGTAGTCTTTAGACTTCTTAATTGCTTCACCTATTAACTCAGCAGACTTCGCTTCACCAGAAGCTTTAACAACCAACTGTTGCTTTTCTTGAATAGCCTTATCCACAACGAAAGCAGCACGTTGCGCATCTTGCTGTGCAATTTGCTTGGCCTCTACCGCTGCGCTGAACTCTGGAGAGAAGGTCATGTATGTCAATGACACATCGTCAAGCAAAATGTTGAACTTTGATGCACGACGTAACAAATTCTCCTTCACCAAGCGAGAAACCTTTTCTCTCTGGGTGATTAACTGAGAGGCGTTAAACTGAGCAATCACCGATTTCAAGACCTCGTTTACAATTGATGGCAAAACCTTCTCGTCATAGTCCAAACCCAAGGTCCTGAAAATTGCTGGCAATTGCATAACATCAGGCTTGAACAACACACGGCACGTAATGTTCACCATTTGCAAATCCTTTGTACCCGTCAATGACGAGACGTTTCTGGGCTTCGCCCTCACATCGTAGACAACGGGCCTTTGGAACCAGGGTAAGATTAAATGTGTTCCTTCAGGGTATATACGTGACTGAACCCCTCCGATACGGGAATATATGATAGCTCTTTGTCCTCCGTCTACATTAAATAATGCGTTCTGGGCAAATATAGTCACACCTCCAAGTAGCAAAAGTCCTCCAATACCTGAAAAATATCCAAATGGCGACTTGAAATTAGAGCCTCTTCCGTAATTAGCTTGTGAAGCTCTACGTCTCAATTCATTTGAGAGATTCCTCCAGTTTTGATCGTTCATTTTCTTTTATGCCACTACAATAACTAAATCAACCATTACGGAGATAATTTGCCCTTTAAAAATGTCGCAAAACCTTCGACATAAAAACGACATTCATAAATAGATTTACGTATATTAATCACTAATAAATGGAAAACTATGAAGGAACTCCTTCGTACTCATGAGTCTTGTTATACTTTGTGATTACCTTCTTCCAGTACCTCTTTCTATTAGACTGGATAGGATTTACTCTGAAAACTCTCTCCAAAAAAATTAAAACAAGCACAGCGATGGAAACGACGAAACCAGGTGCAATGAGCTCTATAAGCTTTTCCTTTGTTACTGTTCTTTGATAGGGACAGTCGTTGTAAGGCCCACCGGTGACAAAGCAACCACTGACGGTGATATCATTGACATCAATCCATACCGGTTTCGAGATATTTCTTGACTTGATATAGTTAGATAGAGCTAGGTTTTCGATGCTCAGGCTGGGAAAGCCTAGACGAAAGCCATCTCTGCATGCGCTCTCTTCTGAAGCCGAAAAGTATTCTCTTGTGACGTTCTGATCAATATACCATACATTTGGGTTCTCGTCGCTCTGACAAGCAAATGAATACCTATCATAGCAGTTACCTACCTTCCATCCGTCATCCATTAGTACACAGTTATACGCGACCTGTGGGTCGTCCTCCAGGTCACTGTCATTACCCGACGGTCTCAAGAACGAATCACCATGCCGTAAACTTTGATACGTCCAGGACCAGAATGAATACAATACGAAATAGTTGACTATGTGAGATAGGGAATTGGATGCTTTATTATCATTCAATTTATAGGTCCCAGCGTTTAACACTGGAGTATAGCCACAGGACACCAAGTCCTTATAAGTGTCTTTTGAGAATGGCCGAGAAGGATGATCTATCGCAAACCTGAAGCCACTATCTAGCGACATGAAATCTAGTGTTTCTTTCGGTATGGGAGTGTCTGAACTCAAAAGTGCTTGACACAGCAGAAGTGCTGTGCCATTGGAAGAAGTAGTAACTTCAACGGTTATATTCTTACCGGGGAAAAAAAACATGTTTTCATCTCTTTCAGTCACTTTATATGTCATGTTGGAATTACTAGAATCTGTTGATAACACGATGGCCATGCTCCGTTTGTTGAATTCAAAAAGAGCCGTATGCTGTAGAGGAAAGAATTGTTTGGACTGATTATAAAAGGACTGAAACTTATTCATGCCTATATTCTTGTAATTCTGAAGGTCTGCTGGTGTCAAGAGATACAGACCCAAGGGCGAAAGCATTGACGTTAAGGACAGCACATCCGACAACCGGGCAGACCTTTGCTGCATGCGAGGCATCTTAGCAATGTTTCCTTTACTTCTCAAATTAAACAATAGTTGAATGAAGTCTGCCTCTGTGTCCCTATCGGAGGAATCAAAGTATGATTTCAAGTGATTAATGACCATAGAAGTACTGATATTAGTTTTGCACCAGTCATAGACATTCGAGGAATTGGAGCTCTTAGATCGGGTATACGGGGCCAAAACAGATGAATTTGGGGTCGGACAAAGCTGCCATTGCAGCAAATGGTCATCCCAATATAGATCAATCATCAAGCTTGTTGGCTTGAGATCCAAGAGTGTAGATAAATCATCTAAAGCGGCTGCCTTATATCCCAGCTTATCAAACAACATCCTATTCAACGAGATCCCGAAACCATTGATTTGCCCGGGCGGTACATTATTCGAAACATCTCTCTGTGTTCGTATAGCAACATCTAAATTTGATGAAATTTCTGGCCAGTTTTTCAACCCAAAGCTTTGACCTGAAAAAATAAGTAACGATAGAACCCATACTAACGTAGTAAATATCTGAAATGTCATTCCAGATCAAGCATATTCTCTTTAAAAACAATAAAGACAGTAAAAAAAACTTTAAAGTTTATTATGTTTTCCTTTTGATATGACTTTTCAAATCGCACAAACTCTTTCGCTCATACCATACTAAAGCAATCTCTTGATGAATTAATGAAGGAAAAGACAGATGAAGAATTGGCAGGTCAGGTTCTTCAAGGATTAAATGAAAGGCAGATGGAGGCGGTTTTGGCTCCAGCTCGAGGAGTTTTGCAGGTGGTAGCAGGGCCAGGAACAGGTAAAACAAAGGTCTTAGTTTCACGAGTCGCTCGTTTGTTGATACACGAGAAGATAAGACCAGAGGAAATTATAGTTACGACATTCACTAAGAAGGCTGCTATAGAAATGATAGAGAGATTGGGTCAATTGCTTAGAGACACAACCATAGACCTTGGTAAGCTTATGATCGGGACGTTTCACAGTATCTGTTTTAAGGTCATTAGAAAATACGGGACAGTTATTGGTATAGGCGGATACAATGTAGCTGGAGAGCACGATTCTGAGCAGATATTACGACAAGTGTTGAGTCAAATTTCGGAGCAAGGAGAGCTGGCCCTCGTTGGCATCAAGGATGTGCAAGAATACAAGATGCAGCCAGACGACTCAGAGAGTAGGTGGAACCACAAGAAAGTAAGTAAACGAATCTCATCGCTTAAAGCATCAGGCATGCATCCAAGCGACATGGTAGTTCAAAAAAATAGCTTTTTACGCGTCGTATTTACAAAATACCAGGAAGCATTACATTTGAACCGGCTCCTTGACTATGACGATTGTCTCTTGTATTGCTATAAATTGCTTTGCGCAAAACCGGTTCTTAACTTCGTGCGGCATGTTTTGGTGGATGAATTCCAAGATACAAATGAAATTCAGTTGAAATTGATGTATAAATTTGCGGAGGGGCATCCGACGAATCGTCAATTTCAGCACAATGTTACCATAGTGGGAGACCCAGATCAAAGTATTTACGGTTTTAGAGATGCACAGAGTGTTAACTTCACTAAGATGAAACAGCACTATAATTCATTATTTGAAAGCGATGAGGTTAGATCTGTAGTATTGCAGGAAAACTACAGGTCTACTTCTGACATATTAACAATTTCTGAGCAAATTATGAGACAAGATATCGGCAGAGGATTGAAAGACCTTAGGTCACAGAAAGACTTATCTTTCCAGCCAATATACGGAAAGTTGAATTCTGCGGAACAGGAAGCACAGTGGATCAGCGTTCAAATCAATATTTTGATATCCCTCCCTAATAACTTATTCAATTACGATGATTTTTCTATACTCGTTCGCTCATCTTTTCAGACAAGATGTATTGAAGCTGAGTTAACGAAGAAAAAGATTCCATATGTTATTCACAAGGGGAGGGCGTTTTGGCAAAGAAAAGAGGTAGTGGCTATTTTAGACTATCTAAGAGTAGTCGCAAATAAGAATGATCGTATAGCATATTTGAGGACTTTGAACTTGCCAAAGAGAGGTATTGGTGAAAAGACACTAGCTGCTATAGAAAATGAGGTAGACAAGGAATCTGAGAGTTCAGAAAAGTCAGTTTTCGAAGTTCTCTCTAATATTGCATTAGGATATTCAAAAGTCCCGTTGACAAGTAGAAACAAAGTGTCTTTGCAGAAATACATAAGCATTATTTCTTCTTGCCATGTATTGTTACAACAACTCGAGAGAAACTGTATAGATTCAGATAAATTAAATGCAGTTTTAACTCAAATATTTGAAAACGTTTACATCAGTACTGGACTTCGGGATGTGTTGCAAAATGACAATAACACGGAGTTAAATGTGAAAGAAGTGCAAAAACAGTTGCTTCAATTCAAGCCATCAAACGAAGATATACCTGACTATATAGGTCAGGCCTCAGGAGATACTGAGGATGATACCAGAAACTTTTTGCAATTGTTTATTCAATCATTGAATTTGGATGATCACATTACCTCTGATGATGGTAGCAGAGGGAAAGTTAGAATCTCGACGATACATGGGGCAAAGGGCTTAGAATGGCCAATTGTATTTATTCCAGGGCTTTCTGATGGAGTGCTACCAGCAAGATTTGCGATCGACGAGGGAAAGAAATCATCAATTGATGAAGAACGGCGCTGTTTTTATGTTGCTACAACGAGGGCCAAAACTCTCTTATTCTTATCATCTTACGTTGAGGATAGTGATGCTGGTAAATGGGGAAGGCCCCCAATTCAAAAGATTTCTAGGTTTATTAGCCATCTAGATACTAGGAAGAGTTTTGATTCGAAATTAAGTTTGTTTAGGGACATGCGCAAACTTGAAATGCTATACGTAACTCTAGAGATGAGTCATAAGTTCGACATTCTGGCTTTTAAAAAGCTTGAATCCAGTTTGGATTATGTAGACCATGTATTTGAAGCTTCATCGTGCAAAAGCTTAAAAACTTATGCACCTTCGCCATCCAATGGAGATCATTTTCTTGGGTTCAAAAGTGCCAAAGACCAGGCAAAGGTGAAGAAAGAAGCAATATTCTCCTCAAATCTCATGCCATCACAGTTGCACAATCAAAGACAGAAAAATTTATGCAAAACAAGTATATGTGAGGTGAATAAACGTTTTCTGGCCAGTTTAAGAGCGTCTAGCCTATCAGCAAGAATGACTGATAAAAATGAGCCTCTCAGGGCCCCACTGACTGAGATTAGAAAAAATGTTGGAAAGAAAGCTCCGGCCTATATTCCAGTTAGAAAAGTTCCAAAGCATATCTTGAAACTTAGGAAACAGCTAAACGACAGCAAGTAGAGTGATTTCCAAGATTCGAGCTTCAAAAACACGCTCTCATTCACACCAGTTAATTGCAAAGCTGGAAAGATTCATAAAGGTTTCCATGATACATGCACCAAATAATATATCACTACGGTCGCTTCTTGTGGTATTGTATCAGCTTTTTCTCTAATGTAGTACTTCTTGAGGTGACAGTAAAAGAGTGGTGTATTTTATAGTCTATTCCCAAATACATAATCTACCTAGCTAATAAAATACCGATTCGAAGACAACAATGAGAAGCAATCTTTACTTGGTAATTTGAAAGCTCCAGGGGAAGGTCAAATGAACAACCTTATCATCGTCCACAAACTTAGTGACTGCTGAGTAGGTGCCTCTGGCAAGCATTCCAGAAGGAGCCTCCACCTCAGGAAAAATTTTCTCATAATATGGTTTGTCCTTCACGTTTGGTGCATATGATCCTAAAGGCTCTTCGACCTTATCGACGCGTATTCCCGTCTTCTTGATCAGGTGAAGATATTTCAAGCCTGTGATGATCTCATGCTGGATCCTGAATTTAACATGAAGCTGGTATACTGTCTTCTCTTTAAGGCTAAACTGGATCTGCTTACCTTGAATCGTATTCCCATCAGCATCCTCAAGATTAATCACAATTGGCTTGAGGTTAGGGTCTTCTGGGAAAGTCAATGACATCTCAACTATCACGACTTTTCTTTTGTCTCCTGGCTTCACAGGATAAGCATTTGCATCTGTAGAAATACCTAATGAAGCCTTCCACTTGGCCAAACTCTCGTCCTCTTGATCTAATTTTGCATATTCTTCAATGGTTTTCTTCTCCCCTACATGGTATCCTTCTACAGCTTCAGGGACTAAATCGTCATCTCCAGTACTCGTCATAATGTGTTGATGTTAGAATATGAAATGTTGATCTGGAACTAGTCTAAAAAAAACAATTCTCAAGCGCACGACTTTTGGAGATCTTGTAATACGGCTGGAACCTATAAGAGATATAATGACGAATCTATAAAGATAGATAGCTACTCGTGGCTATCGGATTTGTTTTTGGCATACGTAGAGCCATTTTTAACTGGATAATGCTTTTTGTAGTGCTTATGGCGTCTGTCTTTGGCAGCCCTTGGCAGAATTATGTAGGGATTGTTCAATATCTTTCTCTCTGTTTCCTTGTCATACACGCATGGATGAGAAGGAGTGCCCACGGGCAAAATAGAGGGAGGCATTGGATAGAATGCAGGGTAATAAGGGGAGGCCTGGGGAGGGGGCATAAATTCTCCAGGCCCAGGGAAGTTGGCAGGATGGACAAAGTAGTTGGGATGCATGGGAATCGAGCCAGAAACTGGGTTCATCACAGAGGGCGGCGTGTAGAAGTAGGGGAAGTATCCTGGGACTTGAGAGAATCCCTGAGGATATACGCTTGGGTGGTAGGCGTCGCTGTAGAAGTCGGATGGACCATTCGGTACATTAATTGGGCCATTGATGTTTCGAAAGTCACCCTCTTGCTTCGAACCTGTAGCATCCTCCTCATTCTGCCCTTTATTCTGCTCCTCATTCTGTTCATCCTCCTGCACCTCATCCTGATCCTCCAGGAATACTTGCTCCCGTACTTTCAAGTAGGCAGCTTCTCGCGAGACTCGCTCACTTTCCACGTCACTGACAGGCGTGGAGAATTCTGGCGTATACGGCGACATTACCTCCAGAGACAGCAAGGACACATCTTCATCCTTGGTCGAAGAGGAAGATGTATTTCTGGTTTGTGTCGCATCACTCGTCACACTTACGTCTCCCCTTTTGATTAGAACCTTCGGCTTTGCTGCCTTTCCAGACCGTTGCTCAGCTTTCAAGAGCTTTCCAGGACGCCATGAATCCTTTTCAGACCTCAGCCGTACGAAATCCGCAAGCCTGACAAAGTCTGCCTCGTGGTTCAGCTCGAGAAGCTCGGCAAAGCTCTCGTAGTCAAACCCATCTTTGCGCAAAGATACCACCAAGTCGTTCATGCGACCGTTGAAATGCAGTAAGTGATAATAGTGGCACAACTGGTGTGCAAGAAGCCTGTAGTACGAATTCTTGAGTCTCTTCTGCCCTATTTCAATTTGTCTTCGTCCATTATCCTCTAGTGATGACTGAATGAAATCAATAAGTTCTTGCTCCAATTCCAAGAGAAACACCTTTTCTGGTTCCTTCTTCAAGGCTGAACAGAGTACACGAGGAATGTCTTCCATCTTATGTGCCATATCGACCACTAATGCTGTGTATTTAGAAATCTGTCTGACTTCTCTTCCTTTCAGTTGTCGGCGATCATTTTTCACCAAGCCGCACAAGACAAGTTCAAAGACAATCTTAATATATTAAAAGAAGCTATTATTGAATCAAGAAAAGAATCAAATTATATTGACAAGGAAAGCATAAAATAAGAAAAGGTGATAGTTAAGATAGAAAGCTAAGAAAAATGAGCAATTCGGACGATGTAAGTATAATTGTTGGAGGCAAGTGAATGGCGAACTTGATGCTAACATAGATATAGATAAGGACTAAGAGACTAGCACGATTGGCCCAGAGGAGAGAGGAGGATAGCGAAATGAGGAATCAGGTCCAGCCAAACTCAGAAAGGCAAGCTGAGACCCAAAAATCGAGTTCCGAAAGCCTTAACAAGAAGCCGGTGGCCCAGAAGCAGGTCGATGAGGGCACACAGCTGCTAGAGGATCAGATGGAGGTGGACAGTGAACCAGGCGTGAACAACAAAGGCTCACTGGACGTGAAGAGTGGACCTGTGGCAGATAGTCGTAATTTGGGGAGAGAGAGCCAGGGCGGTCAGGGCATTCAGGAAAAGGTATCGTCCTGGTTCAAAGATGAGATAGAGGAGATTATGCAAGTTAAGTTTGATTCTGCAGGAGGTGATGCTGTTGACTTGAGTGAATTAAAGCATGAAGTTGGGACTGAGGATCCTGAAGCTTTTTCGGAAATCCTTGAGACAGTTTTCATGTGCATCCTAACAGAAAAGGGGGTTCCTAAGAAATTTAGAACATCGTTGGAGTACTTGTACATGATATATCTGAAATCGTGGAATCAAAAACGTCTAGTGTCGAAGAAAGACCCTCATTTCAATCAGAAAATAGACATTCTAAACAGGATACACCAATTGAGCGGCTCTTATGCTTTTATATGTTTTCAGGTTGCTGATATGTTCTTGGACAATAATGTCGAGGAATCCATAAAGTTTCTAGTCCAGAACCCGGAAACTAGTTCTTTTCTCACTCATATAGTCAATCAAAGTGTCGAGCAAGATTCTTTGATCGAACTACTCAACATTATCTTGCCTACAATATGTAGTAGGCTTTATGGCGTCAATATCAGCAATACCGAATACAGCAAATACTTGTCCATTATTGAGACTCTAATGGGTATGAAATCCGTGAGCAGCGTATTTTCTGCTGTCGATGGGTTCTGGCCCCCTAACACAAAAGACTCCTTGTCCTACGAGCACAAGTCTCTCTTGGGGCCCATTTTAAGATTGTCTCCATTGTTAAATGAAGTTTCAGATTACTATTTCACTAATGATGTGACGTCTTTATCAAATGTGCAATTGAGTTCTATTTATGAATCTTTACAGAACGAATATAAGGTCATTTTGGATCGTCTCTTTTTCATTGTGGACAAACTTATTCGTGGGTCACCTTCTACCAGAAATGATATCCTTCAATGGCTTGGAAATTTAGTGAACATCAGCCATTTGAGATGTGGTTCGGGAGCAGATTTTACGAAATTACCCTCAGATGGACTTATGTTTAATATCTCTTTTATCCTAGTAAGACTAAGTCTCCCCTTTTTGGACTTTCCAACTTTCTCCAAAATTGATAAGATAGATATGAATTATGTTAAAAATTCTGAAGTGCTTGATTTTAGCGAAGAAACTAGAGTCAACGCGTCCATACAAGAAGCAAAGGAATACTTTGATGATCTCGGGGAGAAAACACCACCGAATTTCATCTCTGATTGTTTTTTCTTATCTTTAGCATATTTGCATTATGGTATTGGAGGAATAATTAATCGCTATGATCGAATTAAGTCACAAATAAAACAAATCAGCAACAGGATAGAATCTGTTTCAAGCAACCAGGCATCAGGTACTTCTAATCCAATCATGGCCCATCTTATTCGAACCCAGATGCCTGCTTTGAACAAGAACTTGAATGTATTGAAAGCTCAGAAGCATTCCATTCAGGCGGTTTTTAGTTTCAGAAACTTCCAGTTTGATATCTTTGATTTCGTTATAGGCGCAACTACATTCATAACCCGTTTGATAGACCCAAAGCATGAACATCCTAAGACAAAACTTCAAATTCCTTTGTATAAGATTTCGTCGGTTTCAGAATTAGACGATTTGGACTTTTTAAAGACCAAAACACCGAAGCCATGGAAGTTCTACCCTGAATTTATATTGGAAGGTATCATAAACTACTGTAAATTTTCAACTAATTTCAGAGGCTGTCCTTTGGTACGCAATGAAGAAAAGACGCTGTATTTTGCTGAGTTTGCGGTGATTCTCTTGCGTTGTCCAGAACTTATAGGAAATCCTCATATGAAGGCTAATATTGTTGAAGTATTATTTATGGGCTCTCTTCCACTTGCTGATGGTAGCCCAGGTTTCATCACGCATATTTTCAGTTCCGATAAACTAGTTATGCACAATATTTTGTACGCCTTGCTCAATTTTTATGTTATGGTGGAAAAAACGGGGGCGTCCTCTCAGTTTTATGATAAGTTCAATACCAGGTACTACATATCTATCATATTGGAGGAATTGTGGAAGATCCCCACCTATAGGCAACAGCTTGAGAACTATTCAAAGAACAACGTTGACTTTTTCGTGCGTTTTATTGCAAGAATGTTGAATGATACGACTTACTTATTGGATGAGACTTTCAACGAGCTTAATCTGATTCATAATTATCAGCAAGAACTAAAAAGACGCTCAATTGCTCAAGGAGAGGATACGGAAACGTATGGTACCTTAGAGGAATTGAATAATAATTTAAGTTCAGCAGAACGCAAGGCGAAATCGTATGTCGGGCTTTCCAATAAGACAATGGAATTGTTCAAATTATTTTCCAAGCAAACGCCAGAAGGATTTGAGCTTCCAGAAATAGTCGACAGGTTGGCAGGAATGTTGAACTATAATTTGTCTGTAATGGTTGGTCCTAAATGCTCTAATCTCAAAGTTCAAGATCCTACGAAATACGAGTTTGATCCCAAGCGAACACTTTCTGATTTGTGTGAAGTTTATTGTAATTTATCTGGTCAAAAAAAATTCTTGATAGCGGTTGCAAGAGATGGTAGGTCTTTCAAATTCGAATACTTCAAGAAAGCCAAAACTATCCTTGAGACGAAAACCTATGAGTCGCCTAAGAATATCCTGACGTTTATAAAATTTGCTGAAAAAGCTGAACAACAGAGACAGGATGATGCCTCAGAAGAAATGGAAATGGGTGAGGTACCAGATGAATTTTTGGATCCGTTGATGTACGTACTTATGGAAGATCCCGTTATCTTACCAAGTTCTAAAATTAGTATCGATCGCTCCACAATTAAAGCACACCTCCTTAGTGATCCTACTGATCCATTTAATCGGATGCCCTTGAAACTAGAGGACGTCAAAGATGACGTGGAATTGAAACAAAAGATAGAAAATTTCAAAAAGGAAAAAAGGATGCAATTTGCAAATGCAGAAATGAATGATAGTTAATGTTTATTCGGGTTTATATCTTTATCTTTTTCCCCAGCTAGACGTAGCAAAAGTAAAAAAGCACACAATATTCAATATACACGTTTATTAAAACATTAAACCCAAATGTTATAAAAATTCATGAAAAAATTTATAAGTTATTTAGTCACCACTTGAATTTAAGCCTTAATAGCGAACTTTCTTTGAGGGAAAGCGATTCTAGTCTTTCTGGCCTTTTCAGTTTCTCTTTTAGCCTCGTACTTGGTCAATCTTCTTCTGATAGCTCTGGTCTTCTTAGCTCTCAAGTCCTTTGGTTGGTACTTCTTACCGGCGTAGAAAGCTTTGACATTTTCCCTTTGGTTCAAGTTAATGACAGTCAAAACACGGGCAATGTTCTTTCTGACAGTGTGGATTCTTGGCAAAGCTGGTCTTTGCAATTTTTGAACCTTCAAGTTTGCCAACTCTTGCTTCAATTCAACTAATTGCTTCTCCAATTCCTCCTTGGACTTAGTACGCAATTCATAAGTCTTAATGCCGGCCTACTTTGTTAGTATATACTCAAAATCATTGCGGTCATCATTCGATGTTCGATAAAACATGAGTCCCATATTTTTGCTCCCTCTTAATAGTCCAAAAGTTTTACACTTCAAATTCTTCATGATTAAATATTTCCTTTATGCTTCCCAACGACTTTTGTTGGAAAATTCCAAACTAAAGCACCAGGTCTTCATACATATATTCTTCACACATATTCTTCTTATCTCACTCAGTGTCCACAAAACTCTGATTCACTACCTCATTTCCTTCTAGATTACATCAACGGGACTCTATGCACATGTAAATAGTTGAAACATACCATTTTTAATTAATAGTAATAAAACTGTCGTTCTAAGAATAAAAAGTTCGAATACTTTTGATTATTATGATGTGAAAATTTCTTCGAGCTTGCACAAAATCGAATTTTACACAAAATCAATATACAGAATTAAAAAGCTCGTTAGGGCTGTAACCCTAATGAAACTGTATTTGAGCATCCAGTTAAGCTAGGCGTATTCATTGAGTCTAACTAAGTAGAGATATATAGAGAATACTTGAATGACCGTAAGTCAAAGATAACTATAATCTGTTCAACTTCCTTTCAGAATGAAGCTTTGACGTGTACGAGTTGAATACCAAAAAAAGATCGATCTCAAAAAAGTCAGCCGTAGAGAAACAAGGAACTGAATACACTTCCATTAATCGATAGAAAAAAAGCTCATTAGGTATATGCTCTATTAGTATATCATTATTTTATAAGATTAGGCGGTGCCAATGATTAATTGATAGCACGAGATGCAATAGAAAAATGAGAAGGCAAAGCCGCGTTAGTAGCAAAATTAGCCAAAGTACTGTAGGGACTAACATGAATGAAAATAAGAACAACCTTGAGAATCAGCATAAGTCAAGAATAAAATACTCATTTCCCTAGGTTTACTTTACATGTAGAATATTTGCGGAGCGCTCTAATGAAAACAGCATAATTGGTATCTCTGTTGTCAGGCTCCCAGTAAAATTCAGTTAATCTTATGTGCCAAGGGGGATAGTCCTCCAAGTCCAACACAGGACCAAAACTTATCAACAAGTCGGGTTCTGGTCCCACCAACTCTACCAATTCCTCATCGACCAAATTAATAGTGATATCCTCGACAGATAATTCCTTATTTGAGGCGAGTTCACACATAGTCTTGGTGAGTTCAACGATAGTAGGCTTGCCATCTACTCTGGACAAAAGAGATATCTCCAAATCTATGTGTCCTGGAGAAGTGGAATTTAAACTGCCGAAACTGCTGCTGTATATCACAGTACCAGAATGAGGCACCTTTAAAGAGAAAACAGGTAAAGATTCGGTGCCAAAGTATACGGCAAGGTTCTTTTGGATGTAGCGACAGAGCTCGGGCAAGTGGTCATTGATAACTCCATGAAACTCGTAGATGGACAATACAGGAATTCCAGCCAGAATTGTCCACGCCGTGATCTCGCTTATGCTGCTGATCAAGCCATCAATGCCTCCATTCTCCTCTTTCTCATCTTTCAAGTCCAAGATGCATGATAATCTTTTAGGAATCTTGGAAAGCTTGTTAACGTCGTCGCGGATCAACTGCGGCGTCTTGTTGGGATAGTACGCTAACGATAAGAAGCGCAAGAATATCCGGCGATAAACATACTCCACATTGCGGTACACAGATATGCAGAAAAATAGCGCCATCAAGATTGTGTGTCGAATGAAGAACATCAAACCCTCAACTGCCCACAACCCACCATTCTGTGTCCTCAGTTCCAACCTCTTCAACCCATCACTATAGCTACCTCTTCCAGAAACTACCTGATTCACTAATACCTTGCCGCATTGAACGATTCCTCGATTATCTCCGTTGCTGCTTACACGCTGTAATCTATCATTTTTAGTACCATCTTGTACATTGATGCCATCTCCACCGCCTCCTTTTGTGAGAGAATACCCATCAGATATACCTTCTTTACTCTCACCTACCATTACGCCCATCTCAATCTTCTGATTTATTGTATAAGGCTGTTGTAAAGGATAATCGCTAGCCGCTGTGTACTCAAAACTATCTCTCGTAGAAGCAAAAAAAAAAAAAAAAAAAAAAAAAAAAAAAAAAAAAAAAAAAAAATGGGGGAAATTTATCTGCAGGAAAAGAGTAATGGTCCTTATTGTGACGAGCCTACGGTGTAATAAGACGATACACGATAGACGAGTTAAAGGATTTTAAGAGCTTTAGTAAGGTCATAGTTATCATAAGGGTACTAAGGATTTGCAGAATAGGTCAAATCGAAGAGGCCGACAAAAAAAAACAAGTAGAAAGGAATAAAACATCGCGTTCTATTTCAAGCTCGAGCGATTTTGACAATTTGTGAATTTTGAATAAATCACTGTAAAAGTGAACAAGATAAAGTGCAGGTGAAAAGGAGAGTAGATAGAGCTAGCGTGGAGGTATCCGAGAAGACTGAGGAGATTCAAGTGGCTTTGGAGGGAACAGAAAGGATCGAGATGCTTGAGCCGGTCAGATCGATATTCTACGACAGAAATGAGGAGAACGAGCGATACATTCGAATACGACAGAAGACGTCTTCTAAAGGGGCTGTGGTCGTTGGTCTAGTAGCAGCTGTAGGTGGATTTCTTTATGGGTATGATACTGGTCTTATAAATGATATTCTCGAGATGCCGTTTGTAAAGGATGAATTCACGACGTCAGGTACGTTTACAGTACATCAGCGGTCATTGGTGACAGGTATACTTTCACTAGGAACTTTTTGTGGGGCGTTGATGGCTCCTTTGATATCCGATTCCTACGGTAGAAAATTTTCGATAATAATATCATCTGCTTTGATTTTCAATGCTGGGAACGTATTGCAAGTAGCATCGAAAGAAATAAATATGTTATGCATTGGCAGAGCGATTTCGGGAGTGTCCGTGGGAATTCTTTCGGCAAGTGTCCCGCTATATCAGGCAGAGGCCTCTCCAAGATGGGTTAGAGGTTCTATTGTGTACACGTACCAATGGGCGATAACCTGGGGCCTTCTTATCGCAAGCGCTATTTGTCAGGGAACAAAAGACATTCGAAATACAGGCTCTTATCGCATCCCTGTGGCATTGCAGTTTTTATGGTCACTTATTTTGTGTTTGGGGATGTTTTTTTTACCTGAATCCCCACGGTACTACGTTCAAAAGAATAACATGCAAAGAGCCGTGAAAAGCTTAGCAAGGTTAAGAAGACTTCCTGTGCATGATGAAGATTTGATCGAAGAACTAGTTGAGATAAAGGCCAACTATGACTACGAAATGTCATTTGGAAAGACATCATATATTGATTGTTTCAGGTCTGGAGGAGGAAGAACAAAGCAAAGGTTGAGAATGTTGACAGGAATAGGTGTACAAGCATTTCAACAATTATCTGGAATTAATTTTATTTTCTATTATGGAGTGAATTTTTTTGCGAGCTCTGGGCTCAAAGACTATTACTTGATGTCATTTATTACGTATCTCGTTAATACTGTATTTACTATACCAGGAATTGTGTTAATTGAGGTAATGGGTAGACGCAAGCTTTTAATCGTGGGAGGCATAGGTATGGGGATTGCAAATTTGATCATTGCTATCGTGGGAGTTAGTATAGGCAATCACGAAACTAGTGGGATAATCTGTGTATCATTTTCATGTGTCTTCATTTGCATGTTCGCTTCTACCTGGGGTGGTGGGGCGTGGGCCCTCACATCAGATATATTTAGTATTGGTATCAGACAAAAGGCCGTTTCGATATCAGCAGCAACAAACTGGCTAGTGAACTGTATTTTAGCGTTTGTTACGCCATATTTGATCGATACGGGCCATAATACCGCAGCGCTCGGTAATAAGATATTTTTTATTTGGGGAGGTTGTAACATTATTGGAGCGATTTTTGTATACTTTATCGTTTATGAAACTCAGGGCTTGAAGTTAGAGGAAGTTGACTATATGTATCTGCATTGCAAAAACGCTTTTGAGTCTACAAAATTCAAGTCTCACAAGATCTATTATGATGGCGATTCCTCACTTGCAGACTACATACAATCCCAGATACCCAAGGATGAAGATTCATCTCCACAAGATCCGCATCCAATAGAGAATATTCAAATGGTGCTGTACTCTCCAAGAGAGGTTGCTTCAACTTCTGATGAGAATTCAGATGCCTCATTGCGTTTATCAGTGGACCCCCTTGATGGGGCTTTAGCGAACAAAAGCGACTACGAGAAATATCTTTGGTCTTTAACAAGCCAATCAGAAGGAGCCAACGATAATCTGACAGCTTGTACTTCAAAGGGTAACCGAAGAAATAACGTAGACATGGACGTTGGTGCATCCATTCCATCCAATCTTATGGACGGCGGTACTATTCAAAAATACAATCCTACGATAATTGCGGCCTCATATTTCAATAACCCTCCAGATACAGACACAGACTCAGATACCCACACAGGATCGAGTTCTCGCTCAATTCCAAGTTTAGATATGAAATCTACTTCGAAGTCATCGCAGCCAGACATCGATTCGCAGACGAATGATTCAAAAAGCTTTGATTTCAAATAACAGATATCATCAGAGTTACCCGAGGTAATGAGTACACATTCTTTTCATAACTGTAGATAAAAACCTCCATGAGAAATGAGACAATTGGAATGCCAAAAAAAAAAAAAAAGAATAAAAGAAAAAAGAAAGCTGTATCAAAATAAAATTTCGTACACATGTAAAAGTTCTAAGGGCATATAGTTTAATGAATAATGACAATATCACGTACATATCCTTACTAGGAATTACCTCAACAAACTGTCTCCACATATTCTTACGTTTGCTGCTGGGTAATCTTGAAACTCACACACAGGACACCACCTTCTGAAATTTCTTTGCAATAAAAACCTAAAAAAAATAAAAAAAGAGAGGAAAAAAAGAACACACTCCATTTCCAGGTCCCAATCGTATTTCTTGCTCACGACGAGAGCCAATTCACACCCCCCACTGTAAAAGTTGCGTGATATATCCATCCTCTTCTTTCTCCCCACTCACGAAGATAAGAAATCTTGAGGTCACGTTATCATTAAATTTCGTAGAGCGACGTTCTATATGGTAACATATTCTCCTCTCCAGACTTCTTCTGATAATACTCTACCTTAGCACTTGTCAGGTGCATTCTTTTCAATTCTGCAATTGCTCATATCTACTCCATTTCAGATCAGCTTGTAACTTAGCGAACAGTTAAAGGGCTCCTGCATCGATTTCTCTGATTTCCTTGTTTCTCGCTTCTGAAACTGGTACCATGGCAAAATCATTTTGGCATTGCCGTCTCTACTGACCAGTTCGAGCTTTGCCTATGAATTAAGTAGCCTCATAATGGAAATTTGATATTAGTTATCAGCATACTACAGGGCCGTTGTTCAATAGTTTGACACACTATTTTCAGTATATGATGAGTAAATGATTTAAGCAAGTACAAGGTTGTCATAGATGGCTATTCGCTTTAAACCTCTATTTGATATTGACTAGAAAATGCAACAATATTGCAGTACTGAATAGTATACAGTATGGAACGGCTGTCACAATTGACTTCTATTGAAGCTCGGCCTGATAAAAATAGCGGATTCACTTCCCGCATCCGCGTCCGCACCCAAGTCCGAATTTGGAAAGTCTTCTGCAACAACACTACAGTAACGTTTTGCAGGAAAGGTGAGTAATTTAATGACATTAGTAATAATACTCACATTTATTCAAATATTCATGACACTTGTGATGGTATCTGTGATGTAATTAATCTTCAAAACTTGTGTAGTACGAAATCTGTTGAAGAACTTGCCTGGATTTCTGTAATTTGAATTTTCCTGTGCCAGTTATCTCAACTGGATCATCGTGAAGACTCTTGTCCGAATTTTTTGGGTGAAATCTGCATATTTGACTTAATGATGCATTTGGCACTTTAACATCAAGGGATGCCTTGGGGCATGCGAAGATGCGGGAAAGGCTGGTTCTATTCGCCGATTTGTTTGTGAATTTGTTCTCCGTACATGGATTATCTGATATGCAGCCGAGAAAGTTTTCAGCTGTCTACGTTAAAATTTATCAGATTAATCAAGTCGTTTGAAGGATATTTAATATTCAAGTAGATCTCTTCAAAACCAATCTTAAACCATTTCTCTTTCGCCTAATCTATGCCATGATTTTAAAACAAGTTAATTCTCATAACTTGAAATCCGAGAGCGAAAGGAGTGATTCAAAGAACAAGTATGGTATCGAACAATTAGAAACTAACCTTGACTCCCTAAAATACGATGGGGATGAAAAGGCTCAACCTGATAGCGCTCAGCTGGACATGGAAAGCTATCACACAAAGACTTCCGACGAGATGGATATCACTATAAATGATCTCAGTGATATCATACCCACAGTCGACTACGAAGGAGATTCCCTCACGGTGCGGATGTGGGTGCTTGCGCTAATTCTCACTGTTTTGATCATTATAGTGGACTGTTTTTTTGCTCTAAGATACCCAACCCTTAATATTGGTACAGTCGTTGCTCAAGTTCTTGCATTTCCATTAGGAAGAGCTTGGGATCGCATTGTACCTAATATTACTATACCATTACCTTATGGAAAGGGTATCGCGCTAAATCCTGGCCCTTTTAATCGAAAAGAACATGCAT
This sequence comes from Schwanniomyces etchellsii, assembly GCA_031081805.1. Lineage (NCBI taxonomy): Eukaryota > Fungi > Ascomycota > Pichiomycetes > Serinales > Debaryomycetaceae > Schwanniomyces > Schwanniomyces etchellsii. The sequence goes on from JARYSY010000009.1 coordinate 364,997, forward strand.
GTATTTACATGTTCAGTAATATGGGAATTAGTGCTAATATTGTGATCACTTTGATAGTTGAGCAATACAAATACTTCAAACAAGAAATTGGAATTGGAAGAATGATCTTATTTAATTTGGGAAGCTATTTTACAGGACTTGCATGGGCTGGTCTAACAGAAGACTTGTTGGTCACCCCCGCCGATAGCATTTGGCCAGGTATTCTTAGTAATTGTGCATTATTCACTGCATTTCACAGGAAAGAGGAATCACATCTCAATACTTGGAAGATATCTCAGTTTAAGTTTTTCTCTTTGGTATTTTTAGTTTCATTTGTTTGGTATTGGTTTCCAGATTTAATCGCTCCCTTTCTCAGTTATATTGGTGCCTGGATCAGTTGGTGTAGTCCTACCAATGCCGTCCTCTCTCAAGTATTCGGTGTTTTCAGTGGTTTAGGCATATTCCCACTTACGCTTGACTGGGCTCAAGTCAGTTCGCTTTCTAATCCTTTAACGACTCCATTCTGGTCGGTATCAATTATATTTGCATCCTTTGTATTTTGGATTTGGATTATTATGCCAGCGTTATATTATCAAGACTATTGGCAAACGGGCCATTTCCCTATTATGACAAGCTCAATTTTCAATTCAAATGGAACTTCATATCTTGCCAGTAACGTTGTCAACAGCAATTGGGAGCTTGATTCATCAAAACTTGAAGAATATTCCCCCGTGATGTTACCAATTGCCTTCTTGATGAATATTGCAGTTGGATTGGCCACTTTTTCAGCAGTGTCAGTTATGTTCATATTTGAATACAAAGAAAGCATTTTCAAAGTGTTGAAAAATGAAAAGAGAGATGTCCATAACCTTGCTCTCAGTAAATATAAAAGATTTCACTGGAGTGTTTATGTGACTCTCATGATTATCGGTTTAGTACTTGGAATTATTTTTTCAGTTGCATGGGGCCAATCATTGTTAACCGCAGGTGGATTTCTCGTAGCAATGATAATTGCAGGCGTCTTGTATTACCCCATAGCAGCTGTTGAATCAAGATCAAATTTTTTTATTAACTTGACTTCGTTCTATGATATAGTAGCAGCATTTTGGTTCGATGGTAAGCCACTTCATCTAGTCTACTTTTATAACACTGCTTTCGGAACTACCCAACATGCAATGCATTTCTCACAGAGTAGAGTCGGACACTATATGAAAGTCCCGCCTAAGCATACGATGATTGTGTTACTTGCTGCTGGTGTATGGGCCTCAATAACAAACACTGTCATAACGTCTTTAATTTTAACAACATTAGACGACGTTTGTACGCCAGATGCTCCAAATAACATGACCTGTAAGAAGATCCAGACTATCTTCAATAAGCATCTAGTATGGGGCCTATTTGGTAAGCATATATTTAGTGTAAAGGGACGTTATTCATGGGTGCTTTGGTTCTTTTTCGCAGGCGCAATGTTGGCACTTTTTGTTGTAATAATGAGAAGATTTAGACCCAATGCCTTCTGGAAGAAATTTAGTCCAACCTTATTCTTTGCCGGTGCAAGTTCCATTCCATCTGTTACTGGCATCAACTACTCTACATGGTTTGTCGTTGCATTTATTTTCAACTTTTTCGTTTATCGTCGTTATAGGCCTTGGTGGAGGAAATACAACTTGGTCCTAGCTATTGGTTTAGATGTCGGTGTAGCAATCGCTGCATTGATTATTTACTTCTGCGTGGTTTTCACAGGCGGCTCAGATAAATTCAGTTGGTGGGGAACCACTGTCGCTTTAGCAGGTTGTGATAGCATGGGTTGTCCATACATTAATACGACTATTGAAAAGCCATCTGGTTGGTAATCATATAATAATGTCCACACCATGATTTAATCTATTCTTATTATTTCAATAACCAATGATCTATCCTGAAGGATTTTCTATGTGTACTAGATTTCGTTTCAGATTTAGCACTATACTTATGCTATAATGATAAAAAGACATCTCATTGGCAAACGCATCAGTATACCTAGTAAGCATATATTATTGTTCTACACTAATTAATAGAACAGATGATTCATCAATGAAAACCTTTAACGATGGAGATTTCGAGTGTGCCATGGCAAGTGCAAATTGCAAAAAATGTACATCAAACTAATCAAACGTTCTTGGCCCTTGAAAGATATGTTATCACCACAATCTCATTTTCAACAGTCTCACGCCTTCGACCTAAGTATCGTATTTAATTTTTTCAATAAATGGCTTGGTTCAGCATACTGGTGAGCATATACTTTAGTTTGTTTGTATGACTATCTTTAACATGTGTAAGAAACTCAGTAACTATATCAGAAAGAGACCTCTCAAACTTTAATTCTAATCTTAACATTGGCGGCGATGTAAATCATTTTACCGTTGATCGCTTAAATTTGATCGCTGAACTTTAAGGAAGCATCAATTCATGTCAAATCTAGCTATGGATACGCAAAGGTAAATTTCGAATCGAATGCCTTAGCTTCTAAGGATAATTTTGTGCTCTGGCAGTTCTTATCGACATAGAATTTCCTGCTTCTTTGAAAACTTGTGCCGGTCCATTATACCGCGGGCTGCGAGACTGCTGCCATCAAAATCCAATTAACATAACACTAATGAGTAGGTAAGCAAATGTATCAAGTGCTCCAAGCATTATTAGCAATAAATTACATACTTGAAGCATTGGCCAGCTTCGAGATATGATTGACAATGAACACTCACAATGATAGGAGAGAAGCCATCTTTTCTTCAAAGCTAGCCTCAACCAAACTTAAGAAGCGCCTCTCGAGCATTTATCTCTATAAGCAATGGCTCTGAGGAAAACGACAGCTCAAGTGCACTAGTTATAGTAGGCATCAATATGATAATAGAAACTCCGAAATCCCTAAGCAGGATCATTCCAAATTCCATTGATTAGCGGATTCAGATGTGGGATTTAATCTCACCTGAGGCAAGTTTATATCCCTTGAATTACCTCAGATTGCAGGAAGCAAATTGCTAAGCATTTCATCAAGCCTACCGAAGATTGAAAACAAAAAATTGAAGACCAGCGTAATTGGGATTAGTGTACCTTCCTAGAGAAAAGCAAAGAATCATATCTGGTTCAATTGATATAAAAAAAAACGATCGAGTGACACAAAACCCCAAGATACACTAGAACGATGAAGTTCAAGATGCTACAAACACGGATAGTAGTATCAATTGAAAGTAATATAGGACAACTCACTTTAGCATCATACAACGTTTACAAGAGTAGAAAAAAAGATACCGAACTATTATATTCTCTCATTACATTCATCCTAGGATTTACCTTCTATTCCCGTCATTTCGAGATTTCGCAATCAACTATTTCTCTTGAAGAAGTGTCTATATTCCTATCATTCTTCTTCATGTGACACTCCTCTTGCTTACAGCCCATAACTGCAGCGTAGAAGTCAAGACAAGTTTGCTCCTGATTCACGTGAAACAAGTTATCTCTTATTAATGATACTATGTACATTGGGTTTCTTGGCGCAAAAAGGAATACTGGAAGTTAGCAGGTGGAGATAGAAGAGCCTATCTTGAAAACCTTGGTGCGACTATAATGCGAAGGGTGTGTATTAGAAGTCTCTTTTCAATAACATTTCCTATCCAGCAAAGAGCTCTGTTTGTCTATTCACTTAGTGCAGCTAGGATCCCAATAAGTGTGCAACAATAACATTGTTATTATCTTATTTTTCCTAATTGGGAAGGCTTATTCCATTTGTATGTATAGGAATTTCAAGATTGATGCCAGAGGTCCTGTATGTGCTCGCTACATAACGGGCGATACTTCCTAGCTCGTGTAAGCAAGCTAGACTATTCATAAATCTACGAAGCTCTATTTTCGTAGTCGCAATGCGTTGGAGTTATGCGACCGGATAGGATGCTGCGAAAGAAAATAGTACAATCCGTAAACTACTATATAATATATAAAAGGACAATGCCATATGGCACTGTCTGTTTCGTCATACTACCCTGCCTTCTTCTATTACTCTTCTTCAAGACTGTTGCACTCCCCCCACTCTGTGTTTACCAGGAGGTGTAGCGCTGAGCGCTACACCCCCAAAGCAGCCCTCGCATACTCAATGTCAGCTCAGACCATTCTCAAGTACAATCCCGCACTGATTATCTTACCGGCCCAGCCTCATCTCTCCTGCGTCCATCGGCTACACATCTATATACTCGCACCCCTCGAACAGACCACTCCAACGCGTGACAGGCCTCTACTTATATATCTGTCTCTTTATAAGCAGCCTTTCACCTGTTCAGCCGTCCCGCGATTTCCGGCCCTCCCTTCATCTCCATCATTACTCGCCCAATGTCACTCCTTGTGCTGTAGTTATCCTTGCTTTGGTCACATCACCGGCTGCAATTTTTTTCCGGCCAATTCCGGCCACCCGGTCGTCACTTTTGTTCGGTGCTTATTCTTGCTACTTATGAGCCGCAACCTAGTCATGACCAAATTGTTTCCATGCGTTGCCTAATTGGGAAGAACTATTAAGCTAAAGGGAAAGATGTAAATAACAGACATTTTTATAAAAGAAAGATATTCCTAAGGGGAATTAATTTTTCATTCTTGAAATTTAGTATATTGAAGAACATAATTATTGTAAGTATTAATTATTCATCCTGTTGGCCAATTCCATCAATTCCATCAATTCCATCAATTCCATCACTTTCTTCAATTTTGTCAGATCCATGAATATAGACCTGTATTACTCATACATAAATTTTATATGGGTATAGCCGGTGGCATAGTCGGAGATATGGATGACTTTGAAATGAACTCTCTAGGAGCCATGGATAAATGAGCTTTCGCTCTAGAGCGAAAGCTCATCCAATGTCTCTCGTCGATGCTAAGCGGAAGCTCAAGTGTGTCGGTGTGTGCATTGCCATAGTCGCACATATGCTGATAAAGGACCAGGATGGGAAATATGGCGAGATGGCAAGTCACGTTTTTGTTGCGAAGCAAAATCTGTTAATAAAGCGGAAGGAACTGGAGATGAATTGAAGCTGAATTGAAGCTGAATAGCATCGAGTAGTATAGTTAAAGTAGAGCAGAATTAACCTAGCAGGATTAAAAAAAAATGTTAGCACTCGGAGATAGTATATTACGAGTAATCAACTTTGTATTGTTGGCAATTGCCTTGGGTTTGACCGGTTCGTTGGCAGCCACCACTGTTACGCAACACAACCCTCAGGTTAATTTCGGAGTTTTCGCCGCAGCATTCGGTATAGTAACGTCTTCATTCTATGGTATATTGGCATACTTCTTTGCTGCATTCGCATGGCCAGTGATTTTGGCATTGTTTGACTTGTTCAACTTTGTGTTCACTTTTGCCGGTGCCACGGCCATTGCCGCAGCCATTCGTTGTCACTCTTGTAACAACAACTCCTATGTTGATTCCAACAGGGTGACCCAAGGTTCCACAGGACGTTGTAGAAAGGCACAAGCATCTGTGGCTTTCCTCTACATATCCACCTTTATCTTCTTGTTTTCTTTGGTGTTCTCTATAATTTCTTTGTTCAAGGGTGGATTGTTTGGTACTTCAGTGAGGTCCGCACCAAGAGTTGGTGTCCCATCAATGTCGCAAGTTTAATGCGATGCTACATCAGTTAGACTTTACCAATACTTATTTGGGCACAAGAGAGAGACACATACCAGACGGAAAGTCATCATGGCGTATACAGGCGACTGAAGCTTTTCTAGTTGCTAGTTGTGCGGAAGAGGCCGACTCTAAATTATTTTCCTAATTTTTTCTGTCTTATTCTTTCGAATACAAGAATACCAATATCGTTTAAATAATACCTTATCAGTATCTTCAATTTTAATTTATGTTTTGTATTTTACTGGCGAGCGATGTATGTAGAGCTACAAATATGTGAAGTAAAACGGGATTACTGGTGTCTTCTTTTCTTCTCTCTTTGGTACTCGTTCTTTTCGGCACCCTCCACGGTAGATATCGAGTTAACGATTCTAGTCATCTTTCTATGATATGTTTCATACTCGGCTTTCTTTTCCTTGATCTGTTCTCCAGCTGCAAACTTGCTTTGCTTCCTGATATCTTTCAAGGCGGCCTTCTTCTCTTTCTTGAGCAAATTCTTCATTTTGTTGAGTTCCTGCCTATCTCTGTTTACGTCGTAAGACTTCCTATCTGGATTGAAATTTTCCTCGAATTTTGGTGTCTGAGAAATAATTGCATGCGCTCTATGATGTTGAAGTTGCAAAGGTACCCTAACCGTAGTCGAAAGTAACTTCTCGACTCTTCCAGACAAGCCTTCAACGAGTGCTGAATCTGTGTATTTTTGCAAATGCAGAATGTATGCTCTCATAACTTTTAAGATGTCAACAAAGGACGAGAGGTCTTTCCACGTAGAAATAATCTTGTCACTTATGCATAGCAACTTATACAAATACTTGCCTCTGAGTTCTTTATTATTGTAGTTGATTTCAGACACAGAAACCGGCTCTTCAATAATGCCGACGCTGTTTTCGTCAAATGCTAAATTAGACTCAATTATGTCTTCCTTGGAAACCGAAAAAGGATCCAGAATTTCTTGTGGTTTTGGTAAAAGCAAAAGATATGCTTTCTCCAAGAAGCATAAAACTTCCGGGATGTAACGTTGGGATAATCTTTGGAAATTTAATAAAACGTCAGAAAGAAACAAACTCTCGCCAAGCAAGCTGAGATCTTTTTGAGGTTGGTATTGAAATGCTGCAATTTTCTCAGCCATAACGATCGTGGCTGGGGTAATCACCATATGATAGTGATCAGAAGTTGAAAAAACATATCCAATTATAGCAAAAAATAAAAGATCTTCTTTTGCAAACGATGAAGCGTCTTCTTTATGTGTATGAATTTCAAAGAGATAATCCTTTACGAAAGGAACAAAAATATCTTTGTGAGTTTCTCCTAGAGTCCTTAAAATGGGAAGTAAATGGCTTAAAGTGTATGACGCAGCCTCTGAACTATCCAAATTTAAGAGATACTCAAACAAGAGGCAAGAAAATTTACCTAATTTATCTTTATTGCCCTCAGCAAGTCTAGGATGATACGCAGAAATTATTCCTGTCACCTTTTTGATGCGTTCTAATGGTTCCAACTTATTTAATGCAAACTGTAAGTCTTTTACAGTAGCTGGCATTATAAGTGAAGCCTCAGATACTTTTCCCCCTCTTTCTTTAGTCTCAATTTCATTAGCAGATTCTTCGTCGCTATGAGACAGCGATTCAGCATTTTCTTCATCTTCGCTATGAGCCCAGAAATCGTCAAGGTCGTCACCTTGAGCTTCTCCTTGCTCCCTCTCCGCATTCATTCTACGTTCTCTATCGGCTTCGAGTTTTCTTAAGTTATCTAGTTTCTCTTCCTTAATCTCCTCCTCAGTTTTGGTTCTACTGGCTGGTACTGAACGTCTATCATAAGTTAACTCTCTCACTTTGCTATCATAATCTATCGATTCTTGAGTTTTCGTTGAGGGCTCAGAATTTATCTTTTGCGCCGAATTAGTATTCAATTCACCCATAACCGTGGAAAAGTCATCATCCAAGTCATGTATCTCATCCTGTACTTTCTGAAATTCGACCTGCCTTTGGTGTTTGTAGAATTTTGACTTGGCTATTATTTCCTTCATGACTTCGTTCTTGGATTTTCTCTTAACAGGGACTTCTTGAGGCATTAGAGCCTCACTATCTACGAACCTAGACTGTGAGCTACCTAATGCATTTGGGCTCACATCATCATCTAATGAAAGTGCTTTACCAGAATGAGTTAAGAGGAAGCTACCGTCATTGTCTTCATCATCGCTTCCCAAAGCGAAATCAATTTTTCGCTTACTAGAACCTTGCCTCTCCCGGGTAAATCTTTCTAACATTATTTCCTCTGCACTTAAGTTTTTATTATTTTCACCAAAACGGCGATCAACAATACCCCCAGTTCGTCCATTACGAGATTTCTCTACCTCGTATGCAAGTTTCATTTGTTGCTTAACATTAGTGTTTGTCCTCGTTGCTTCATTATACTGCTTTGACCCTATTTTGACAAATTCTTTACCTTTCACGGTAGTTATGTCATGCTTATTCCTATTAACCTTCGTGTCAAATTGGTTGAACTGTCTCCTGATGTCATTCAAGGCTTCAAGATTTTCGTTCCGTCTTGTTTCAGAAGGAGTCTTGGACTTCTTGTTCTTTTTCTTCACGTTGGTCTGCCCTATCAAACCCTGCGACTTCAAAGCAGCCTTAAGTTGCTTCAACTGAGATCCAGCCATTCTTACTTTTATTTTAGGTTCTATATAGTGCTAAAAATTGATGAACTCAAAATCTAAAGGCATCGTGCGGCAGATATAAAAATTTCTCAATCTAATGTATGTTACACAAAACTGAGAACATTATCTTTTCATATCTTGCTTGTAGAATTGGTTTAACATGCCCAACATTCCGGACTTTCTACCTTGCTTTCTGTCTTCTTCGTCATCATCCGCAATATTTCTCATACCAAAAGAGATATCCGCGATACTTGTAGAGATTGAAGAGGGATGATTCAGTGGACCATCTGACAGAGGTCCCGAACTTCTGACAGGCTTCGGTTGCTCCACTGAACTGAAGTTATTTGGCATATTAGTCTTCATTTTTTTGCCATGAGGGGGGTCCTGACTCTTGTTGCCATAACTTTCTAGGAAGTACATATACGATTTTATCATTTTATCATCCTCGTAATGCTCATCCAGAATGTCACTTATGCTATCGTCACTTGAAGAAGCATCATCAGCTAGCTTTGGTTTACTATTGCTGGGGAGTTTCATGACATTGAGCTCTATGAAGTCAGGAGGGTGCTTTGAGCTCTTATGCTTCGAGGCTTTATTCTTGCGCCTATTTATGATAGCATTTTTCATCATGTTCTTATCCTTCTCTTCGAAATTGAACATAGCAAAATAGCAAACATAACCTAGCCCATCAACGTGAATAGAGTACTCCCTGAAAAAATCTATAATTGCCCCTGAGCTATTCAGTACTTTGAACCAAAGAATAAACGGTGTGAGAATGGAGCTGAGAATCTCATTCAAAATCAAGATAATCTTTAGAGAGTAAAACCCACAAAATTCATTCTTGACCTCAACGGTATGAAGGCGACCATTCCATGAGCTTGGTAGATAGTGCGTGAACTGGGAAACATACCGAAGGCTGGCCTCGGGATCATAGAAAAAAGATGACGTTTGAGTATTAAGATTCTCCGAGGAGTCTGAGCTCGTTGATGTCAACGAGTTTGAGGTCACAGCCCATATGGTTCCGAACACACTGATATAAAATAAACTTGACTTATTTTCGGTGATTTCAAAGGACCAAAAGTTTCGCTCTTCATTATCGAGCCAAAAGCCCATAATAACTAAAATTGCGGTGATTGCACCAGCTATGAAATTAACCAAGTTCATCAAATTCACTGCTAGAAATCCTCGCGGAAACTGGTTTATATAGATGTTAGCCGGCCCGATAGACAAGTGGAGTCTTTTAATAAAAAAATGGGGTAGTTCATTAAATTCTCTTAATTTCCATTCTGCCCAAGGGGTGTATTGTCTCAAACCGAGAATCGAGCTAGGATTTGACTTGTATTCGTTAAAGTAACGATAAAAATAAAGCAAAACAAAATATATTACAATGAAAGGACAAAGAATTAGATTTATGATAGCAGCCATTCTAAATCTTGATGATAATTCGGTCGCTAGTTTATTGCGATTAAAGTCTTTCAATATTTTGGGATCGATCTGGCCCTGTTGATTAAAAACAAAGTTAATAATGCATAATTTCAAGTTCCATTCCAACGTTTTAGTAAGCACAGATTTCGCTGATAGCACATTCTTAAACTTCGAGAATACAGGAACATTGACTGACAAGTCCAAAACATCTTTATTCACCAATGCGATCATGTAATTCTCCTTTCTCATAATGCGATTAGCAATATCATGAGCATTAAGTCTTACTTTCGAACTTAGATCACTTAAGAAAATGTTATTCTTATTCCTGTTAGAAGAAGTAAGGCTATTATAATCCTTTAAATGCATTAGCCTTTCAACTATGACAGTCCATGAGATAGTCATTAATTCGTTGTCGGAGACTCCGAGTAGTTGCTGATAAAAGTTTCTTACTTCCCGTAATTTATACCTTAAATTAAAGTAAAGTTGCACAAGCCGCAACAAAATGTAACCTGCAAAGCCTGTCAAAATCAACTTGACAGATAGAGGAACTCTCTTATGCATGTAATCTTTTACTATCAAATCGCTTAGAGTTACTTTTGTGAAGCCCTTATCGGAATGCTTATCACTAAAAAAGTAATCATAATTGATACCCCATTTAAGAAATACCGTGAATGCAAGCGTGAATACTAGAATGAGTAAATCGACCATACGGGACAAAACGATATTGAGAAATCCCTTTCCCCGATAATAATAATATACGTCAATCAAAAATTCATCCATATTGGTAATATTAGCCCACAAATAAAGAGCCCGCTCTTTTGGGGGGATGACGAATTGTCGTCTTGACGTACGATGCAGTTTCTGATACTCCGTTTGTACAGAAGGCTCGAATGTAGAAGGGGGTTTGCGAAACCGTATGGGTATTTGCTCATTGTATAAAGGTAAGCCTTGGGCCTGATTTTTCTTGTCTCGCGAGAAGCGATCGAAAAAGGTTCTTCGAGGGGATCTTACCGTTGTTAGATCCTCATTATCATCCCAGACGTCACCATCACCGCTATAATGAGATTGTTTCATGTCCCAGTGCACTCGACCTGCTTCGCTATCAGATTGTTCCATCTTCGCCTTAGCAAATTTTGATGCCTGTTCCTCATCGTATGCATACGGTAACATGGGTGATGGTGGAGAAGATAAGGACAGAGATAAGTCCAGGTCGGATTCTGAATCCAAGTACGTCGTCCTGTTTCGATCGTTGTTACCAGTACTATGAACCATTCCTCCTTCATTATTTGACTTCAAGGTTTCCTTATTTGCCCTATACGAGGCGCCACCACTGTCTTCTTCCTCCTGCTGGTATTCAGCTTCTGGATCATAGTACTCATAGTTATCCTGGATTTGATTGTAGACAGAATGAAGCCCAAATACACGCGATAGGAATGTCTCGCCATTGTTGTTGTCATTGCTTTCAGCCATCTTCCTGTCAATCCGCCGATAAGCTATAAACTTCAAACGTCATTAGTGATTAGTGTTACACGTTATCAATCACGTTATCAATCACGTGATATAAACCACTTCTTCGAAATGTCGTACTTTTATACTAACAATAATGTCGCAAAGCACCCCCATTTCGAAGAGTAGAATGGGGGATCCTACAGGGTGGGGCGAGGAAAGAATCTATCCGACACTTCGGAGAAACCAGGCGACAAAAGAACCTGACACGCGACATTTATCTGGTAAGCACACAGAATCACACGTTTTCAGCTTGAGTACCACTCTCTTTCTAGGAAGGGACCCACAAGAAGCAGCCAGAGGCTTTGCGTGAAAAAGTGGATAGGGATAAATGTACACAAAACACGATTCTAATAATGCAGGCCTGCGAAATTTCTGTTGTACTTCTTATACTGTCTTGTAACATAAGTCCCATAGAGCACCTTCCGATTTCAAGGGGGGGTAGAGGTGAATAAGGAGAAACACTAACACAATGGGGGATTCAAGTTTTTCTTTTCAAGTTATCTGCTTATATTCTCTTTTTGTTGAGTAGAAAAGAAGGCATTTCAGAGCTAGCTCGTCATTCGTAGCTCGCGCGTTGAGTAAACTATTCACGTTAATGTATAATATGAAATGTATAACAGCGCCTGAAATAGAAGATTGGACTAAAATGTGAAGAAAATAAATTTACACTATCAGTCGTACATAAAAAATTGTAGTTTGCAGTTTTTATCTTCCATTGAACCAAAAAAATTCATTGCTGCGAAACACAGCTCCCTATAAACGACTTTCACACATCAGAATCTTGCGGATAGTATTATCATTTAGAATGATACTAAAAGGTAGAGAAAATCACACAGGCTAGGTCCATTAAATCTCTAAGGAACCCATTTTCTACTAAGCTTTCTCTGCAATAGACTCAACTACTAATACTTATCACAGGGTAGGCGTACTTTTCCGTCCTTCTTTACTGTAAATATTGACAAACACGGCATTTGTTTTGGTGGCAGGAGCTTGTCATCGTAAGTAGCTGAGCTAGGACTATACTAGAGCACATTTTTCATGAACCACCTGCTGTCCACATCAGCAAACTTACAAAAAGGTGGTAAAAAACCCCCCAGTAGAAAAGAATATGAAAGAGGGTTCAACATAGATTTCAAGACATGCACCTCTCAGAATGATAGCTAGTTGAAATCCAGTAAAAGTTACCAAGACGATACGCTAGCGAACAAATTTCTTGATTACGGCCACAATATCATGTGCGAAGTTCGGTTTACACAGGTTTCGTTTCATTGGCGATGTTCAGCACTGGGCAACCCCAATGCTACTCTATTCTACTAGGTGCTTACTATTCTGCTAAATTGGTCTTTTCTCTTTTGATGTATTGCTCTACTTGGCTTAATTTGTCGTCCTAAAGCTACACTTGTAAACCTTCCTAAATCTCACATTCTACGACTAATTCAGTTAAGTAGGTACCGCATACAGCAATGGCCTCTTTCCTCAATCACGCGAGGTACCTGTCCAACTCTATTTCCTCTCTGTAATCTAGAGGCAACTCTAGGAAAGAACAAGCTCCTACACTATCTTGCCAAGATCTACAGGAGCATACATAAAAAACTACGTTATTTTATACTCATGCCCTTTTCTTGTCTGCTCGCTTTTGAACTTGCTCGCATGCTCTGCTCTGAGTCCATCAGTGCACGACCGCCTCGACTACACCACTACTGATTCTTCTAAACATCATACAATTCCCAGTATCACTACCACTACACTAACTCACACATTTCCTCTAGTACCTATGAACTTATATGCAACAGATACTTCGCTCATCTACCATCTAGGACTAAGTATCCTGAAATGATCTACCCTCCGCCGCCATCGCGTTTTGCACGTATTCCTGTCTCGCAAAGGCCTTCTACATTCCAGAAGCGTCCTATTTTTCTATTAATAGGCGCATCTGATGCATCAACAGGTGTCTTCATATAAACACTGAGGAATATGAAAGCGTGTCGCAACCAAATGAATGAACATAGCCATTACTGAATAGGCTTTTTATTGTTTTTTTAGAGCAAAGAACAAGTATTGGTTGGCGGTTAGCATAGTTTTTTTTTTTATATATTTCATTATCAGCTTTCAGTGATTCTTAGTTGTCAACAGACAGTTTAAGGAACGTCGAATTCTCTATCACGGTGAATCAAGTGATTTCTTTTTAAAGAGATCATAGAATAACAGGGCTGGAGTTAGAGAAAGGGCTGACTGGGCAAAACAGCAAATACAGGTTAGAAGACAGACATTAGGACAATAGAAGAAGAACATAAGAAAGTATTGGTTGACGTAAAATCAAGGACCAGCATAGACGGAAACAAGGCATAAAGTGTAAATTGTACAACAAGCGAGTCCGATAATACAAAATGGCACAGAGAGACTTGACGTTCAACTCTCCAAATGTGATGAGTAATCTGGACGACACAGACGACAACAGCCAGATTCATCGAGAGAATCCCTTTGCTTCCGTGGACGATGAGTCAGGATCTTTTGGCTCGCTGAATAGACGGACCTCGTCTGTGAACCTGGATCCACTCTCTCCAGGGCAGAACTACGGTAACAACTATGGAAACTACGATAATTTTAAGGGGTACTACGCGCAGAATGGTAACGGGACCACGTCGCATTTACTCTCTAATGAATCCTCTTCAGTTGATATTATTGAGGGAGGATCGTCGTCGAGACACCAGAATTTACCTCCTCTGACGAGTAATGTCAGTTTGGCACAAAATATACAAGTTCCTCCTGAATACGATAGATATCCGTCGATGATAGGCTCCAGAGCTGTTTCCTACACATCTTTATCGTCTCATTTCAATCAGAATAAGGAGAAGTCCTCCGAGGACTCGTCCTCGGGTTCCAACAATACATCAAATCCCTTTTTGATCGCTTCAGATTTTTCCCTATTTGGTGGATATCCAGCTCTGTCATTTCCTTTACATATAGACGAGAAGGAGCCCGATGATTATATACATAATCCAGATCCAATCGCTGATGCTAAGTATGATAAAAATCGTTTTTATTATGACTTGAAGAACATGGATAGAAGATCCCTCGCAGGTTTCTTCGCTTTCATCTTTCTTTTTATTGTGGGAGGGGTTATTTTTGTTTTAATTCCAGCATTGACATATTCCGGTGTCACATACCATGCGACTCCCGAATCATACGAAATATTGACTAAATACCATTATCCATTGTTATCTGCTATAAGGACAAATTTGGTTGATCCAGATACACCAAGTGAGTACTATTACAAGGAGTCTCGTACGGGTGACAAATGGAGATTGGTATTCTCTGACGAATTTGCCGCTGAAGGCAGAACTTTTTACCCTGGTGATGATCAGTTCTTTACTGCGGTTGATCTCAATTATGCAGCTACTAATGATTTGGAATGGTATGATCCAGATGCCGCTACGACCGCGAAAGGTACATTGAATTTAAGGATGGATGCCTTTAAGAATCGTGGATGTTTTTACCGATCAGGCATGGTTCAGAGTTGGAATAAACTCTGTTTCACTCAAGGTTACATTGAATTTTCTGCAAGGCTACCAAATTATGGTAATGTTCCAGGTTTATGGCCAGGTTTATGGACTATGGGTAACTTAGGAAGACCTGGCTATATGGCATCAACCGAAGGTGTGTGGCCTTATACTTATGAAGAATGTGATGCGGGTATTACAGCAAATCAGTCCTCACCGGATGGTATTTCGTATTTACCAGGACAGAAGTTGAATTCTTGTACCTGTAAAGGTGAATCACATCCAAACCCTGGTGTAGGAAGGGGAGCTCCTGAAATTGATGCTATTGAAGCCGAGTTCGATAGTTCTAACAGAGGTGTTGCATCTCAGTCGATGCAAGTTGCACCTTTTGATATCTGGTACATGCCAGACTACAACTTTATGCAAATCCATAATAAGTCAGTCACCACAGTTAATACTTATGCGGGTGGGCCTATTCAGCAGGCGGTGAGTGCTACTACAACTTTAAATTATACATGGTATGAATTTGGAGTGGCGGATTCGAAACGACAGTTCCAGAGGTATGGATTTGAATACCTAAATGATGAGGATACTGGTTACTTGACCTTCTACGTTGGAGAAGATCCTACCATGACGATTCATAACTATGCGTTAGGCCCCAATGGTAATATTGGTCGAAGATACATTTCCAAGGAACCTATGTCCATGGTTATGAATTTGGGTATATCCAATAGTTGGGCTTACATTGACTGGCCTTCAATTAACTTTCCAGTGACATTTTCCATTGACTACGTTAGAATATATCAACCAGAGGATTCAATCAACCTTACGTGTGATCCTGATGATTTCCCAACCTATGATTACATTCAAGATCATCTCAACGCCTATATGAATGTCAACCTCACAACTTGGGAACTTGCGGGTTATACATTCCCAAAGAACAAATTAGTCAACAACTGTTCGTAGATTTTGTATTTGTAATTTAGTTATAAACTCCGTAATCAGAAGAAAATAAATGCAGGTGCTATTTATATTTACCAAAGCATACAGAGGCATTCACTCCACCGAAGCCAAAAGAATTAGATAACGCGTAATTAACGTTTTTCTCTATGCTGACGTGGGGCACATAATCAAATTTCAGGTAACTGTCTGTATCGTCTTCCGTGTGTCCCCCTAAGTTTTCCAAGTTAAGTGTTGGTGGGATCTTACCATTCTTGATTGCCATGACAGTGAAAATCAGCTCAACAGCACCACCTGCTCCTAAAAGGTGGCCCATCGAAGACTTGACTGAAGATATAGAGAGATTGTTGTTGCACTTGAAGAGAGAATTGATAGCATTATTTTCAGCCCTATCACCGATTACTGTCGATGTGGCATGAGCGTTTATGTAGTCGACATCCAGGGGATTTACGTTAGCAAACTTAAGTGCCATTTCCATTGCCCTGTAGGCACCGTCACCATCAACTTTCGGAGCAGTTATATGGCTCGCGTCTCCAGAGAGTCCATATCCTAACACCTCTGAGTAGATATCAGAATCCTTTAAGCCTCGGCGAAGTGCATGGTCAAGGCTTTCTAATATTAAGATACCGCAACCTTCAGATAAAACAAAACCATTCCTGTCTTTATCAAATGGTCTACTGGCTTTTACTGGTTCGTCGTTAAAACTAGTGACGACTGATCTGGCTCTAGCAAATCCAGCTAAAGCAAGAGGGTGTATAGAAGCTTCTGTTCCACCTGCAACCATGACTTCGGCATAACCATTTCTTATAAAATTGTAAGCATCTCCAACTGCATGAAGACCAGTTGCACAAGCAGTTGAGACCGCATGATTCGGTCCCTCAAGACCGTATTTGATAGATATGTTTCCTGCTGCCATGTTTGCAAGAATTTTGGGGATAAAGAGAGGTTGAACTTTTCGATATCCATTGGAATTGTAATTAACAGCATTCTCGTATATATCTTGAAAAGATCCAATGCCACTTCCGACTGCTATTCCTGTGCGCCTCTTCTCTTCCAGTGTTCTGGGAAGCCATTTTGCATCATTCAATGCTTCTTGGGAAGCAACAATACCATACTGAGAAAATAGAGCTAACCTTCTTGCTTCACCGGCATCCATATGCTCCTCCACATTCCATTTACCCTCCTTAATACTGCCGCTAGGTACTTTTCCAATTACTTTCGATGGTATACTATTCCATCCACTCTCTTCATAATCAGGTAGCGATGTGGTAGAAATAAGGCCACTTCTGCTTGATAAAATGTTATTCCAGTTGACCTTGGAGCCCACACCTAATGGAGTAACTAGACCTATTCCAGTTATGACCACCCTATTAGACATTTTAGCCTGTTTTATGATCACTCTTCTCAACAAAGAGACACTAGCATTTTGTGAGTATTATGAAAAATTACAAAATTTGCGACAAAAGCTAATGATCCAGACATTCTCTATTATGGAGGGCTCGTAAAAAATTCTATATAAGTTTGAAGCCTCTTCTCATCTGCTACAATAAAGTTATTTACATTGTTAGCAATTGTGATCGGAAGTTTTAAAGTATTACAAAGTTGAACCCACTTATCAAAGTCATTTTGCGTGGACTCCTCGATTTCTGCAGAATATGAACTGCTATGCCTGGGGAGTTGAGATGCTTCTTTCTTTAGATAATTTTCAAGCCATCGTTTCTTAAGGTTTATGTTTGAGCTGACAACATCTTTGTTCTTCGTCTCATACTCTGAATAGTCCTTTAACAATATTTTAAACAAAAGAAAACAGTCTTCTATTTCCTTTGTGGACATATCAAAATCAATATCTTTCTTATACTTGGCATAAAATACAGAAAAGAAAGATTTTCGAACATGTTTTTTATACTTTTGAAGCCACTTGAAGCATAATTGAACCAGTGAAGGATATAGTGCACTCTCCGACTCATCCTCATCACGCTCACTTTGTAGTCTACACCATTCATTGAAGAAATTCTCTCTGTCTGCCTCATTGACAGAATAGTAACTTGAATGAACCAGAAATTGAGGGAGCAACTCCTCTTCCACAAAAAACCATGGATCATGAAGGGAAATTTTGTCCTTAAAAGAGTCTAAAAGCGCAAAAAAATCTTCTTTAGAAGAGCTATGTCCCTCATCTGTTTCAGAAACTGAAAGATCAAGGTCACCGTTATCATAATTAACACTAGAGCTTTCATCCAGTTCCCAATGTGCTGCTTGGTCTATGTGTTCCACCCCACCGTCTTTCATAGAAAAGTCGGAATGACCAGGCTCGAAAGTATTCTCTTGCCTCACATCATCAAATTCCTCAACAGGAGAACCTTCACTATCTGATTCGCTTGAATAATCTAGCATAAGGGAGCCTCTTTGAGGCTGCGCAGACTTTTCAGCTACCGCAAACCCAGCATCTCGGACATAACTTTTGAGCTCTTCCTCGGTGACGGCATATTTTTTCTGTAACTCTTCTGGATCATTCTCTATACTAGAGGCATCACTGTCGTCTCGTGCATTAGTTTCATTCTCGATGTCATTCACAACATCGGACGTTTCGCCCTCGACATTGTCATCCTTGCTCTCAACGTAGAAGTCATCTAGTCCCTTCAAACAATTAGCTCGACTCATTAATAAGGCTACATCGTCAAAGTTGATTCCTTGAATAAAAATCTCCTGGTCTATCTCAGGAAAGGCCCCAAAAAGATCTGCAAGTTGCCAATAGGATGTCTTTGATTCTTTGTCAAAATAAAAATGAATACCCTCAGATGTCACCACTAGGAACCACTCGCCGTAGTTTATCTTCTGCTTCCATTTGGGCTTCCCAACCTTCATCTTACTTCAACTCTTCTCCATAATATATTCATGGCACCCATCGTAGCCTTGCACCATAAATCCCAGAATGTGTAGAATCACGTGAATTAATTTAAAATAGTCTTACAATATCTATCTAGCTAACTAGGGTGCTAACGGACATCTTTAGCTTGTTATTCTCTCGCTTTTGATAGTCCTTTTCATCATTGTCGTCTTTGTTTTTCTCTACAGTTGGCAAATTCAGTTCGTCATCCAGAGCCTCGTGGTCGTCATCTCGATGATCATCCTCCAAAAAAGTTTTCTCTTCCTCTACCGATTTAATCTCTTCATGCTTACTGGTGCTGAGCTCCTTATTTCGTTTAAGTACTTTTCGTATTCTACTTACTGCTAGTTCTGAGCCCTCATGGAGATTCTTTGCATGTCGAAGTAACAAATCTCTTCGTGAGAATGGCCTGCCGCATATACCACAGTTGAACGGTTTCAAGCGATTGTGTGTCAGCAAAGTGTGTCTTGTCAAATGTTCTTCTCTGGTAAATGCCCTGTTGCATAACTTGCAATTGAAGACTCGCGAGTTTCCTGCTGCTGTCTTGGTTCCATATGCTGCTGTACGTGCTTCTGCCGTTCTGCCGTCTTCTTTTTCTTCGTCTGCTACGGCCATCTACTTTATATACCTATTTTCTTTCTTCGTTGTTGATCAAATTATAATGCTTACTTCTTTTCTACCTTCTTTAGGGGTCTTTTACATCTGCTATGCTTGATATATCTCCTTTTTCATTTGCTTAGGAATGGCCCATTCTTGAATCATGGAGATTACATCCTGCATATACCCCAAAAGAGGGCAACTTTTGTGTAAGTTGATCCTGTCGCTCCCCGCAAAAAAACACTTCCCCATACCACGACATTGCTCATGTGGCCCCAAAGAAAAGAACAACTAAAGTACGACATAATAACCATCAACGCGACATTACTGACGTGATACATTACTTATCTAAAATAGTAGCTATATGTGAACCAAATCCTTCTTAAAATAGAGTGCTTAGCGGGCTCTTCTATGGAGACGGTATTAAGGTCATTCAAATCCGATATCCAAGAGGATTTGATCTGAGAAGGAATCAACATGACCGAATGTAGCTGTAGGTTTATTATTTCAATAAAAATTTCGCCCACTTTTGCATTCGTCTGAGGTTGGGATATAAGTTTTTCAATGGAGTTAAGAGACTTGAGACAAATGAAGTTGACTTGTTTGCCGTTGATGACAAGGGGTTTAGAAGATTTGTCGACAAGGAAATGATAGGCGCGAAACAAAATGTAAAGAGAGGGGCTCAAAGAGACAGCGCCGAAAAGAAGTTGCTGCGACTTGAGCATCTTATCAATACCGCTGACCATAATTGCGCCGTCAACCTTTGCTTTTTGTATTTGAATTAGGATAGCCCGAATTAAAGAACCCTTGGCAAGCGACTTTAAAGGGTGCCTTAAATCCTGCTCGTAATTAGACATGAGCATTGTTAGGTTTCCTTCTTGGATTGCCTCGTGTATTTCGCGGGTCATTCGAGCACTTTCTTCGTGATTGTAGTCAGCTACGTAATCAACGACCATTCTCTCTAGCGAGTCTAGGTCTGATTGTAAAGAATCCTTACTTATGATACCTACTTTCTGAAAGTTCTCGTCATTACGCAAGATACTAAGCATATTCTTAATTGGCTGAAGAACCCAGTTTTTTCCAAAGCCTACGACGGTATCGACAAAGTTATACTTTATCCACTTCGCTATGTTATAGCGGTTTTCGTAAATGTTCTTCGACCCCGAAGGACCATACATAACCAATAAGAAAGCTAATGGCCAGTATCTCACGACAAAGGAAGGACGAGTATCGAAATAAGCGTTGACATTATCAAGAATTGAACAAATTCTGGTTCTTGTCGAGAGGCTGGTAGAGCCATCTGTTTCAAATACTGAAAGGTTCTTTAACAACGTATTTCCCTCGGTATTCTGTACTCCAACTATATCCTCGCCCCGTGGAAGACTTGAGATAATTACTCCAAGCTTCTCACAATGAATGTCAATTTCTTTTTCCAAAATTCTGATCTTATTCCTAATTTCTCTGTTGATGATGTCAACCGGTGCTTGCACTAAAAGACGAAGCCTTGAAAATCCCCCATGGTCCAACTGATAGAATGAAAAAGATGGAACAGTCTTCATCATGTTCAATACAGTCCTAGTACTTGAGGACCAAAGCAATCTTGCATCCGTCATCACATCGAAGCTATGAGCATCCTGAAATAACTCCAAGGAATTTTTCACTATGATTTCCGCCAATTCGTAAATTTTTATGGGTAAACTTTGTAACCAATAGACAAACTTAGAGATGTAAGAGTCCTGAAGTTCTCGCCAGTATGTAAGCTGAGTTTTGTAACTGATAGCGTCAACTATCAAAGAATTCGACTTCTTAAAATACAAGATCAAAAGGAAGTACGAGTTAATTAGTTCATTTAATGCATTGGTGGCATTATGGTATGATTCATCTGTTACAAGCTCAGTCTTAGGAGGTGTAAGATTGTTCCATCTGCTAGCAATAGTGCTGAGTTGCTTGTCACTAACATCCAATGTTGCTGAAGTCTTATTTCCTCCAACCATGTAATACAAATCCTGGAATATGACTTGCAATTCCTTCAAATGGCTATCCTCTTTTCTGTCATCTGGAAGACCCTCCAATGTTGGCAACAAGGTAGTTGAAAGGTGCTCATCCGCAGTCTTGTTCAACCTTGATAATGCCTTCAACAACTCAATTGCAATAGTATTAGTACTGCTTATTTCTTGAAGTATGTTTTTTCTACCTGAAAGTACTTCGGACATTCTTGGGCTGTGCTTGATCTGTTCCTGATCTATACTTAACCTCTAGCTTCGTCTTTATCGATATCTATTCCAGCTAAATCTTCAATGACACAAAACTACAACAACCAAAATCAGGCTTTTAATCGCTACATGATTTATTATACGAATACTTAAGAATGGCATGTTTTAAGCTCTATGAACTGCGTTATGAGACCGCTAGTCACTATCATCAGGCTTGTCTAAAACACCAGAGATCTTAATGAGCTCTTCTATCTCTTCCGCCGACCAAATCTTCTTAATTACTTTCTTTTGAGAAGAGGAGTAAGATAAAGTAGCAAACTCCACCTTGTCGCTATTCATGTTAGAACTATCCATGGTCTTAGATAGAACTTTGATAGCAAGATCGCAGGCCTCCCTCAAAGAGATATCATCTTTATAATCCTTCTTCAACAAAGTTTGTGAGGCGGAATTGTTTGCCCCTACACTGGTAGCTTTCCAGCCAGAGTAATTTCCAGAGGGATTCGAAGTAAATAACTGAAATTGATACTTGTCATCGTAGCCAGCATACAAGAACGATACCCCAAACGGTCTCAAACCACCATGCTGGGTATAGCCTTGCTTAATATCACAGACTCTTCTTATCAAGGTCTCACAAGGAATCTGTACGTTATAGTTCTTCAAGTATTGTTGGGCATAAACTCTTGCACTGTTTACCAAAATTGATGCATCGGCCGTCATCCCTGCCACTGCACACATCATATTCTCATTCAAGATGTATAATTTCTCTGCTGCCCCATCATCATCTAGAAGCTTTGAAGTGAATTTCTTCTCACATGCCAATACAACTCCATCTGTGGATAATATACCAATGGCCGTACCTGCCTGCGATATCGCTTCTTGAGCATATTCCACCTGATATAACCGTCCTTCCGGTGAGAAAATCGTAGTTCTGGAATCGTATCTTCTAGACATATCTCCTATGCTTTTCTTTCGTTCTACCTATTGAGATTGTCCGAATTATTCCTTCCAAAGATCGAGTAGATGGTTGAAGCGGTGGCGATGAAATCTTGAAGTTCTTAATCCTGTATATAAGTTATTACTACTATTAGGATCAGGTTCACGGTATAACATTAAGGTTACACCAGAAGGAACAAAACGTGAATATACTGGCCAAAAAATCCAGTTGGAAGCTTTCGGAGAAGCTTTTTGAATGAAGATTTTTATCAGCACTCTTAATGTTCCCATAGGCTATCAAACACCGAGGTTTCCGTCACTCTACTGGCCCTTGGGGCCAACGAGTTCGAGTTTCCAAAGGCTGTACTTGTACTACTCGGGGGATATATGGCGCTACACGGTGTATTGGGCCTTAATATTGTTTGCGGGGCTATACTTGGTTGTTGGAATACTAGCTATGATGAATGGTTTGTTGCATCGATATAGGCATGGGATGAAGATTTTTAGATACACAGTAATGGGAAAGATTGTGCTCATTTTTGCATATGTGGCTATTGGAATGGCGCAAGGTTTTCTCTGTGGTGCTATTATTGGGTTGATCTTACAAGCAATCTATAAGGCTGGATCCTTGAGTATGAGCACTTGGATACCTTTCTGCTGGGCTATTGCTATGGTCCTTTTTAACGTAGCTACACTGTATCATAACTTTCTGTTTTCACTTTAATTAATTGCATTTGCTGCTGTTCTTGTATGATAAAGAAATGCTAGTTAAGCTTTATTGATTATACTATGTTGGTTTTCCGACCAATCAGTTTAACTAATAAAGCTGGTAGCTAACAGCACTTACTAAGAGCATCAGTTTACAGGTTACACTTTATAGATTATATGCGTAAAATATCTTTACTACGGTAGTAATTTTTTTTTCCATGAAATTTAATTTACTAGTTCTTTAAAAAAGTTGAGAACTGCTCGCGTAGATTCTATTACCATTAATGTCGTTATAAGCATGCAATTGAATGCTGTTGATATCGATTTCTTAAGAATTGGGGAGTTATCTTATAGCTTTAATAAGAGCTACAGGAATGATGATAGTCTTTCATGCGAAATTGCCCTCAAGTGTGCTCAAAGTGCATTGGAGTTGGCAGTGAAATACAAAGTTTTGAACCAGGATTACGATGAAATGAAAAATTATTTGTTTCAGAAAACCTCCCAGCTAGAGACTTCGGATTACTTTCTCGATTTCACAGAGTCTGCTCTTGCAACATCAAACTTAGAAGAGGTGTTGAATAAGTCACTAACGAAGGACGAGTTACTTGATAATTTAAAGGCTCTCGTAATTCGCTATATAATGGAAGGCAGATACATGGAAGCACATGAAGTCATACACAGGGACTATGACATCTTACATTTTCTGTCTATCAACAGGGACTTAGATAAGCTTAATGAGAACAGGTTTTTTGAGTTCATGTTTTATAGATATGCAGCTAGCTTGTATCATCTAGTGTGGTTCCCAACGATTGATGACTCGGATTTAGTGAATGAAAGTGGTGATAGCAGCTCCCTTCACATTTTAGATTCAATAATATCCAAAGTTGACTTATATTATAAGAAGAACGCTTCGACATTGGAAACATCGAAAGTTTTGAAGGAAGTACATTATTACTGGATGATAAAATGGCTCCTGTTGTTTGTACAACTCAAGTTCTGTGAATTTAATGCCTATTTAAAAAATTTTAATGAGTTCGCCTATGATGAAGAAAATGGATCAATTGCATTGCACGTCTTGAATACTAGTGGCAGAAATATGAGATGCAAGATACTAATATCACTTAAGGTATCTTTGATGATTACGCAACCGTTCAAGAATTTATCATTGTTGAACTATCCATGTGAGAAGGAGGAAGAGAGGGAATTGCAATTCGAGTTTTTTGACGTTGAAGATCTGTTAGAGCAAGAGTTTCACAAATTGTTAATTCCCCTAATCGAGTCTGAATTTTCACTCTTCAAAGAAACATTTAAAAAGTCTTCAACCTCGGCCCGTATTATACTTTCTATGGGTTACATATTTCCGAACGAAGCGCACACGTTTATGAGACAACTAATGCTAATGATGGATTTCAAAGTCTTTCTTATGATACTATCCAGTAGCAGAAAAATCTCACGTCAGCGGATGCTATCAATAATCGGTTCTGAAGAAGACTCCACTTTCAAGGACTTGCTTCTGCTCATATCAATATTAAACTTGGGACAACATGGAATTGGATTCGATGTTGAAAAAGACCTTTTCTATACGTCCAAAGAAAGCTCAGTGGCTTTGGAGGAGAATATTGAAAGCTTACACAATAAGATCAGGGGCGATGCGGTCGCAACTTTTGTTAAAAGCTCGCTTTTTGCACAAGTACTCTCCTCTAGGTAAGGTAAACGATTCTTTGTGCGACGAAAGTCTCTATTTACTGTCAAGAAGATGCTCACAAAGTTTTAATAAAAAAAGACGGCCTTCTAATGGTTTGAACTTGACATTTGATATATCAAATTCAATAGGGCCTTCCTCTATCAATCTTGATAGTAGTAATGCAGAAATCATGAGAAGATAGACTCCACAATCGTTGAAATTTGATTGCTGGTCACATTTCATATGAACAGGCTCAATTTTGGCATTTTGATTGATGAACGAGTTTCCAGCCTTTAATTTGATTATGAACATGTCAAGTAACTTCTTGTAATTTATCAGCTCGTCTATCATAGAATCGTATACATATAG
Source organism: Schwanniomyces etchellsii (assembly GCA_031081805.1). Lineage (NCBI taxonomy): Eukaryota > Fungi > Ascomycota > Pichiomycetes > Serinales > Debaryomycetaceae > Schwanniomyces > Schwanniomyces etchellsii. The sequence continues at coordinate 390,061 of JARYSY010000009.1, forward strand.
GCGATTACTCAATAGGTCCAAGACTGTGAGGATCCAATGATCACCATTGTTGGCAATTTCGAGGTCAATATCCTGGTAATCCTCGATAACATTCATGGGAGCGAAGAGAAATTTAACGTCATGAAGCTCGTTTTTAGGCAATATCAGCTCAACTCCTCCTTCAGAAGGAAAGTAGAGTAAAAGCTGTACTACAGATGGATATAGAAACGAAATTTGGTTAGTAAGCTTCTTACCTTGCAGCTTCAAGAAGCCATCCTTGAATGCATCATATACGAGAGATATGTTGTTATCATTTAACCATTCGTCTGGCAACAAATGCTCCAAATCCGATGCATACAATGAAACTGATCCGAATTGTAAGATTTTGCGATCAGACTTTTGTTTGGTTGTCGCTTTTATAATGTTAGCATATACCGTTTTGATTTCTTTCAACGTAGCAAATGGATTTGTGTTCCGGATACATGTCTTTTTATCCTCCCCAGAAACATTAGCCTCTCTCTCCAATTTTCGCTTCAATGCAGCATTAGCCTTTTTCTCCTGCTTTAATTGCCTCTTTTCTTGCTTCGATAATTTTCTTGAGGGCACTTTTTCAGCTTCCTCTGCCTTTCCTATTTGATCTTCATTTGCATCTTCCATGAAGAGTAGCCAAGGTAACTCCTCAAATCCATTAGTTGCATATATAAGTGAGCCCTTATTAGAGCTCTCGACATGGGTGATAACATACCCCCTATCGTGATCATGTATAATTGTACGCATGGCTTTCAATGCATTGTGTTGCGAGATCTTTAGCTTAAAGCTTCGTCAATAGTAGAATAGGGTTTTTTTTTTTTTTTTTTTCTACTTTTTTTTTCTTGTACTCTCTTGTATTTTCTGCGATCCAGCATGATTCCATCATTATCTGATAAAGCTATCTATAATGATTTTAAGTAGAAACCGCATTTCTTTGATTAGAATCAGGAATGTGGCTTTTAGAAGGCTTAGTATTGCTACCAGGCCTCCAAAGGTAATCCCATATGAGACTGGACAGCCAACACATGAGACTCGGCCCCATTACATTCCTACAGCTGGAAATTTAACTCCTGGAATTAGTGCAACCGAATATTATCTTAGGAGATTAGAAATATCGAAAAGACTTCCAGCAAAATCATTGGTAATTTTAGTAGGGAATTCTGTGCGATACAGTTCGGGGAGTGTGTTTTATGATTTTCAGCAAGATAACGATTTCTACTATTTAACCGGCTGGTTGGAACCAAATTCAGTCGCTATAATTGAAAAACATGCAGATAATGGTAGTGATGAAGATGTTGTTTTCCATATGCTTGTACCTGACAAAAACCGATATGAGGAACTTTGGGAAGGACAACGCCTGGGTGTTAGAGGAGCATATGATTTTTTCAATGCAGATCATGCTGAGGATATTCAAAGGGGGAAGCAGTATTTAACAAATCTTATCCAGAGAAGTGATTACATATATTGGGACGACAAAGAGTCTGGTAAGTCTCTGCCGTTTAAGCTTCCATCGTTTTTCAATTTTTCACGTAAGGAAGAGGAAGCAACTTCATTGCGAAATGCCATTTTGCAATCCAACAAAAAAATTAAACCTCTTTCAAAACTCGTTGCAGAACAGAGAGCCATCAAATCACCAAGTGAAATTCAAGTGATGCATGCTGCTGGGAAGATTTCGAGCAGGGCCATAAATAAAGCAATGGGAAAAGTTGGGTCCGACCAGCCTATAATCACCGAGAAAACTCTAGCAAAATACCTCGAATATCAATTTGTGAAGGGAGGTTGCGATAAACAGGCGTACATACCTGTTGTGGCTAGTGGTGAAAATGCATTGACTATACATTATACTCGAAATGACGATTTGCTATATAAAGATGAAATGGTTTTCATAGATGCTGGAGGAAAATTGGGTGGATATAATGCTGATATATCTCGAACATGGCCGAATTCGAGTGACGGATTTAGTGAACCACAAAGGGAGATATATGAAGTCGTTTTGAATGTCAATAAGAAATGCATAGACTTGTGCTCCGAAGATAACGGATTATCATTGCACAATTTGCACGAGTTCTCAGTCTCAGAATTACACAAAGAGTTAAGAAGAATCTCCGGTTTTGAATTTATCACTTCTGGTCAATTAACCAGAGATTTGTATCCACATTATATAGGCCATCATTTGGGCCTTGACTTGCATGACGTTCCTACGCTTTCAAGAACGCAACGGCTCGTTGAAGGAAACGTAGTTACGATCGAGCCTGGCTTATATATACCTTTCAAGGATGCGTATCCTAAGGCTTATCAGGGCATTGGTGTTAGAGTTGAAGATGACGTCGTCGTTGCTAAGAAGAATAGTCAGATTCTCAATTTGACAAGTGGTTGCGTTAAAGAGGTAAAAGATATAGAACATTTGATCAAAAATGGCGTCACTACACCGGATTTAGAAAAAGAAATGGTAATTTTAGATATTTAAGATATATATCAATATATTTACATAGATCATTTAAGTGCACATCACAATGATGCATCAAAGCTGTTATATTTCATTAACGATTCATATTCAACAAGAGAGAATTTTTAGTCTCACCGTCAGTTCCGTTACCGCTGGGTAAGTATGAAACATTAGGAGAACCTGCAAGAGTTTTGGCAATTTCCTTCGAAGCTTCGAGCCTTCTGATCATCAATAAGCCATCACCTGCTTTGGCTAAAGCCTTGGAAACCGTGTCGGCACTCTCAGCTTCACCTTCCGCTCTAATGACACTTGCTTTTTTCTCTTGTTCAGCTTTTTCCACCAAGTACTTGGCTCTCTCGGCATCCTGTTGAGCAATTTGCTTCTGCTCAACTGCTTTTGTAAATTCTTTGCCGAAGGTCATATGTGTAATGGAAACATCTTCTAACATAATATTGAATTCTTGCGCACGGCGTGATAATTCTTGCCTGATTCTTGCAGATACCACTTCTCTTTGGGTAATGAGCTCAGCTGCATCAAACTGTGCTACAGTAGATTTAAGTATCTCATTTCCGATAGCTGGCAAAACTCTTTCATCATAGTCCAATCCTAAAGACTGATAAATTTTAGGTAACTGCATTACTTGTGGTCTATGAAGAACTCTCAATGTCAATGATACATTCTGCAAATCTTTTGACCCTGTGGTAGTTGCTATAGTCTTGGGTCTCGTCCTTACATCATATATCACAGCTTTCTGCAACCAAGGAACCAAAAAGTGCGTACCTTCTCCAATCACCTGTTGTTGAACACCATTCAACCTGTCAAAAATCACGGCTCTTTTACCTCCCTCAACATCATAGATTGAATATTGAGCCAACGTTATAGCAATACCAGCTGGAATAGCTATCCTGGATATGGTTTCAGCAATTCTTTGAGACATTTTCGATCCTTTACTGAATATACGGAATGGTTCTTAAGAATTCAGTGGCACAAATTGTCTCAATCGAACGAACCTGCAAATTTGAGAAACTTTACAAGTTTTACATGTTAGATTCGCAATGGAAAGCACGAGAGGCGCCAAAAACGTACTAGAAGACTATAGTATTAAAGAACTGGATGCAATGAAATGAGAGTAATATACACAATTTATCTATTAGTTATCAATAAAGTAAACCAAAGTCCAGGCAGCACCTGCGGCTACCGAGCCTATAAGCACCATCTGTATACCTTCGATGACTTTTTTATTCATTGCACATGAATCCCCTAGAGATATTGCACATTTCACGTAGCCAAATATAAATAATGTGATGAGCATGACGATGACCGATATGATCAAGCCTGTACGAACAACATGGGCGAAAAAATATGGTAGCAATGGAATAAAACCTCCGAAAAAATAGGATAAGCCTATGGTTAGAGCCGAAGTAAACTCTCTATCTTCAGCCGGCTGTTCGAGCCCTTTACCGAATCTGATTACAAAGTCAATAAGGTTCTGTGGTTGGGAGTCCAAGTCTTTGAGAAAGGATGCAATGGTCAGTTCAGAGGCCCCCAAATCAATCATAATCTCTGCCGCGTCTTGGTTCACCAGCTCTGGATGCTGGAAAAATCCTATCTTCTCACCTTTTACCTGTGAGTTGTAGTAGTCGGCTTCAGACTTGGCAGCTAAGTATCCACCTAACCCCATCGATATCGCGCCGGATACTAACTCTGCCATTCCTCCTGTAATCACCAACTTAGAGTCTCCCAAGGAAGAAAGACCCGCGGTTAACGCAAAGGGCACAGTAAGTCCATCAGAAAGCCCTATGATTATATCAGACATCACTCGAGGGTCAAATTTGCTAAAGAACCCTCCCTTCACGCTATCGGAGTCATCCTTGGAGTACGCATTATTGGCAGCCTCCATAAGGGCTTCTTCTTGTGCTCTATCCCTTTCATCAGCCGAGCCATATGGCGTTTGATGCTCTGCGAGCCTACTTTCGGCTCTTTCTAATTCTTCATCCGAATTACTTCTTTTAAGAAGACTTCCAATCAGATTTTTAAGCGCTACAAATGACATACCTTTAAGGTCAATAATTTGTTATATCTATATCTTTTGTAAGATCGTCTTCCTAGGTATGTTTCAAAATTCTAGTTTAAAATCAACACTTTTAAACAAATGTACCGCCACTTCTCTCGAACTAAATAAAATTAACAATTGGTTACAACAGAACAAATATATATATTATTACGCCCTTAGCAGAGGGACTGTAAAACCATCTCGATGGCACGTGACAACTATCTCGTGCCGCTGACATATGTCTATGTTTTCATTGGTTGTTATTATTGGGGTATTTAGCGAATCGAGATTCTTTGTGGCACATGGTGCACGGCTTACTCTAGGGGTATTGTGGAACGCCCGAGACCCCGACGCTTACTGCTTCGCGTATTGTCCTAACGGAGTTATAAGCAATACCGAGGCGAACTATTCGCGGAATTGTATGATGTCATGGTGGCGACGTTGGTACAATATCACAAATACAGCTCAGTAGCCAAGGTAACTGCGAGTAGCCACAAAACAAAACAAAGCAAAGTGAGAGAGCCGATAAAAAGCAGAGGCTGAAGAAGCGAAGTAGAAGAAGCGAAGTAGAAGAAACAGAAGTAGAAGAAACAGAAGTAGAAGAAACAGAAGTAGATAAAAGGATATTAGAAGTAAATGAGAACCCGACTTCTCTTTTCACAAGAATACGTAGCGCGCGAGACATTTTCTTGACAGGAATAATCAGTTCTCTTTGGAACCTATGTTGTAGTCAAGCAGAAGTTTGCTTATAATGTGGGCGGTTTTCTTGTCGTGTGGCTCCTTATTTCGGTCTCTGTGATTTTCTTTTTTCTTTCCAGTTCTATTGCGATGCAGGGCTTATCTAAATACAAGTCGAACCAGAGATGAACCATTTCAAGTATGTGTCAACACGAACAATGCGCAGCTCGCAATGCGTATGAAGTTTCTCAGTTGAAATCTGTGGAGCAATCGAGGAGAATCGCGAATCGAAGCCTTTGCGATAACCTCGGCTGTACTTGATTTTCATATTTGTTGTAGCATACGTATCTATCATTCTATCGTACTTCATGAGTAGACTGCAAAACTGCTCGGCATCTGGTCTTGGTTTTGACTCTTAGGACGTCTACTGAAGGTAATCTCGTTCTTTTTTCTCTGCCTTGAGAGATGAGAGAAGACAGAAGGGAACATAAACTAAACGAGCGAAACTTGAGAGCTTTTGATCTAGCAAGATATATAGATGTTACTGTTCTTTGAAAATAACTGAGAGTATGATATCGAGTTCCTAAGTAATGCAGAATAGAGAGCTCTATTTTGTATTTTCGTTCGCACCTTTTTTTTTGCACGTTACAAGTTACAGAAGGCAATCATATGGTACGCAGGTTTTTTTTGTATGTTTTGATACTTATCAGGGCATCTTGCTAAATATTAAATCGTTTAAGGTTGTACATTTAAAATCGTTAGATAAGATCGTACATAAAGTACCTACAATAGATACAATAGGCTTATGGCTAATTCGGAAGCACTGGGTTGGTTTAGCCTCTGGGGGAGAAACGATAAGAAGGAAGAGGATGCAGTGATTATGGAAGAAGGTGATAACAAGAAGCTTCAAAAGGAGGAAAATGATACGAGCCGTGAAGCCTTTTTTGCTACTGGCCAAGAACCTGATACACGAGACACGGAAACCAGACAATCATTGAAAAGAAGTAGTAATGCGAGTAACAAAGATGCTGCAGAGAATAAAAGAACAAAGCAGCGTGCGAATAGTAGCTATTCAATTCATGCAGCAACGAGTTGGCTCAATTGGCTGGGAAGAGGGAGATCCGTGGCGTTAGATTCTGGCGATGAGAGTCATGGAAATGAAGGAGCTCCAGATCCACACAAGCAGGAGCCTGAAGACGATACAGAAGATGATAACCTTTTCCTAGAGGAGAACGGAGATGAGATTGAAGACGTAATGCATGGTACAAGCGGTAAAGATAGAATACAGAAAAAATCATCGACTTGGACCTTTTGGAATGGTACGAATAACAATAAGAGCAACAGCAGTAGTAATAGTGTACTTTCCCTGGGTGAAAAAGGCACGAAGGATAACGCACAAAGGCATAATTCAAAAGAAAAGTTCAAGGAGAACCTAAAACTTACCAATACTCTACTCCAATCAGACACCTCATTTCCTTCAAAGAAGGCTCTTCAAGATCTCTCTATGAAGACAAGGACCGCAAATACGAAGGAGATGTCACCTCCATCGTCATCAGAGCAAGACGATAGTGCCATATTGTATAAGCCACACGATAAAAGTTCGCAGTTCAATAAAATCAACACTCACAAGAACGAAAATCTTAGAGAAAACGTAATTGTGCCTGATTGGGAGCTGTGTTTACCTGAAAAAACATCTATTGTATCTGACTCCATATTTGGAAACACCGCTACTAGCAGCTCCAATAAATCTGAATTCATAAATTGGAAGAAGATTCTCAGTCAAGTATCTTCCAAATTAGGATTCAATCCGTCTACACTTAGTTCCGAAAATGAATCATCTGTGAAGAGTGGGGCAAAAAAAGGCGACTTGCATGAATCTCATCTGCTGGAGTCACTTAACGATAGACATTATGGACTCTATGGGGAATGCTTGAGAAAATTACCCCAAACCAAAAGGGCATGTTTGCCTAATTATGACAAATTTTATCTAGAGGATAACTCTGTCTCTCAGTCTCCAGAGGATGAAGAAGCTGCAGATGACCCTAACTCGATCTCTGTTTCAAATGATCTACTGGGCAATCTACTCATAAATGAAGGTCTATACAATGAGCAGCCAGGAATTTTAAAATCTTCAGATATCGTGTCGAGAAAGGCTGGTCCCCTTAAAAAGATAAAAAAAATTCTTATAATCGGTGTTCATGGATTTTTTCCTACTAGAATGATAAGGCCCCTTATTGGGTCTCCGAAGGGCACTTCATCTAAGTTTGCAAACGAGGCAGAAAAGGCCATGATAAGATATTGTTTTGAAAATAATCTAATTGATGAGAATGAGAATCATGTTAGAATCCAGAAAATTGCATTGGAGAAGGAAGGAAAAATATTTGACAGAGTCAGGTTTTTTACTGATATCCTTGAAAAATGGAAAGCGGAATTAAACGATGCAGATTTCATCTTTATAGCTGCTCATTCTCAGGGATGTGTTGTTTCCATTATTCTCTTATCTCAATTGATAAAAAAAGGAATTCTAGAAAATCCATTGAGGAAAAGAATCGGGATCTTGTGTATGGCAGGTGTCAATAATGGGCCTTTCTACGGAGTGGATAAGTCACTTTTTATGAAAGCTTACTCTGCAATTGAGCACGAATCTCTACTAGAATTGTTCGAACTCACCAAATTTTCAAGTCCTCAATCCTTAGTTTATAAAGATAGCATTCAGACCATTATTCGGTGCAACGTTAAAGTTTGTTTTATTGGCTCAATTAATGATCAGCTAGTACCCCTATATTCTGCACTAGCTTCACACATCTATCACCCGAATATATACAGGGCCTGCTATATTGACCATTCGTCCCAAACTCCCCTTTTTATTCAGAAGTTAGTGTCTATTTGCTGTCAATTACAGAACTTGGGTTATTTTGATAATAACGTCTTGAAAGAGCTCAGTACGGCCCTTGCAGGGCCACTCACCGGTGGAGGGCATTCAAAGATTTATAACGATGGAAAAGTATATGATTTGGGTATAAAATTTGTTTTAGATACTGAGGATATCATTGTTGCCCCTAACAATGCGTACTCTTCGAATGATGAAACTCTGAATACTAATAATGCATTTGCGTCATCCGTCATCAAAAGCTTGCCTCCCGCTAATATTGTTTATTTGCGTGAATTCAATATTAGCAAAGTCGGCACGAACGCTTTCGTCTTGCCCTGGTGTTTGCGTGGACTCATTTTTAACATTGAAAAGAATTGGCCAAATAATAACAAGCTTATAAGCGTATCCCATGGAAGCGAAATCGGACGAAACGGTTATGACGAAATAAAGGAACTTTATGAACTATTTGAAAATTGGAAACCGGAGACTAAAATACTCAAAGACTTAAAGTTTAGGCTCAGTGGTTTACGACTTTCTAAGCTTTAACTTATTTAATTAGATGTATCAATTTACAATATTCGATTTCTTGTGTAATGAGAATGAAATTCTGTAGATAAGCGTGCACCAAAATGTCCTCGATCTTCGATTTCTTCAATACGAGATTAGGTGATAATAGCACTTTACAGTTGTAAATGTCAAGTGAGCCGGGAAATTTGATAGCTAGTGATCTGTCGGATCCAGCAGGCTCAATTTCCCCGAATAAAAATAAAGAAAATGAATCCGGATCCAGAACAAAGTTTACTTTTAAGGATGGGTCGCTGCTCATAAAAAGGCTTTTTTCTCCTAGAAGTAAACCCAAAGTTCCGCTAGACACGTCTTATTCTTTTAACGATGAACCTGACAAAAGGTCGGAAGATGATGCTGTGGTCAATAAAGTAATGGAGGAGGAAAGAATAAATTCAATATCTGATGAAACAGATGAAGAAAATATAAAAGACAACAATGGTCATATCGGCCAGGAAAGTCTAGAGAACCAAGTTTTCCAGTGGATGGATTTCAAATGTACTTCCTACTTTGATTTTGTGATTAAGCGGTTAAAAGACAAACTTAGTTTACGAGAGGACAAATCTAAATCACAACAATTCCAAGACGAGAAGAAGTTCGACTTTTACATGAAGCATTTGAGAAACTTAAAAGTTACGGAAGGTGGCATAATAAACCTCGAAGGCTGGAAAAGGTCTGAGATAGAAGGATTTATGTCAATGGTGTATGATGGGTTTTCAGTCGGCGATCTTATCAAGAATTCAGCGCGTAAGACAACAAATGACATAGATACTTTTCTTGATATTACTGGGTTGAAAAAGCCTCTATTTGCTCACATTCGTAGGGAAATTTCTCGAACGATTGAAGAGAATAAAAATGAACATACACTAGATTTTTACCTTCCTAATGTTTTCCACGGAATGTCCGATTTTAAGAAGAGCATCGACGACATCAAAAAATCAAAAGATGGATTAGTAGATAAAATTTTAAGCATTAGAATATCACTTGCTTCTTACGATGAAGAGGATTTGATTGATAGTGACATTCTCAAGAGCCTCTTTGATAGAGACTTGACCTTGTCAGCTTTGGAAGATGCGTTTCCGGGTGCCGATATTAAAACATTGAAGCAAATTGCAATCAATCTTGGTTTTGATGAACTTAGTGATCTTACTCCGGGGGAAAGCGAACTCTTGAAAGAATATGCGGACACTTCGGTCGATGTAAGGTCCATAATTGAGGACTTCCCTTTTCGAAGTCTTATTTACGTGGAAAAAAAGCTAGTTGATATTGATCATAATAGAAGACGTACTATTTTTGAAAGTAAAGTTGACGAGCTTGTATACATGGCACAATGGTATTCATCCGATAAATTCGACTCTACAAGAACCACCCGATCGAGGGATAAGGTATTGGCAGAAAAGAGACTGCAAGTACAAACCAAAATGAAATCACGACGGAAGCTAGATGATTATGAGATAGCCGCACGTAAAGCAAGAGCTACTAGAATGCATGAAATGAAGAAAGAGAGACAGAAAAAGAGAGCAGAAATTTCCGAGCTTAGAAAACGGGGTCGTAGAGCCAAAACGAGAGGTCGCAAAAAACTAACATTGGCAGACCAGTTAAACATGGAATCCAAATATTTTCAAAGTGTAACAGGCGATGGTTCTATTATCCGAAGTGGGGAAAAAAGGAAACGCAAACCACATGTTCCAATAACGGTAGATTCAGACTCGAGACCTTTGAAGAGACGAACCGCAAGTAGAAGTATTTCGGAAGAAACTGATTCGGATAGCACTCCCCAGATAAAAAAGGAAGGCGAAGCAATTTCGCTTGTTCCTATCAGAGTGATGAAGGAAACTCCATATTACCCTGAAAGCATTCAAACTGATACTCAAATCCCACTTCATAAGAGACAGCTTTTCACATTTCTTGAAAATGAAGGCTCTAGTGTACCATCAATAGATTTTTGCGAAGAGCTGACCTGTATGCTAAGCTCTCGAGAAGACATTGCGTATGAAGATAAAACCGCTTATGATATAATCTCAAATCATCTCAAGAGGTATACCTCCCTCCCATCTAGCTTCCCACCCTTACTTGTTAATCAAGATGAAACATTAGTCTTGAATAAAATGAATGAGATAAAAATTAGATTTTTATTACATCCTGAGCATATCGAGCTGTATATTCTAGCAGTTCCAAAATCTGATGAGTTAGATCCCGTTGAGGAAATAAAAAAGGTTTTTCAGATTCATTATGGATTATATTTTTCGCATTCAGCTTTTATTAAAGAGGAGATTTTAGGTTTTTGCAAATCATTGGATTCCTCAGTACTGGAAGATGATTTCAGTCAATTCATGAATATAATTGATACTTGGAACTCTTTAATGATTGAATTATGCCCAAGAGATGTAAAATATATAAATCAGGACATCAATGCAAGTGTTAGGTCCTATGTAATTCGACCCATTACCAGGGTCTTGAGAGTGGATCATTATTACAATGAAATACTCTTTCATCCCTCGGAGAAACCGAAAAAAAGAGGACGACCTCGAAAGCATCCCATTAAGTCAGATGTAATGGCTCGAGAGTTGAAAATTGAGAGTTGCAAAAAGCCTAGTAAAATGGATATAGCTTCCCTTTTGAATTCTGTTGACTCATCTATGTCTGAAAAATACGTCTCCACTGATTCAACCTCTCAGAGACCGAATGCATACATCGGAGACTTTGTCATGAGGCTTAAAAGAATGCAAAAGATATCCCGATATACATTACAGCAAATAATGCTTAGAGTTTATGCTCGCGTTGTCTCTGTAAACTCGCGTAAGCTAAGGTCTTACAAAGCATTTACGGCAGAAGTGTATGGCGAATTGCTACCGTCCTTTATAAGTGAAGTGCTAGAGAAGATCGATATACGGCCTAATCAAAAATTCTATGATTTGGGGTCTGGAGTAGGGAATGCGGTATTCCAGGCTGCTTTAGAATTTGGTGCTATCAGTGGTGGTTGCGAACTAATGAAACATGCTTCCAAGTTAACGAGACTACAAGAATTACTTATGCAAAAACATCTTGCAACGTTTGGTATTCAAAAGCTCAATCTAGACTTCGCTCTTGATCAGAGCTTTGTTGACAACGATAGAGTACGTCTGGCCGTTGTGGGCTGTGATGTTTTGTTGGTAAATAATTATTTATTCGATGGGAAGCTAAATGCCTCCGTGGGTAGGCTTCTATATGGCTTGAAGCCTGGTACCGTCATTATAAGTTTAAGAAATTTTATTCTGAAAAGGTATAAAGCTTCTAACGATAAGACGATTTTTGACTATTTAAAGGTCGAGAAGCACGAAATGACAGAACTTTTCTCCGTGAGTTGGACTGCTAACAAAGTTCCTTACTACATTTCAAGAGTTCAAAGAGACATTTGTAAAGAATACTTGAATTAATAATAATACACGTTAGCTAATCTGCAGAAGATTATGTTAAATAAATTTTCAAATATTTATACTATTGTACATTCGCTTTCCTTTTTCTTGAAATATTTCCATTCGTTTGTAGGGGATCATCTTCTTTTCTTGTAGCGTTGGTTGGATCAGGAGTTACTTGATCAGATGCAGGTTCTTGAGATGCAACTCGAGAGCTTGAGCTAGAACCATCACCATGTTTCACTTTTTTCTTCACTGCAGATGGCCCTTCGAATTCCCTTGTCACAGCAAGAAGAAGGGTATTAATTCGCCTTCCTAACTCTTGAGGAGTGCGAGACAACATGAACCAATCAAACTTGAACAAATCACTAGAAATGATATCTTTCTTTATTTTCTCATAGAGATTCTCATTGAAAAGTCCATGCTTGTATACGCAATAGAGTATGAAGCGATCTTCCAGCTTTGAGTAGACCCTCTTAGAATTATTTGGAGGATACTGTATCTTAAGGTCTTCTAAAGGATCTACAACGTTCTTCATCTTAAGCTGTAGCAATTTCTCTTGACTTCTCAATTTTTCAAACTTTTTCTCGCTGCTTTCAATTTGAGAAATATACTTATCATAGCTTTCAATTTCCTTATAAGAGACCCAGAATTTCTTCAGATATCTCTCTACTTCCTCTTTACTCTTATTCCCCATGTTGCGAGCTATCTTCTCATAGGAGTCTCTACCGAATTTCGCAGACCCATGAATGAAGTTTGTAAAATCTCTCTTAGTCCAGCCATGGAAACTTTCCTCGAGTAGTTTATTCTTTAAGATTATTTCTTCATCGGTCAAAGGAATCACCTCATCAATTTTCTTTTGCTCCAAGTCAACACGTTGTTGTCGAGTTAAGTTATCATTCGTTTCGTCTGCCGAGTTTTCTTCATCGCTATCTCCAAAATCCTCAGGAGTAAACCGATAGCCGATCTGCTTTTTGTAAGCTAAAGACTCTCGCTCTAGCAATTCTTTGAGACCTTCGGGAAAAAACTGATGATCTTGAATATTATACTGTTTTGGCTGTTTAAGCTTTTGTTGAACATTTGAGTTTTTATTACTTTTTGATGAAAATGAGCTTAAAACGTCCTTGTAATAGTTGTCGATGGAATATGTTTGTTCTTTCCTTTCACGCTTAGAAGGGTTTATCCATGTGAGTCCAAGGTCGCAGCTATTTTCCTTCTTTGCAAAATTATATCCATTCCATTCATATGAAGAGGAATCAGAAGTGAAATTTTGTAAATCATCTAAGCCTAGCTTATCAAATTTAGCATTCAAAGATGCTGTTTTTTCGGCACCTTTTTTTAGGATCGCATCGATATCATCGTCCAACATAGAAGTGCCATTGTTAGATTCGAACACCTTTTTAACACCATGTTGAATCATTCCTAATAAATCTTCTTTAGAATTTCCTAACGATGCGTTATTGTTAACCTGTCTGCCTTGCTGTATGACCAATTGATCAAGCCTTAGCTTTTGGGCCGCTCTTTCCAAAACTTTTTCCTCTATAGCATTCTCAGTCACAAACCTATAAACTTTAACCTGCTTTTTCTGACCAATCCTATGTGCTCTATCCATTGCTTGTAAATCCGCCTGAGGATTCCAATCTGAATCATATAAAATTACAATATCAGCACTTGTCAAATTGATTCCTAAACCTCCAGCTCTTGTTGTCAATAAAAATATAAATTTATCCAGGTCTGGAGCATTGTATTGATCAATAGCCTCAATACGGTCTTCGTGACTAGTTGATCCGTCAATTCTACAATACGGATATTCTTTAAAATAACAGTAATCCTCTAGAATGTCAAGTAGTCTTGACATCTGAGAAAATATTAGGACTCTTGAGCCCTCACTTCTGAATTTCTTTAGCATCTTATCCAAGATTATCATTTTTCCAGAATTGAAAATAAGATGTTCATCTGTTGTAAAAGGAGGACCTGGTTCAGCACCGTCAAACAAGTATGGGTGATTACAGCATTTTCTGAGCTGCATAACAATATTTAAAAGCCTTGTCTTTCCCTCTCTCTTTCCTACTACCCCATTTACTGCCTCAATATCTTTTTCGAGAAGCTTTTTATACCATTTTATTTGCATTTCTGTCATTCCAATATAGATATTGGTCTCTATTTTCGGAAGTAAGGAGTTCTCAACATCAGACTTTACCCGACGAAGAAGGAATGGACTTAAAACCTTGTGTAACTGTTGCACTACTTTATTTTGATTATTTTCACGATCATCCTCTGATCTTCCACCTTGCCCTTCGAACCACGCATCAAAAACTTCGGAGTCTCCGAATACGTCTGGAAGCAAAAAATTTAGTAACGCCCAGAGTTCATGCAAATTATTCTGCAAAGGTGTACCTGTTATGAGCAACCTATTCTTTGAATAGAAAAGTCTTAGTATCTGGGATAAAGAACTATCTTCGTTCTTAATTCTATGGGCTTCATCTACAACAATGTATTGCCATCTGAACTTTTTAAGAATTGACTTTTCACGGATGACCATTTCAAATGACGCGATTAGGACGTCAAAGTCCGCATTCAAAATTTTAGAGTGAAGAAGCTCAGCCCTTTCATCTTTATTTCCCTGTAAGACGACGGCATTTACTTCCGGCGTCCACTTCGCAAATTCTCGCCTCCAGTTATCCAAAGTTGACTTGGGAACTATGACAATAAATGGTCCGTTGATCCCCTTGACGTACCTCAAAAAACCTAGGAAGGAGATCGTTTGCAAGGTCTTTCCAAGACCCATTTCATCAGCCAAGATGCCACTTAGCCTATTTTCATACAAAGATATCAACCAATTAACGCCTTGCACCTGATATTCTCTCAATTTTCCATGAACATAGCTCGGTGACTGTGTTAAGACAGTCGTACTGGCTTCTTCATCATTAATATGCTCCTCTTCATTTAAAAGCTCCGCATCTTCTTCTTTTTCAGTCTTCCTACGCTTTCTATTACTTCTTTCCTTTCCGTTTATACTTTCTTTATCTATTTTCCTCAAAAGTTTTTTAAATGCTGGATCTTTAGATGCGTTGAGACCGATAAAATACCTAAATAAATCGGTAAGCCCAAGAAGATATTTAAATCGTACTGTGGAGTCTTCTATATCAGCATTTTTCGCTGTCTTGGGATCCACATCCAAAATATATCGCCTTTTTCTTTGTTCCTTTGTCTCTTTGCCATATGATTTCTTGTATTGATCTCTTAGATCAACCATTTTGCAATTTTTACTTTCTTATCTATATCCTATTAAACCTTTCTACTATGTCGATTTTAGAGGTCTCTATTCTCCCTAGTAGCTTCTTTTGCGATATATGTTATTCTCGTATCCGATAATATAATGACTTTCCGACGAGTTGTGAACTACGATAGTAAATAAGCCAAAAACCATCCAGCTTTGCGACCGGGTAATTCTTCAAAAATTTGGAATACAAGATAGGACATATAAATGCATACATAGTCTATAAGTGATATCCATGAGAGTATCTATAGAAATCATTTCACAACATTGCCTTCGACTATACCCCAGTCTATTTTATCCTGGCCTGTTTTCGCTAGCCATTCGTTACATTTTTTGAAAACATGCAGATCAAAGAAACCTCTGTTGGCAGACAAAGGCGAGGGATGAACAGTCTTCAAGACGAGGAATTTAGAGCCTAAAATATTACGGAAAGGAAGTATCCGCTTTTGGGCAGGAGAACCCCAGGCCATTATCACAAAGCCAGAAGAGCGCTCGTTGTTACAGTAGTTTATAGCAGTTCGTATAACCTCTTCTGTGAACGTTTCCCAACCTTTCTGTGCGTGACTGTTAGCTTTGTGAGCCTCTACGGTTAAAACGGCATTCAACATTAGTACACCTCTTCTGGCCCATTTTGTCAAATTACCTCCTCCTGGTCTTCCCTCACGAGCTAACTTATAGTAATCAGGCACCACGAATTCGGGGTAGTCGATGGCGAGAGCCTTATAGATGTTGACAAGAGAGGGAGGTGGTCTCGTTGGTTCTAGTACAGAGAATGCGAGACCATGTGCTTGATTGAAATTGTGATACGGATCTTGTCCTAATATAAGGCATCTCACGGAATGAACTGGTGTCAAATGTGACCAGGAATAGATATTCTCGGCAGGAGGAAACACAGTTTTTCCTCTTTGCTCTCTTAGAAATCTCTTCAATTGTAAAAAGTACGGTTTGGTAATTGTCTTATGCAAAAATACGAGCCATGTAACGTTCAAGTGTCTAATTTCCAAATCTAAAAGGTCTCTTTGCTCCTCTGTTAACGAGTCGACCCATTTTTGCATATCAAATCCATGTCTGCGACAAAATTCAGCATCGTCTATTCTTCCTGCTCCAACGTTCTTACTTGTTATAGGTGCTGGCAAGGAGCTTTGCTTTGAGGAAATACATATCTTTGTATCCTTCGTAATTGTATTTACAGTGGTTTCCCCATCTATTTTGTCTTGTTGTGCGTCTTTCTTCAAAGTAGACTCGCTTCTTTTGCTGAAGAAATCTGTGATTAGCTTGGGCTTCTTTTTCACATCCTGCTTAGCAACATCAGTTAACATCCTTTTCCCATTTCGACTTGCAATATCAGTCACTTTCATCTCTACGTTGTTAATAATTGAAAGAAAAAAAAGAATCTATCAATGGTTTATATTTCTATTTGTCTACATGAGAACGCGTCTTGCGTGAATGCCACTTCCTAAAGAATCATGTTCAAAACAATTTTGTAAAATAGTATGGGTAGCTAGCATCTTTTCTTATGGCTATGCTTGTCAAACAACTGTAAACCATGTAAATCATGATGGAGACTAAAATTACAATAAAAGGCCTCGTTTGATTCGAAAATCCGAAGATGGGGCTGTTCTTTCTCGAACCAATGTAAATGAGAAGCAAAGTTAGAGATGCCAACAAAGTATAGGTAATTCCAACTAAGATTATTTCGAATCCAAACTGATACAGAGTACCGCCACTTATAACTATTATGTTATTCTTGTCGTTTCTTGCAACAAAAGGGACTCCTCTGATAGCACAAAATTGGTATCCACCAAGAATAACCATGAGTATAAATAGTATAAGATATTGGTATACTGACCTTTTGCTTGCATTAGTCACAAATTTCGGGCCCTTTTTCTTTATAAGTAAAATGGTCCCTAATGTGAGCGAAAAACTTAGCAAGAACTGCTCGCTTCCCTTCTTTTCTTTCATCGAAAAGTCGACATGAATGTTTTCCGATAAGAACCTCGTAAACAACTGTACTTGTTCATTCTGAGATGCAACTGGCATTTGGAATATGTAACGTGGTTGTCTTAGTAATGCAAATTGATCCATTTCTAAATCCTCCTCTGAATTAATTTCACTGGGAGGAATAAGCCATACATGGGGGACGGTATTGGTTTCTAGAATATGCAAAAGCTCCATATTACTTTCATCTTTTAAATCTGCTTTGACAAAATAAAGCTTTCCGCTGTGTAAATGATCCTTAAACCAATGCTTTGATACTATTTTCGAAACCTCGTCTAAGGTTTGGCACAAAGTACACCCATGAGATGGATTTGTTGAAGTTATAATCAAAAGAGTGAAAAAATCTCGTTTCCCAGATAAAAGGGATATGTTTTTTGGCGCTATAGGTATGATGTGATCTTCATACAATAGAGTCTTCTCTAACAATGCCAGCTCTTGGGCAAGATCACATGCAATCAATCTCAAGAAATTGACTAATATGAGAAGTATTTGGAGCAATATCATTGCTCCTCAAGCCATAAAGAGAAAAAAAGAGGTTTCAAGCATTATGTCAACATGCTACAAACGTTGTGAATGTGTATGATTGATTACACAAAATCGCACGGAAAAGAATTTCTGTTCAACTAATCATAAAGTTCTATAAATCATTAAGCTTGAAGCATCTTCAATATATGAAATCTTCTTCCTCGTCTCTATTGATAATTATGAAACCTAGGGTCACTAATACTGCTCCGGATAAATATACGATGTTCACTCTAAAGCCTCTTATTAACCAATCACAAACCATAGCCAAGGGAATCGTTAAGCTTAAGCCTGTAGTTACGGTCAAGGGGCTAGTTAGAAGCACCGCGTTACACCAGCAGAAGTCGCTAATGAATGTAATTAGCATATTCGCAAGTAATATTATTGCTGTCCTTGACGTAGATGGGAGTTCAAACTGCTCAATACCAGTGAAATGCAATAATAAAATCATCGGCCAAAGTAGCACAGCATTGAAGATGCCCACAAATCCAAAAAATAGTTGCGTATCTAGTATCCTTTCCCTTTTGGTTCCCTTTATTGTGGTCTTCAACTTGAGTAAAATTGTGTAGATACCATATATTAATGCACCAGCTAAGGCTAGCATGTTCCCACAGAAGGCGACTAATGGAGAGCTTGCAGGGTTTTCAGAATTTGAGTCCACTTGAGTTATTATCAAAACTCCGATAAAACTCAAGAGAATACCGCAGATTTTTCGGTTATTCACTTTCTCCACTGAATAGAGGAATCCCAATAACAATGTAAAAAATGAGGATGTGGATGACAATATCGTTTGGGATGCGATTGATGTATATGATAGCGACGCATTGGTCACCAAGTTAGCCATAAACCAAAGCATCACAAACTGGAATGATAAATTAATGGTCTCGTATACTCCCATCTCTTCCTCTTGCTTTGTCAGAAGCTCAGGTCCCACACCCGCAACTTCTGCTCCTTCTGATCTCGAAAGCTGGTCGTCAGATCCATATCCCACATTGGCAGGATACAGCCCAATTTCGTCCTCAGTCATACGCTTCGAACAATAATACTCCAGCCTTGCCCTCCTCAAAAGCTCTTTGAAACTCTGACCGCTTCTTCTCAAGTATGGAATCAAGTATATCCCAAAGCATGCAGTATTCAAGTATGTTATGAAAAAGGGCTTTGAATAGCCATCTACCGCAACCAAATCGTTAACAAAAACTGATGACATCACCCAGAGTATAACTACTGTACTCAAATTGAACAAACCCAACATCCACCTCTGTCGCCTAGACATTTCACCTATACTACCGCAGAGCAAATTCCATATTCGATGAAACAAACTCCTGATTGTTTCTCCTATTGACATTCCAGGCTGCTTTACTTACTCTCTTATTGACTCAGTTCTTCATCAACATAAATATGATTATGTAAGCGTTATCTTCACGGGTTTACATTTTTCAGAAACCTAACACAATTGCTAATAGATAAAGGCGGTGTGGAGACACGATGAGCAGTAATGGTTATCCTAATGATAACTTAGATGACGATGGTTCCATTACTCTTCTTCGAAAGCCATCTTTGCTGTTTTTAGATACACCGATAGGATCTTTCAAGGGAGCTAATAGTTTGCACAATTTTGCTTCATCATTCACAAGAGCACAGTCGTTCGCTGCTTCGAAGATAGATAACGGCATTCATAAGAGTCGTTCATTTTTCCATGAAGACAAAGACGTGGGGGCGCCTTATGATGAGCTATTTGACCCGGGACTAATGGTTCCTTCCTCTAAAGGACGGAGACTTAGTTTAGCTGTGCAAGAAACTGGAGGAAGGCAGCAGCCTCCAGCGGCGGGGTATAGTAGCATATCTCCTAACGAGGATGTCTTTTATCAGGAAGATGCGTTGGATAGGATGAATCTGTCCAGGGACAATTCTATTAGCGCGTATAAACCTCCGAAGAATAGGATGTTTGTGTCTCCTTCGTTTTCGAGTTTCTCTTCTTCGCTTTCCCATCTTACAACTGCTTCGAAGGTTCAATTGAAAAAGATTGAAGACAAAGATGGTAAAGTAGTGACAATATTAGCTGGACAATCTACTGCCCCACAGACCATATTCAATTCTATTAACGTTTTGATAGGAATAGGGCTTCTTGCTTTACCAGTGGGTTTTTTGAGAGGTGGATTGGTATTTGGTATTATTTTAATGGTAGTATGCGGCTACGTGACTCATTGGACAGCTACATTACTATCTAAGGCTATGGACACTGACAAGACAATAATGACGTATGCAGATTTGGGACATGCTTCCTATGGACCCAAAGCAAAATTCGTCATCATGCTCCTTTTTTCTATAGACTTGATCGGTGCTGGTGTATCGCTATTTGTATTATTCAGTGACTCGTTGTATGCATTGATAGGAGATGAGAATATTCTTACTAAGACCAACTTGAAAATTATCAGTTTTTTCGTGTTAACACCATTCAGTTTCATGCCTTTATCAATCTTATCCATATTTTCGTTATTTGGAATTACTAGTACTATCTCAATAACATTACTAGTGCTTTTTTGTGGAATTATAAAGAATACAAGACCAGGATCATTGATAAACTATATGCCTCCCAACTTATGGCCTGATTCATGGCAGGATCTTCTTTTATCAATTGGCTTGATAATGGCCCCATTCAGTGGTCATGCCATTTTTCCCAATCTAAAGGCAGATATGAGGCACCCGGAAAAGTTTACTGGAACGCTTTCCACTACTTATATTATCACATTGCTCACGGACATGTCTATGGCGATTTTGGGTTTTCTTATGTTTGGCAAATACTGCAACAATGAAATCACGAATAATATTCTTACTACTGAGGGGTATCCTTCATGGTTATACGTTTTGTTGAGTGGTCTTACTTGCGTAATTCCTCTTGCAAAGACACCTTTGAATGCAAAGCCAATTATTTCCTCGCTTGATGATATTCTTCATCTTACTTCACATACTTCATCGTCTGTTTTAGGCTTCTTCCAATCCATGGGTAAGTTTTTCACACGTGTTTTCGTTAATGGAATTTTTGTCTTATTGGCAATTCTTTTTCCGCAGTTTGAAAAGGTCATAGGGCTTACGGGAGCTTCTATATGCTTTCTAATCGCTGTCATATTACCTTGTATGTTCTACTATAAGCTCTGTGGCCATACGATATCAACCTTGGAGAAGGCGGTAGTCATTGCCGTTATTGTGGTATCCTTTTTGTTAGCAGTTGTTGCGACGATGGCGGTCATTATCTTTTAACGCAATCAGGCATTTAATTTATTCTGGCTTCCTTCTTCTCTGTTCATATCAAGGAATCATAAGAATAGAATTAGGATAAAGAATCCAGTCTTGAAAAGCGTAGCATGTTTCCATAGATAGACTGTTTATGATCTTTCGATTTATATATAAATAATGATACTGAACTTCTTCATCTGTTAGATTTGTTCTGATCTGTCAGAGCATGCATAATAGTTTGATTATGCATTTATGGATTTTTTTTTTTTTTCTTTGAATACTCAAAGCTACATAACATTCTGCTGCGTTAAGGGTTCAACACTTTATTTCTTGTTTAATATATTATAATAATACGATTGTTTCCATTAACTATCTGTCTAGATAGATACCAATTCTTCCGTTCAATCTCAAAGGACCAACAATCTCAGCTATCCATGATCCTGAGCCGTTACGTATTAATTGCATTGTTATTTTACGTGGGGTTTGTATTGGCGGAAAGAGTAGATGTTCTGAAAACCAAGGATCTAGACAAGCCGACAGAGCCTACTCCATCTACTATTATCGATATACTATCTTCGGATGTGCAATATTCATATTTCTTGAGGGAATTGCAGAGAAAGGAACTTATTCCTTTCTTGAACACGTTGGAGAATGTTACTTTATTCGCACCGGTTAACCTGGCATATGCGGAGGGAGCGAGAGATGTAGAGGGTAAAGATGCAATGAAAAGGTATATTGGGAATTCTAGAATACGGGTTGGCTATATGGGTAAGAAGGACGAAATCTTCGAAAGTCTATATCATGAGAATAACAAGCTGTATCCCTTGAAGATATCTCCTGATTTCGAACAGAGACAGTACATAGTAGATAATGTGGCTACTATAGTGGAAGCAGATAGATATGCGAAACATCAGAACTCTTTTATACAAAGCATTGATAAGCTTTTACCAATGAAGCCTACAATATGTGAAGTATTGACAGCATTTGAGAATGATACAATGTTTCCTCAGAATATTTCTATATTCAAGCGGCTTTTAAGTAGTTTGTTTGATCCTTATAGTGAATCATTTCTGCTGAAATATTCCAACAATCCCGAACTTAGTGAATTTAATAAGCTTAAACTAGCAAGAAACTGTGAGGATTTCTTGAGAGACGTAAGAACGGTCTTCATACCAACTGATGCTTATTTGAAGCATTCGCTTCCAGATATTAGCATTAAATACTATCTTGCTTTAAATTCAAGTATTCTGAATTCCATGACGCCAGAATCTATATTTGAAATAAAGCATGACATTGCAAAGTTTCTAAAAAGCTTCATGCTTGCGGAATATGTCGGTGGGCAGAATGGAACACATGAAGAGCATAAAAGTATAAATGGACGGGCCACCTTTAATACATCACTCATGTCTAATTCTAGCGTGTTAATTCTAAATGGAGCTATTTCTAGTACGCCCAAAGGATCAAACATAGTGGTTGGAGATGGCATTTTGCATGTTTTCGATCTCAAGCATAATAGTCCAAATATTCTCCAAACTTTAGGAATACCGTCGGCGCAAATGATTCCAAGAAAAGTGCTATACGCTTTGCATTTTTCGAAATTTGTGCAAGAAGTCTACTTTCGATCTATGGGAGATTTCATAGATGGTAAAATATCAAATCAGACCATATTTTTGGAGCTCTCCTCCAGGGATGATATTGTTGATGGGGACTTTTTGAATAGCGTGGTTTCTTTTAGTGCAAAGCAGAAACTCCAATATCAATTCAACTCTCCGATGATAGATGTTGTAAAAGAATTGAGAAGCTCAAATAAATCTATCGACAAGCTTTTAGATTCCGGTTTGTGCTCGAAAAAAAAAATTGGATCCTGTTTCAGAGCAAAGATCTCAGCATGGACATCTCCTTCAATCCCTAATCAACGAATCCTTGTAAATGGGGATGTCGATGTATTAGGTTTGCCAGTTATCGCAGAAGGCAATTCAATTATGGTCTTGGAGGAAGAAATGGTCACACCTTCATCATTTAAAGATGAATTGGCTACGTTAGTCTCAAATGGCGGAGTGAGAAGGAATCAAGACTTTATAGATGTGAACAGTGAAAGTTTACTAGAAATTTTTCAAGATTTGAAAAAGTTCGGCCTTCTATCTTTTGATGAGAATAGCGAAGGATATTCTGTATTTCTTCCTTGTGGCTACAGACAAATCCTGAGTGTAAATAGCGAAAAAATTTCAACCGAAAGTCCTTGGGATTCCTTGGGCCTTACATTGACTTACCTTAAGAATAACCCAAGCATATTCAAGAAAGTTTTTAAATCGATGATAATTGATGGTCTTATTTATTCTGACTTTGGAATAAATGATGTTCAGAATGTTACCACTGTCAATTTGCTCGGTGATCTTGTTGAAATTAATAAGGAGTTCGGCAATGATGGCAGAAATATAATTACGATTAATAATTCTGCGATTTCTGTACCGCTTAATTCTGATATTCTTTTCTCGCAAGGTGTTTTACATATCACGAATAAGGTTTTGCTTCCAGAATGGCTTGAAATCTCGTTGCTTGATCTTTTAGAGACAACTGAAAATAAAAAATTGCCGGAATTTTCATTCCTAAGACTTATAGATCATTTTCCAACTTTGAGAAAACAGCTCGGTATCAGCAACGTAAAAAATGAGTATAACTATTCGTTTTTGGTGCCAAATTCAAAGTCACTAAGTGCGATGGGAATTGATTCGGAATTTGATCGATTATATGATCTAATCCAGTTTCATTTAATTCCTAACTGGGAACTTCCTAAACTTCTTGAGTGCATTGAATCTGGGCCTCATTGCAACAATAAACACTTCATAATAAAAACCAATCTAACTGATACTACTTTATCATGTACCCATGATGATTCAACTGGCCGCACAAAATTGAATCTAGTGACCTCTCAGCAAACAAATGATCGTATGGAAAGCAATGGCTACAATAGAGATCATGAAATTTTCATAACTTCGTATGGCTGTACCGGAGATTCCACCACATATGCTGATATGGATCCACACGAGATATCCTGCGTATTCTTAGTCGATAAACCTCTCAACCTTGACTGGTTTGGTGATTCTGATGATAATTTCTTACACATACACTTCGGTGCGTTGAGCTTTATATTTGGCATAACTTTGGGTTTAGTTCTCTTTAGCATGTTGTTATTTGCATTTGTTTTGTTTTTAAGTCGATACAGGGGTCGTCATTTGTTTCCAGTACCTGCTGTGGACCCAGTTCTTCCTCAGAGTCAACCTAATATTATGAAAATTCAACCTCAAGGTGAAACAGTCGCTTATGATAGGGGCTATGAGACTGATGAGGATATGTTACTCTCAGGGCCTTCTAGACTTCCAGTTCCATCAACCTCAGGTATGCGCAATTATAAATCGACTGACAATGAGGGAAATAAGGAAACAGCTCCTCGATGGATCAAGAATAACGATATTATGAAGACATTAAACAGGAATCGTAATTTACCTACAGGCTTTTAAGAGTTTAGAATAGTTTTTACATAGAAGTAATAATATAACTTGCTTTTAATCTTCGCGTTTGATCGAATTCTCGTCAATTTCTAATCAGTCGCAAGTGTATCATAGTGAACAAGCTTTAAACAGACCAAAGATGTCTGAGCAAGTACCCATAGTAGAGCAGCTGAATATGGATGATTCAGCTAAGGTGATTAAACCTAATGAAAATAATGATGTCGGGGATATTCAGAGTAATGATGAAAAGTCAATGAAGAATCATTTGGAGGAAATGGAAAAGGAAGCAGTTAAGTTAAGGGAGCTCCATACAAAGCTCTCGGAAGAAGTAGACCAAGATCAACAAGAGAAGCGAGATATTGATGCACGTTCTATTTATATAGGAAATGTTGATTATGGTACCACTCCTCTTGAGCTCCAACAACATTTTTCAGGATGTGGAGTGGTGAACAGAGTCACTATACCCACCAACAAATTTAACGGACAACCAAAGGGCTTTGCATATCTTGAGTTTGCCGATGTAGCTTCGGTGGATAAAGCAGTTGCAACCCTCGACCAATCTCAGTTCAGAGATAGGGAATTAAAAGTCATGGCGAAAAGAACTAATGTTCCAGGCTTAAGTTCTACAAATCGAGGCTCTTTCAGGGGAAGAGGTAGCCTCAGAGGTTTTAGGGGAGGCTTCAGGGGGCGCTGGAGAGGAGCTCGAGGGTTTCGAGGCTCTAGTAGATTCACTCCATATTAGTTCGCCCAATATACATATTTTACAAAACTAGTACTACAATAAATAATGATGATATTCTAATAATCTATAGTAAGATATATTACTATATTGCATTGCATTGCTTTACAAGTTTCGATACTTCGGGTCTATCGTCTAGGGCTAATCCCTCAACGACACCTTCAATGTCTTCTTTCTTCATTTTTTGTTCAAACTTAAACTTGCACTCAGTACGATCAATCTCAATTTCAAGGCCACAGATTGCCTTCTGCAATATTTTGAGATAGTTTTCAGGTGCCTCATCCACTGTCCATGGCTCTTCTCTCCTCTGTTCTTGTTGATTCGTAAAATGTTCGAGCTGCTTCCTGACCCATTGCGCATCATCTATTACCCTCGATTTTCCATACAAATGAACGCAAGCAAAATCCCAAGTTGGTACCACCTTGTGGGTCTCTTTCTTCGTGGCATAATAAGATGGCGTAATATAAGAATCTGGGGATTTGAAAATCACCATCACTTCCTCCTCCCTCTTCAAAGCAGGTAATTGTGGATTCACCTTTGCCATATGTGCCTGTAAATACTTTTTGCCCGTCTCTTCATCAATATGTAAGTAGAATGGGATATGATTTGCGATAAGACCTTCTTCTCCACTGGTAACAATAGTTCCTAATGGGTGAGATCTGATCAATTCTTCCTGGATTTCCCAGTCTTCTTGAAGGTACTTCTGGGGAATATACATCTTATGCAACAATTTCTAGACGTAATGGATAGTCTAATTAATCCTAAAGCCTACCATTTATCAATCTATGCTGACTAATAAGTGTTCTTCAAGTGGGATGGGAATATCTGTTGAAAAAGGATTACTATATTAGGCATTTGTATGCGCAACTCTGATTAGCGGAATCTCGTTCCTGTTCCTATTGTTACTAATCTATTTCCAAGCTCCAATCGACCTTTTGGCTCTCCACGTCTTCGATTTTGCCTATCTTTGATTACTAGTACTATGTCAAAATATGGTTGCACCCAAATCCAATTCGAGCAATCAGCTATCATTATGGTTCACATTAGGCTTTTTTTTACATCTTTTGATTCTTTAAATCTATCTCTCGACGCTTTTCCATATATGTCTAACATATGTACCTTTATAACATTAGCAGTGTAAATTTTTACCATATTTACATAATAATCGCATTGTTCTTCCCTGTATCCAGACTTGAGCTTTTGCTTAATATTGTGGCCTACCTACTTCGAAGAAGAGTCGACTCTTCGCGAATCGGATAGGATTCGTACAATGAACGAGGATCTGTTTTACCGTGCTTGTGACTACTACAAAACGGAGAATACATATCTCATTTTGCATACCTGAACTTCACTTGCTACCCAAAGTTCTGAACAGCACAATTCGACAGTAAAGGTGTCAAGTTATGCTTATAAGCTTTGACATTGTATAATTGATAACGGTTCTTACTACCGTTTTGAAATTTTTTTTTCTAATTTTTTTTTTTTTTTGGCCCTTTTATCAGAACCAGTTAGAATCGAAGTTTGATAAGATCAATCGTTCTCGCTGCGCACACTCTTTTAAGTCGGTTCGACAGAATTTTACTAAGAAATCATTACTTCCATGACCAGCGTATTCGTCACAGGATCATCAGGCTTTATTGCCCAGCATATTGTAAAGGCACTCGTCGAAAAAGGTTATAAGGTCGTCGGAACAGTAAGAAATGCTCAGAAGGGAGAGACTTTGAAGAAAAATGTTGGAGCAGACAATTTTCAGTACGAGATTGTGCCCGATATTAGTAAACCTGGCGCATTTGACGAGGCTTTAAAGAAACACCCTGAAGTGACTATATTGTTGCATACTGCGTCGCCATTCTTTTATGATTCTACGGATCCTGAGCATGACTTGATAGTGCCTGCGATCGAGGGAACGAAGAACATTTTAGAAGCGACTAAAAAATATGCTCCACAAATTCAACGGGTTGTAATCACTTCATCTGATGCTGCCATTTACTCGAATGTCGACGAGCAAAACTCAGAACTTTCTTTTGATGAAAGTAATTGGAACAACATCACCTATGAGGAAGCTGTTCAAGATCCCATTGCGGCGTACTATGGTGCAAAGTCCTTCGCGGAGCAGGCAGCCTGGGAATTCTTGAGGTCTGAAATTCCAAATTTTAGCTTAACGTCGGTGAACCCAGTGTACGTATTTGGCCCTCAAGCTTTTGAGACTGAAGTAAAAGACAAACTTAATACTTCAAATGAGCTCATTCATACTTTAATAAAGTTAGGTCCCAACGATTCCTTCGATTTAGACAAGGGAGGGGCGGTTGATGTGAGAGATGTTGCAAAAGCCCACATTGCAGCCTTTGAGAAAACTGAAACAATTGGAAAAAGATTACTTATGACGAATGGACACTTCAGCACCCAAATGATATTAGATGCTATCAATGAGAACATCCCAGAGCTTAAAGGTAAAATTCCTTTAGGT
The DNA here is from genome assembly GCA_031081805.1 of Schwanniomyces etchellsii. Taxonomy (NCBI): domain Eukaryota; kingdom Fungi; phylum Ascomycota; class Pichiomycetes; order Serinales; family Debaryomycetaceae; genus Schwanniomyces; species Schwanniomyces etchellsii. The sequence goes on from JARYSY010000009.1 coordinate 417,827, forward strand.
AAGCCAGGAACGGGAGCAGACGATGTTAAGTCTCTTGCGAAGGTTTCGAATCTAGCGACTAAAAGGATTTTGGAGTTTGATTTTATTCCTCACGAGAAAACGTTTGTAGACACAGTGAGACAGATTTTAGATGTTAAAGCAAAGTCAGATTAGAGTGTATCATTAACTTTTATTTAGAGTTCAGAGTCCACTAGCCAGTGGAGTTTCTGCTGATCTTCATTAACATGCGATCAAGGATCTCACGTTATTGGACACATATTATTGTCGCTTATATACGATTAATTGAACAGGTATTTTGTATTATTTTTGTACGTTATCGGTTTTCTTGTAAGTGGTTGTTTTTTTTTTTAATTTTTTTTTTTGCCTGATACATAATTATAATTATCATTAGAAGATTTAGCCCAGGGTTTCCTAGAAAGTCTTGTCAGATTTTCATGCTCCTTGAATGCGTTAAGTTAAGCTGATCGCCAATAGAAAAGTGTAAGTCCAAAACGTTTTGCCAACATGCACAAATGGCTAAAGTCGAAAACCTCGAAACATATGCAATATTATATAAAAGTGATGTTGGATGTCAAAATATTAGTGATAGGGTCAAAAGATACAGTAGGAATATATACTGCAAAACTTCCCTGAAAAATCTTACACCTAAAAAAGAAGGACCATGCGGTTCACAACAAACATTTTGGTAGAAACATGTAGCCTTTATCCTCCTTCGTATCTGAATTATTGGCCCTCACCTCATCTGTACTCTAGGATTACGACGAATCCATTTATTCTCGACCGTCAAGCTTTTTTGCAGCTTAGTTTCTGTCTGCACATAGTTACTGGAGTCTTATCCTTTAATCAGCGGAGGGCCATGGCAGATATACTACGACTTCTGAATAACGTCAAATGAAACTTAATAGCCAGAATATGATATCTGTAAAAATCTTTGTGATTAATTAAAAACAATATCACAAGATCAGTATATATAGTAGAACATCAGGGCGCTTTAATAGACGTCAAGTGACTAAGTTCTTGCATCATACTATACGCACTTTCCAGCCCTCACGCTATCAGTTGTCAAATTCAGCACCATTGAGACATAAAGAACTTGAAGCCATCTTGAATCTAATGATCCGTTTTCTATTTAAAGTCTGGCTCTCTTTGGTGACAAATAATGATGTCACGTAAAAATAATTCGAAAGTGAAGAGGCCATCTACCGATTCACTACTATACCAAGGCTCTGAGATCATTTTCAATCTACAACCTAAGCCAACGCTATAAAACTGTTCTTTACTCAACCTCAATTAGAGTAAATAAAGAGTGAGGAGTAAGCTTCTACGCGCAGCGAATGATTTCTTTTACCATTTCCGATCACTTATAATTTTCCAAAAGCGAATAATCCTCAATGCATACCTTACTAGTTCAATTCCAGAGTTCACTTCAACTCATTGGTCATTGGACACTATTACTAGGCAGTTGAAAGTTATTCTACATGCCCAGCTCTTTTCCGCTTCTAAATAGCAGGGTCGCAGTGGGCATGAATAATAGGACAATCTCCTGAACAGTGTATGCGCTTTTCCTGGAGAGCAACAATATTCTCAAATTAAACAATAGGCCGAGATCAGCAGAAATACTGTACAAAAGCCACACCTGATTTGAAGAGCAACAGCTCCAAACGCAACGTTCATATTTGCGGTTATACCTGTAGGGAAGTATTAGTAAGCATGCTGAGATCATGGTTGGAAGTCCAAGTTCAAGTTCGATTGCTACTTAAAGGGATCCTCAGTGCGTCAGAAGAACAAGATTGAAAAGGGAAATACACATAAAGTAATTAATTGAAACGTTAGATTATGGCAGTTAAGAAGATTTTCATTACTGGTGCGACAGGTTATATCGGGGGACAAGCACTATACGAGGTGTTGGAACATACTGAAGGCGAGTTCGAAGTGACAGCGCTCGTGCGCACTGAAGAAAAGGCTGCGAATCTCAAGAAGAAAACTGGGAATCGTGTCAAAACAGTCATTGGTACGTTAGATGATTTGGACTTGATCAAGAAAGAGGTGAAGGCGAGTGACATTATCATTAACACGGCTGATGTGGATCATGTCCCCTCCGCTCAGGCTATCCATGACGTTCTTGTCGAGACCACGTCTGAGGTGATTTTGATCCACACATCAGGAACATCCGTTGTTGGCGATCCTCTTTCTAAGAGCAAGAAGGCGAGCACCAAGGTTTATTCGGATATTAAGAATATTGATGAGATTAATTCTCTACCATTAGAGCAACCTCACAGACCGGTAGACAAGTTGATATTGGAGATCAATGAGAAGAACCCAAAGGTCAAAAGTGTTGTTATTGCTCCTTCGACTATTTATGGGCAGAGTGATGGATACGATAACATACTTTCTATCCAAATTCCAACCTTGATAAGGTTGTCTTTTAAGAATGATCAGGCTTTTAGTGTTTTTGATGGAAATTACATTTGGAGTAGGGTTCATATAAAGGATCTAGGACAATTATATCATACATTGTTAGACAAACTCCTCAAAGGAGAAAATATTCCAATAGGGAAAGCGGGCTATTACTTTGGCTCATACAGCATCAATGGAGAGGAGCGTGTTACTGACTCTCCCTCTGAGATTGAATTTTTTTGGAAGGACATATCTCAGGCCGTAGCTAATGCCCTCTTCGAGCGTAAGCTTGTGAAGGACAAGAAAGTTGAACAACTCGATCCTGATACTATCCGAAGTCTTGCAAACTTTGACTTTGCACCCTCATTGTGGGGTACGAATTCCCGCACAAGGGGAGATAATGGCATCAGGGTAGGATGGAAGCCAACTCATAATAGTGTTGAAGGTTTCTGGGGGTCAATTCCTCAAGATGTCGATTATTTGATCACTAAGAATGAACTTTGATCTTTATATAGCATAGCGACATTTATAATTTCATCTTGCAATTCGAAAAGTTATAGTTATTTCTTGTTTCGTTTCAATCAAAAATAGAGAAAAGAGTGATTCCTAAATCTTTCTGAGACTGATATCTAGAAGCAAGGTAGGGCGGTATGGAAGGAACGTATATGTCATTTTGTAATCTGATATTAATAAAGAGACAAACTATGAAATTATTGTCTTGATAGAAGTACAGAAGCTATTGGAATATGATTGACATAATGCATTCCGTGTCGAGAATAATTTGAGCAGAACTTTAATTACTACACTGACGACACGTAGTTTAGTCAAAAATGACCACTTACTCTAATTTAAAATGCATCGAGTTTTGGAATGTATTCACACAGGATACAAAAACGCTAGTAAGATGTGGTGCTGTAATTGTATCGAAATTAAATTATCATCTTTGGCAAGTGCCAGTTTTTCTAAGCTTCACTACATTGAGCTTGATGCTGTCTTGTTATCAGTTTTCTTTCGCTAGAAACCCATCTTTTATAAAACTGTACATGATAAATACTAATCTATTAATCTGACTGCTATGAATAGCTTGATTCCTTTTCGCTTTCGAGTCCCTTAGATGAAGCCAAGGCAAAATCAACCAAACTCTCTCTTTGCAACTTGTCCTTTTTGAAGAGATTGTGCAAAATAATCCGACCATTACGTAGTTGAAAGGAAGCATGCTCTTTTATGGGGATTCCAAATATAAGATCTAACTCTTCAAGCGTATAACCCTTAGTCTCTGGTACAAAAAAGTAGATCAAGAAGAAAAGAACGATACACCAAGCGGCATAGAAACAAAACACACCCTGAATTTTCATTGATCTTTCCATATTTGGTAACGTAAACCCAAGAATAAAGCAAAAGAGCCACGTAGTAGCTGTTCCTAAACTTGAATGAGCATCACGAACTGTGATGGAGCCACTTTCCGCATTATAGGTAAAAGGAACTGGACCACTTCCTATTCCATAAAGATATACGTAAACATAAATTCCTGTTAATACTAAGCCCAACTTTGTAATTGAATCGTTGCTTTCAAAAGAGAAAGCGGTCCAAAATAAAAAGACTGCAAGAAAGGGATATGTTGAAAGAACCAAAAATCTTCTACCTTTTCTATCGATTAATGGTATAGCCGTGACAGCTCCACAAAATGCTATTGCACCAAAGCCACAGCTCCCAGATAATGCACTTCTATTGCTAAAACCGGCGCCAACCAAGACTGTAGAGATGTAGAATGTCAAGACATTCACCCCGCAAAATTGTTGACCGAACATTAAAATCGCACTAGCAAGTGCAGCAGATCTATTCCTAGGAATAGTGAAGATATCTATATATTTCTTGTACCAAGGACCACGCGAGAAGCTTTCTTCTAGCTCCACTAGCACATATGCGTAATAAAAATCTTTCGCAGCAATAAGCTCATTTCTTCTTAACTTCAAGAAGGCATTGTATGCCTCTTTTTTCTTGCCCTTAGCAAGTAACCATCTAGGTGATTCAGGGGAAAGAAAGATAGTCCCACATACGACAAGTGGTAAGGGAAACACTGATCCCAACATGAACCTCCAATTGTGTTTTCCCAGGTCGAGGAAAGCAATTCCCATAATAAAACCCATCATAACACCGAAGGCCGTTAAAGTCTGCCAAAGCATAACCAATCCGCCTCTAATCGAAGGAGGTGTTGATTCTGCTGTGAAAACAGGTACGGTAGCACTTTTAACCCCAATAGTTATGCCCATAATTAGACGACCAACTAAAAGCATCTCCCAAGAGGGAGAAAATGCTTGCCAAAGCCCTGAAGCAGCAGCCAAAAAGCTCGACCAAAAAATCGTTGCTCGTCTCCCAATAAAATAATTGGAAGGAATAGATATCCAACACCCAACCAAAGATGCGGCTAAGTAAGGAATTGCATTCACTATTCCTCGAATATTGGCGTCATAAGTAGTGTCTTTATCTATGCCATACACAGAGACATAAAACAATTGTGCACCTCCAACAGCTGACTCGTCCATACCTTGAACTGCTGCAGACATTGCAGAAGTTGCAGCTAAAAGGTACAAAGCAAAGGGTTGAAGCCAAGGACGCTTCACGGACTCTTCAAATTGATATTGTTCCTCATCTGTAAAGTATTCTTTATCAAGTATTGAAGACGGAAAACTCACTAGCAACGCTCCTTTCTTGATATAGTCTATTTTATCATCCAACCCACTTTCTTTAGCTATCCTCTCCCCACTTTCGATGGCTTCTCTTTTATCTTTGAGCTTCAAAAAAGTTTTGGCAATTTCATTAGTCGAAGCACCAGAACTTAACAATGATTCGTCTCCATTATCCTCAATGGCCACATCATCTATGCTTTTGCTAGAGCTCATAATATCTCGAAACACAAAGTACAAGGCTTAAAATTAATCTAGTATGCTAAATTATATATAGTATTGGAATAATTTCATCGAGATATAATAATTTACACAATTTCCAGAATCAGAAATTGTGGCTGATCGTGCTTGAATGCTCCATCAAGAAAAAAACATATAATTTTCGTAATTTGAAACTTGAATGTTATGCTCAAGCATAATCAACAATGTCTCTTTCAGTCAACCAGTAATTTTTTTAGGAATGCAAGGCTGTTTGACCTTACGTCTATAATTCTGGACTTTTGAATAACATGCTGCAATCTGCCATATATAGTACAATATCACGTGGTTTATGAAGGAGCACGCAAGGATCAAAATCACCATTTTGCAATGAAATTTCACTATCGAATGGGCAGTACGATGGTTACTGTATACTTGGATTTACAATTCTATTACAGCTAAGACCATATTCTATGAAATTTAACCTTTTGTACAAATATATAGAACTATATAGTTTCAGTCTCGCTGAGGTTTACTGAGCTAATGTGTCCTCTACTTGAATTTTCCCTTCTTTCAATGCGTAGAAAAGTGATTCTAAGTAGGGCATACTATCATCTATTTCATGCACAAAATCTCCATCTACTTCTAGCGGGTTATAGCGACCCTTTGGAGCGAGTTCGAGCAAGACATCAACAAAATCTTCTTTGAGAGAATTGTGAGGATAAAAATGAAACTTGTAGCTATCTCCCATTTGAACCACCCGCTGTTTCTCCCAGCGATATTGTTCTTCTTTGCTTGGCAATACAGTAGCATTTGACCAAACTCCCGCTACTGCGGCAGCACTAGCTTCAATTGAGTGAAAGTTGATTGAAGAAATGGGTACACCCACCACGGCTAAAGTTGGATCTTCGATTGAAAAGGTATGATGATACAATCCATTCACTCTACTCAGATTAGATGGGTTGCTGATTTTCAAATGAGACTCAAGAAACGGGAAATGATAATGATAGCCTGTTGCAAAGAGAATAATATCCACACCAGGTTCTTCGCTTCCATCTTCAAATACGACCGTTTTGTTTGAAGCTCTAAGTTCTCGAACAGGAGGCTTACTAATTAAGCCTTCTGATTCGAGTGCAGCGTTTATCCATTTGAAAACCAAATGAGGGTTTCGTTTGGAGATGATCGTACTTTTCGATAATGGGTAAATGTACTGCACCAAATTTGCAGTACTTATACTCCCTCCAATAACCAATACCTTCTTGTCCTTAAATATTTCACGATCTTTATATGATTTTGCATGGATAAGAGAACCAGGATACTCTCTACCAAATTCAGCAAGTCCCTTGATACGAGGGATATTTGGTATTGTGTAGTGGCCAACGGCAACAACCACTGCGTCAAAGGTTTCTTGGTACCACTTTGCTTGATTTTCACGAACTTCTTTCACAGTGAGAAGCCATTTTCCCTCACTTGTTTTAGTTAATTTCTCTACCCTTGAATTCAACCTAATATATTGATCTAGATTATTGCATCCAATAAATTCTTCAAATTGGTCACAAAGCTCCTTTCCGGTCATAAAAGGATAGATGCTTCTCGACTTATCAGTATATTTCTCATTATTCGACATGTACGAGAATCTAGTAAATCTCAGAGGTATATTCGTGAATAAATCTGGATACAATCCGCTCTGTTTCCACTCGAGTTGGGCTGACTCATTGCTGATTTTAGCTGGCAATGGTTGTTCGAAGGTACTATTTTCCAAACCTGGCGGGAGATTCTTTTTAGGCTGCAATACTGATGGATCAGCATACGTTTCTGCATCCAATAATTCTTGAGGTGGGAATAAAAGATCATTACTTAGATTGGAATTCGCCCATATTCCACCCGCTGCATCCTTTTGTTCAAATGTAACAATCTTCTTAAACTTTGGATCTTTTGAAATGCCGTTTCGAATCGACGAAGTACCATCTTTATTTGTGTGAAGAAATTCATACAACGAAGCTATTCCAGCTGGCCCTGCTCCGATGATTGCTACAGATTCAATATCTAAGCCCGTCATTGATCTTTGTTTTCAGTTATCTTAACTAAATTTCGTCATATCTAGAGAACAAGATTAGGATTGTTTAAATATCAAGAAAATTATTGCAGCCACAGTTTTGAACTTTCTTAATATCGCGCAATATAATATGAACTGATAATATGAACGAAGAATAATATGAACGAAGAATAATATGAGGAATATATTAGTAGTCTTTTCTTATTAGATTCTATGATTTCACTGTTAAATGTATATAAAGTATGGTATTATACTGACTTCATTCAGTTTTATTTTTTAAAATTGGATTTATCTTCACTAAATGTCGAATTAAATATTCTCAATCAAGCACAATAGCGTAACGCGATTTATCTCTTATTTTTCTACCATATATGTAGAAAAGCACAGGCACAGGGATCAATACAACTGAGACACAGCCTAATAATGTAGCCGCCCATTTGATGTGCATGTTCACAAACATTTGACGAGCAAAAAGTGGAAAGACTCCCCCGAAGATGGATCTCAAGAGCGTATTTCCGGCCAATGCAGATGCAGCTAAGAAAAGATAGCAATCAATGATGTAATTCATACAAGGCAAAAAGATCAGGATAAGGCCGATACCTATAAAAGCGGCTCCAACAGTTGGCACCATCCAATGGATACGTTCTGGGAAGTCACCACCCCAGCCCAACCAGAAAATACCACCAGCGAAAAAGATACCTCCCACTATCATAGGCGGTAAACGCTCCTCTGGGACAGGCTTTCCATTATTCTTGATCATTGCCTTTAAATAGCGGTTGGAAAAAGCAAGACACAAAAGACTTCCTACAAGAATTCCAATAAACATCGAAATATATGGCAATTCCGCAACTCCTGAAGACCACCTATACTCACCCTGGAATATCAAAGGAATGGCTGTCAAAAACAAGTACAACAAACCATAGATGAAAGCATTGTACAAAGTAATAAGGAATAAAATTGGCTCAACAAGTAGCATTTTAATTGGTCTTAGTATATTATTGACACAAATTTCCTTCAACGAAAGAGAAATATTCTCGGATGCTGCTTGAATACCCCAATTTCCAGTTCTTCTTCTTAACGTTTCGGCTTTCAATCTTAAAAGTTCATTATGAGCAGTTTCTTCATAAAAGAAGATAACAATAACTAATGAAAATGACCCTACTATTCCACTGAAATACTGAGTCCATCTCCATCCCAATGCCAGGTTTTTGACCGTAAAACCACCGATGATTGGTGCCAACATTGGTCCACCAAACACGACGTCGGCAAAAATAGTCAAGGCATTACCTCTTGATTTTGCAGAAAACATATCAGCCATCGCCGCAGGAGCTACAACTAAAGAGGCCGCTCCCACAAAACCTGAAAAAAATCTACAGAGCATCAATGTTTGATAATCTTTAGCCGTAGCGGCGCCGAATATGAAGCATACATAGCCTAAGGAAGAAACTATAAGGGGCTTCTTCCTTCCATATAATTCGGATAAAGGACCAAAAATGACTGGTCCAGAAGCAAATCCGAAAACAAACAAAGATGTACCTAATGTCGCAACTGTGAACCCAACATTGAACAAAGCCATGACTTCAAAGGATCCAGTAGAGTACATTGCTGATCCCAATGTTAAAGATAAAGCATTCACACCTAGCACTGCACAGATAGCTACTTTTCTCCACACTGGCCAATTATAAGGATGCGTAGGGTCATCGGGACCATCAAATGTGACAACATATTGATCCCTATCTGGCATTGGTGGAGGATAGTCTCTACCTCCACCCATCTTAGGTAATGGCTCCGTAGTTTCATTAGCTTTCTGTATCAAAGAGTCAGTATTCGTGACTTTTCTACTTAATGTTCTCGACACCTTTTCATTTAAATCGTATTCACCAATGGAAGGTTCTTCACCTTCATTCTCGGGTTGATTCTCTAAATCTTCTGCCCTCAAAACTTGAGGTATCAGTGCATCATCCTGACTTTCAGAGCCGTTTCCCGACTCAGTTGTATTATCTTTCCATGAAGAAGGTCCTTGCTCAGTCATTGAAGCTGAACTCCTTACACTTGTATCTTCATTTACCACCATTCGAAATTCCACAATTGTAAAGAATTGCTTGAGGCTTAATTATCAAGTATATAAGTGTTATTGTTATTAATAAGGGAATAAGCAAAGCTTATAAGTTCTTCGGGCGAGAAGTTAAACCCGAGATGACTACAAATATATACACCCAAAAAGGAATTTTTAAGATTGCGAACTCCTACATTCTCTAAACTTTTAACAATAGCAGATTGCAAGAGTCATCCATAGATCAAGCTATGAATAGTTGAAGAAGGACTTTGGCTGTGTTGAAAAGCAAAGCTTATTTTTGATATTTCTTACTGAGTGGTAACCAATTTCAAGTGAGTGTTAGAAGCCTATTTCGCATTAGCCTCGGTGATCATTGCGGGATCAGACGGAGAGCCGTCTCCTTGACGTACCTCAAAAAAAAAAAAAAAGTAAAAACAATCATCACGTGTTATAATCGAAAAAACTTCGATCATATGTAGATGCTGGAGATTAGACAAGAACATAATACCACTCGCTTTGGAATAGCTTATGCCTATGGGCAAAAAATACAACTTATAGCAATTGCCGCCCTAGCGCCTATCACTATTGTATGACCTTGTATATTAATTAGATATTTCCTCAATAAAAATGATTCGGAGCGCAAGAGGCTTACGTGTCTGATGGCTTAGTAATAGAAATACCTAAAAAAGAAGAGCGGACTTATCAGGTTCTCACGTTAAGCTAAAAAAACAAAATGAGCGGCGGCTGCAAAGTTTCTTTTTAGGATACAAAGCGCATTACCAGTAAGTGTGCTCGATTTGGCTTAAAGAGCATGTAAATGTCCGTCTGGTTTTTACTATTGTCTCTTCAGACAGAAAGTCGCCCTGACACAGAGAAATAAAGAGAGAAAATTTCCATCTTGTATCTTTTTTGAATGCGCTTTTATCAGTCGGACTTTCCAGTTGGTCTTTTGATAAGTTAGCGGCGCCTTCACGGATGTGCCAATTTATATCACCGTCTATTGCCGATGTCGCTTTGGCGTCGATATACAAAGGAATAAACACTAGTGAGAAAGATTAGAAGTTTAGAAGTTTCGATCCACTCTAAAGAGTGTTCACATCTGAGTCATTCCTCATAAGATAAATTTGTAAAGATATGTAAGACAATTTTATTGATCTCTGTTTCAAAAATAAGAACTTGCATGTCACAACACCAAAAGGCGCTTCATGCTAAAAGTAGGAAAAACAAAAAAAAGCTGCCTTTACTATGTCTATTTCAATGCGACAAAGTAAATGCCCTCACTGAAACAGAATATTGTAGTGATAATCCTAACGTCATCAGCAAGTTCGAATTCCTTGATCACTGAAATTGCCCTAATAAGTACTAATCAATTGTACCTTTTAGATTTTGTTGAAGTGTTAGATATGCATGCTACTTTTAAACGAAGTCCTCAACTTCCTTTGTTGATGTACTTTCTCAAGGTCTGGTTCATCGATTACATACTATGGCAAAAATAAGTATTCTAGTACGATGAGATAATGCTGCTTGATTTTGTGGAAGCTAATAACAGCTACTTCAACTCGCACTGAATAAAACTTGATTTCCTGTGACTAGAAGTCAATGCATGGAACTGTGATGTCATACAATGTTCTGTCAGAGTATTCTATGAAATCTCGCTAAGGATATTTATCCATTACGAGAGTAAACTGGAGATGATTTTTGGCGTTAAATTGCCCGTAGGCATCATTCTCTTCTTTCTTTTCCTTTTTGTGGCCTCTCCACTACATTTACCATAGAGCGAACTATAATTTGAGGATGATCACTTCGATGCGCCTAAAAGTACTTTGGTGTTCCTGTTAGTGATGCAATTTCTGGAGTATTCCATAAATATGCAGAGTTCTCTGCTGCAGTCTGAAGTCGCTTGCCAAGGAATAAATTGGTTTACATAAAGATTATTATTTCTCCGTCCCTTGAAGAATCATCTTAAGACTTATAATAGACAATTAGTTGTTGTTTGCCTGGTATTTGATGGGAAATGAGGAAATATTAAGATGTTGTGTACTGGTATGTCGGCCCTATTGATGGAGACGTGAGATCTACTCGATACTTATACGAACTTGGAGGACTACTGAATATTATGTCTTTCAACTGATGCCATCAACAGCTAAATTCTCGATTTGTCTTCTAAGTGCTCTAATGCACGTTTATGAAATTTATAATTTGCTCTTGTCTAATTCTATTGCGAGGATTTCGTTTCAGCTGAAGAATCGATCCATGTACTCTTCATCCTTCAATAACGTTATACAAATAGTCCTTATGCTTACAAGAGTAAGAATTGAAGTCAAACCCTGATGGACGTCAGAAATTCTTCTAAAAATGCTGATATGGTTGTATTCTCAAATGTGCGGTGGTCTACAAACTTCTCATTCAGAACGTACAAAAAAAATCATGTCTTGTCAGTATACTGTTTTAGCTTCCAGTAAAGAAAACCATTGATTGTACAATGCTTATATGATGAAGAGGCAGGCTCGTAATTCCCGATCACTCACAGAAAATAAACAGAATGGTAGTTTTTGGGTAATTCAGTGCACCGAAAGGTAACTGAATGTAACTAATTGTCCTTATTGATACTTGACAAGAAAATATGATCCACTAACTATTCAATTTGGAAATCATAACTGAAATAATGAAGCCATTCCATATTGGAGATTAGTGATAGTACAAATTCAGATCATAGCTTACTATGAACTTCTAGAACTGAGATATCATACGCTAGACAGTTTTATGTGCAATCTTTAAAGCTCATGCCACGTATATGATTCTTGTTGAGAAGTCTTCTTTGAGCAGAGATCTGACCTTTTGAAATGGGCCCCTAATATCAGTACGAAATTTCGCTTTGGGCCTATCTCGCATAAATTGATCTACGAAGTTTCTCTTCCAATGTGCCTTTCAAAAGGGAGTCTCCTTTTGCATAAAAATTCTGAGTAATAGAGTGTTTCCTAATGTAAAATTATTATTTTTATTCCAGGGAAAGTTACTCAAGGTAAATAGAATTGAAGCGATTAATATGGTTAACTTAATCGGAATTCCATTGAGTGTACATTTCTACGACGCCCCCCCCACTCCAGGTCTTAGCTTGTTCATTCTTAAATTGAATTAAAAGATCCGATTTTCTTGTTTGGTGTTTTTATCGTCTAAAGTTTGAGTGTTTCAGGCCCTAAAGCAGACGACTATGATTATCGTTCTTTTCAAGAAAGAAACTAATAGGAAACAGGCTATTTAGAACTTATATTCTTTCGGATATAAGAGTAAAAGTCAGTAGTCCTGGCTTGCTTTCAGTAAGTTAAAATCCCCCAAGAATTTGACGCATATCCAGGTTATTTAGAACTTCTATTTCTGAATGAGCATAAGGCGTTGATAAGCTAGCTGTCCGAAACTTTGCACTGAGTAACGAATATTGTGCAGCTATTGTGCAACTGCGGATATTGCTCCGTCTGGTTGTACACTTCCTGATCTGCATTCTCTCGTGCTTCTTCAATTTTTTTTTTTCCTGTAGGAAAAGAAAATACATCACTGTGGCGTGAAAATGGATGCAAAAAAGTTACGCAAGATACCCAAGGAAATACCGTTGGAACAAATGATGGTTACATAAATAGAGGAAAACCGAAGGATGATAAATGCTGTAGCTTGAAGAATAAAATAATATGGGATTGGGATACTTATCAAAATTTCTTCCGCATGAACGAATTGTACCTGAGACGGAAGAGGAAATCAATGACGCCTTAACTAAAAGAGATGAAGTAAATGAGAAGATAATATACGAATACAAGGACGAATCTAAAAGATCATTTTGGGATTTTTTTGATGAGTTTGAGTACAGGAAAAACAAACCATCGAAGTTTAAGTATATTTTTACCCAAAAGAGGTCTCCTATAGAAAGAAAGCTTTTGTTGAAGCTCGATATTATGATTACCTTCTATAGTTTTTTGGGATACTGGGTTAAGTTTTTGGATAGTGCAAATTTAAATAATGCTTATGTTCTGGAATGAAAGAAGATATTGGTATGAAACTGAATGATTTGGTGGACACGCAGATCATGTATTATGTGGGAGCTATTATCTTTACTTTACCATTCGCATATGTGCTTCCCAGATATCCGGCACCGTATGTTCTCTTGATTGGAGAGTTCATCTGGTCATTATTCACATTAGTAACATATGCAACACCTGATGTTAAAGCTTTGAAGGCTTTTCGGTTTTTTGTTGGTGCTGCGGAGACAACGTACTTCCCAATCATCCATTATGCATTTGCTAACTGGTAAGTATACTAACATAACATATTCAAATTATCAATGCAGCTTATACTAACTTTTCTAGGTTTAAACCACATGAGATGACAAAAAGAGCAGGTTTTTTCTATATAGGGCAGTACTTGGGGATCCTCACATCCGGTATGATACAAGGAGCAGTCTATGATCTGCTTAACGGTGTTAATGGACTAAGTGGCTGGAGATGGGCATTCATTATTGATAGCTTAATTTCGTTCGCTGTGTGCTTCATTGGCTTTTTTGCAATCCCTGGTACCCCTTTCAAGTGTTATTCTCTTTTTTTAACCGATGAAGAAATCAAATTTGCCCGCAAAAGAATGAGAGAGAATGGAACAAATGATGGTTTAGAGTTGACTAATTTTTTCGACAAGAAAACCTGGAAGAAAATCTTCACTTCATGGCCGTTTTACATATTTTCGATTGCAAATGTTGGTGGTTTTAACTCATCAAATTCACAATCTGGTTCCTTCGCATTATGGCTTCAGTCATTAAATAGATATTCTATTCCAAAGCTTAATAAGTTGACTGCAATCCCCCCTGCAATGGGAATTGCATGGCTCATAATCACGACCACAGGGGCAGATTTAACTCGGAAAAGGTTTATCATGATAATATTCGCTCAGCTTATGAATTTCATAGGGAATATCATACTTGCTGTTTGGGATGTTTCCGAAAAAGCCAAATGGTTTTCTTTTTACTTTAGTTACTGGGCTTGGTGTCAAAGCTCTGTCTTCTATCCGCTACAAAATGATATCCTCAGGCACGATTTGAATAGAAGGTCTATTGAATGGGTTTTATCCTACACTATAGGGTTGCAATCGACTCCCTGGATATCCAAAATTGTATGGCAAACCGTAGATGCTCCAAGATACCCAAAGGGATTTCTAACTGCAGGTTTAATGGGAATAGCCCAATCAGTAACTTTAATTGTTGGTTATTTTTTCTATAAAAGAGACGAGAGGAGGAATGCGAAGCTCAATGGTGTTATCCTTTATAACTCTGCCAAAGGAGAGTTGCCTCAAATTGATGAAATTTCGGAGGAAGAAGAAATATGTAGGGAGAAAACAAAAAAGATCATTGAAGTTGTGGATGACGAATATGATTCGAAAAAGGGACTTTCCGATTCATCATAGATTAAATCTTACTATAAAGGGAAAATTAGAGAAGAATATATATACATATAAGTTTTTATGACAAGCGTACTATAATAGATAGTTTTGAGATTCCATAAATGCTCTTCCGCTGCTTGAGAACTAAGCCTGAAGTCGATTGAACTGATATTCTACAGTTATTTAATAAAATAATCATACTGATTTTATGGTTAAATGCGTATCATACGAGCAATATAATGATGTATTGAATTATTATTTTACTAAACTTTTTCAAGTTGACTTTGCACATATTTCAAAGTCTCAGGATACCATCTCGCACCAACCTTGGGGTGTGATTTTATTCTATTCAAAAAAATAGAGTAGCCTAATGGCTTCGAGCTTGCTTGAGGAAATTGAAAACTAATGTCTTCTTTTGTTCTGCGGGAGTCACGATTATCTGCTTCTTCTTGGATTTCTTCGGGTATTTCTATTTTCGATTTATAACGTGATATATCAACCGTCTGAAAGAATGCTATCGATAATCTATCCCCTTCGCCAGGTATTGGGGTCAAGACTCTATGGACTGTCGCAACACAGACGCCATTAGTTATGTATTCTAAGGTTTGTCCAACGTTTACAACAAAAGTATCTTTCAATGGAGGAACATTGACCCATTCACCCTCGAATGTTTGAACTTGAAGAGAAGTATGATCTGTAGCCTGATAAATGATTGTCAAAAAATCATTATCTCTGTGTTCTCCGACACCCTGTTTTAGATCAATTAACGATTGCAGAAGATGGCTTTGAACAGTAGCTATATCATTCTTAGATTTCAAAAGATCAGGATACCTGATGATTTTCATTTTACACTGTTGGTTCTCTTTGAAATATCTGTCAAAAACTCCTTCAGGAAGGTGTAATGATTCTCTAATCAAGTCAATTATTAGTTTACTTAGTATTCCTAATTCTTTCATATATTCTTCCACGGTTGGCCGAAAGTTAGGAACCATATTCTTATCGGGCCATAAATTCGGTCCTTCGATATTCTTCCATAATTCATCTTCTGCATTTATTATAGGCTCTGGTAGCTCGGTGCCAAATTCCACTTGTTCTCTCCAGTCGATGTGCTTAGCGGTTAACTCATCGCCGACGTCATTATACCCCAAAAAATGCTTAGAATTTTCCATAGATACTTCAGTCTTTTTTTCCTTTGGAAGATCAAAAAACTTCCATGATTCTTCATTTATATCCTGGAAAATAGAAGGAATTTTCTCTGACGGTACGTTCTTAACATAGAAAAAACCAATATCAAATAAAGCACGTTTAAGATCTTCAAGAAGTTTTGGCCTTCTAGCTTCATCTTTGGCAGCACTAAGATCCAAGATTGGAACAACTCCTTGGAGAGTATGCTCGTCTCTTTGCCTTTTTGCTTCACTTATGTACTCTTCGATGTCCCTTAGTTCTCCTGGCATACTGACTTATATCGAGTTTTAATCACATATATTATATTGTATAGAATTACGTAGCTTTTATATAAGTCATTCGAATTTCGAAAAGGGAACAAAATTGAAAGTGAACCCGACTTAAAGAAAACTGTGGCTCCATGACGGATACTATTTTCCGCTATCAGCCTACGTCGCACCAGAATTACTAGATCCTCTGGCATTCATAGCGAACAAAAGACAATAAAACAAAACAAAACAAGACAATTATTTATATTCACTTTCAATATCCAATTTACTACGATTATTTAGCAACAGATAAAATCGCACTTCATTGCGCTAGGCTAAGCATCTTTTTGAGTTTTTTTCTCGAAGTAAAACTCTGCAACATCATCCAACAACTTTTCACGTCTGATGAGAACATTCATACCATAAGTGAGCGGAATTTGGATTACTGTTAGTATAAGAGAAACCACATAAGCGGCTCTGTAGTAAGGATATTGTCTCTCAGTACTCCATAAGACTATAGTTGCCCAGATCAAGTTAGCTATGGCGGAAGCTTGCGCTACGCCAATCGTAAATTTTGCTTCCATTTCAGATCTTCTCAAGAATTCTTGGGACCAGCTCAATAATACTGGACCATATACCCAGCTGATGCCGCTAATTATGTAACCAAACCATATGCACCCTTCCACTGGACTCACAAGTAAGAATATGCAAGATATCAAGTTGACAAGCAATGCAATCTGAAGTGTCAAGTGCCTTCCTTTCCAATCTGCAAGCCATCCTAGTAATAATGTGAATACGAGCGCAATTGCTTGTGCAGATGTAGGGATGCTATTCTCTTGTGCCACGCTATACCTTCCCAAGGATTGTATAAATAAAATAAAGTAGCCCATTGCATTAGTGAATATCATATAGCTCGAGTAGGAGAATACTATAAAGTAAAAAGGCCAACTGAAAAACATCCTCTTGAATTCTGAGAGTTTGAAGCCGTTGAAAGCTACTCTACGTTGCTTATACCTTTTTGCGGCATACTGTTTATTCTCTTCTGTTAGCCAGAATGCAAGCTTGCTTGGTCGAACAGGATTATCGGGAATGGCAATAAAACCGTAAAGAGAAAGGGGTATTGTAATACAACCACATACTATAAAAAGCCATTGCCATCCCGCCTATGAAAAGAGTTAGTATGACTTATCTTAATTTGCAAAACAGCTTACGTACCTTTCCTCCTTTTCCGTCTAAATTATTATAGATACCTGCCTGCAAATAACCAGCAAACTGCTCAAGTTAGTATGTATGTTGATTAAGTGTTAACATGATAAATTAAGGAAGACGTACCATACTGGAAACGTTTGACGCAGAGTATAAAATGCAGGCCCTTTTGCTTAGCGATTCTTCACCGTACCAATCGCTTAATAGGGAAATTGCGCCCATATAGAAAGGGGACTCAAAAAAGCCTATTAAGAATCTTATAGCATAGAGCTGTTCCACAGTCTTTACTTTAGAGGTACAGAACGTTAAGATGGCCCAAATTAACTCAGTACAGGGAAAATATATCGACGGTCTCACTTTCAAGGTGATTATCTGTGAGGGTACAACACCTACGACATATCCCGCCATATATATAGACTGAACATAGTTATAGTTATCCCCTGTGATGCCAACGTCTTCTTTCATACCTGAGACATAAGCATTAGTGAAATTATTAGAGTCGAGTAATTTGACGAAATAACCGTAGCTTGCATATAGTTAGTACGGATGCGCAGATCTTTTTTTCCCTTGCATGGTTGCAATTTTGACATACCAACCCCAGGTTAAAAGAAAAATATCTAATTTCCTGAAATATTTCCTTTCATCTTTAGTTTTTGGTCCATCCCAGATCACTTCTAAAAATTTGCTCCATTTGGATTTCTTCTGATCTTCTCTGAATTGGTCTTCAATCGAGGAAAAACTCTCATTTTGCAGAATGGATAAAGCTTTACTGCTTTCTTCAACCGACTGCACTTTGGGCATTGTTTAACTTGCTCTGAAGTACCTTTTACTCAATTTACCTTTCTGCTGGGTATGTCATTCGATTTTATAAAGAAAGAAGTCTTAAAATATCGGAAATTTTAATCCGATAACTGTGGATATTAGCGACGGACTATATTATCCATTGTGGCTTTAAAAAATACATACACTGTCTCTGCTGGGGCACTAATAGAACTCACACTTTAGGTTTTCAAATGCAGTATGCAGCTATATATATATACTGATTGGCATCCTTAGTCTTTTTCAACATCGAGATTTTTCGAACAGAATCTAGCGAAACATCAGAATGGTTGCAGAAGTAGATCCCTACGTTTATTATTCAGATTCTCCTGAAATACTTTATAGCGTGAATGCCTGGAATGAACTTAATAAGGACTATCAACATACTCATGAGAATCTTCCTGACGGATGGCCAGAAGAACTTACAGGCCCTCATGTCTGGAAAGGTCAGGATTTGAGAGAGAAAGCTGAAAGATATAAGTATCACTTTACACCTGATGACCTTAAGGAGATTGCAAGTGCTATAAAAGAATTCAAGAACTCGGGCCTTCAGTTGAATAAAATCAATAAGAAGACCTTCAAATTAGATCTGTTAGGAGCTAAATTAGAAAATTTTGCGGAGGAGCTTTACAACGGAATTGGAGTTCGTTTGTTAAGAGGTCTAAATATTGACGATTATGATGAGCAAGAGAAGTTTATTGCATACCTCGGCATAAGTTCTTATATAGGGGATATACGTGATGCCCAAGGATTGAATAGAGCCCTTACTCATATCAAGTCAATAGCCCATGTTCCGAAGGAGGAACGTGCGCCTATAGGTGTCAGCCAGCAGACCACGGATCCACAGATGTTTCATTCTGATTTTGGTGGCGATATCGTATCTTTGTTTACCTTGAGTACCCCCGCAAGCGGAGGTGAGTCTCTTGTGAGTTCGACGTATTCAATTTACAACTACCTTGCTAAGAAGAGACCTGATATTATTCGAGTGTTGACTAACCCTGAAGGCTTCAAAAGAAAGGGTTTTCCTCATGGAGCTCCTTTAATATTCTATCAAGATGGAGAATTTATAACAAATTTTTCTACCAGGAATTTCATAGGATTCAGGGAAATCCCTCGAGATGAGACTTATCCATTGATTACTTCTGAGGAAAGGGACGCTTTAGGTGCCTTCAATGCAGTAGCCTACAAGTACTCGTTATCGACAGATTTGCAGAAAGGAGATATTGAGTATGTTAATAACCTCATCAACCAACATTGCAGAAAGGGCTTCGTGGAAAATGAAGAGCAAAGACGTCACTTAGCTCGTTTATGGCTAAGGAATTCCAAATACACATTCCTGTTACCACTTCCTCTGGAAATAGTTGACAAAAGAAAACAATTTTTTCCGGTGGAGTACGAGCAAGAGATTCCATTAAATGAATTCGATGAAGACCAAATCAAAGTCAAACACGGCGCAGATTCTATAGATAAATTCTACGCAAAGCCTAAATAGCTGAATGAATTCATCACTCACCTTAATAATCGAACTTAACAGCCCATATATCAATGCTTCAATAAAGTAGATAAAATTCAACTTAATGTTTCAAAGTAATTGTCTTGCAGACATCTAAAGAGATATACGTTTCATCGTAGACTAGACACGCATAGAAGGTACTCAAATAAACGCCTGCTATAAAAAAATGGCTACAGATTTTTCGAAAAGACATAATAAAGTTCTTAAATCTCTATGTATTCACCATTCCTGAATACAACTTGTCCTCTCATTAACTTGAACGAGAGATCTGCAAGTTTATCCTCTCCCTTCTTGAAATCATCAAAATGGTCAAAGTAATTCTCGTCAAGAGGGTACTTTCTTTTAAGCGGGAAGAAGTGTTTAATCTTATCAATATATTCACTTTTGATATCTTCATTCGAAAACATGTAGAAGCGCGAAGTGTCCGGAATTTCATTCAACCTTTTGCGTTCCCAATCGGCCTGTTCTCCGGGCGGTGGTAGCAATTTAGCATTGCTCCATATACCTGCGATTGCAGCTGATTGAGCTTCGAAGGCAGTAAATAGTTGCGCTGTTTTTACTAGACCAACAAAAGCTAGAGTCGGGTCATCTATCTTGAATATATTATAGTATAGGTTCCTGATTCTAGAGCTATTGGCGGGTCCTTTCTTATCCAGAGGCACTGATAAAGAAAGAACGCCTTTTCCCAAGAATGGATAGTAAGGATAGTATCCCGTGGCTAATAATATTTTATCGAAATCCTTGATCTTCGTGCCATCTTCAAACTCAATTTCTCTGGTGGCAGAAATGAAACGCCTAATTGGGGGCTTTACGATTAGCTCATTTGAGGATACTATTTCATTGATCCATTCTAGATACTCCTTTCTCTCCTTACGGGAGAGAATGAATTCTTTTGCGATTGGTTTTAGATATTGAGAAAGTGCCATTCCACTCACCGAGCTTCCCAAAACTATAATCCTCTTATTTGTGTAGTCGTTGTAGTCCCTGAAAAATTTGGAATGCAAAATGGAGCCAGGATAGGCATCCTCGTATTCTTTTAGACCTTCAATATGTGGAATGTATGGAAGTGAATAAGTTCCATTAGCGACTACAACAGCATCGACTTCCTTTTTATAATAAGTTATTTCAGCGGTATTTTTCTCTTCATGTTTGAGAATGAGATGCCATTTACTCCCACATTTAATAGCCTTGATCACTTCCGTATCAAATTTAATATACTCTTCTAAATTATTTGTGTCCACAAACTGCTGAATGTGACTCCTGAGCTCATAATCTCTCAAAAATGGATCTATAACTCTGCCGTCACCTACGGCATTATAATCACTTGATGAGAACCTCGTAAATCTCTTCGGTATACTTGTGAAAAGATTCTTGTATAATGCCGTTCCTTTCCATGAAACCGGTTCTTCTGGCCCACCATCCTTAAAGAGATCCTGCACTTTTAATCCATCAAGAATTCTTTGAACATTTGCTTCTTTAGATTCCAAAAGATCGTGAAGTGTCTCATGCTCGTAAAAATCTCTCAAATTTGGGATTTTTTCGGCCTCATCGGCCAGTGCCCATACGCCGCCAACGTTAGACTTTTGCTCAAATACAACAATTTCTCCAAAAGCCTTATCTTCAGGTTCTTTACCGCCGAAGGTACTTACTCCATCCTTAGAGGTGTGGAGAAATTCGTAAAGAGCGGCCAATCCCGAAGGACCTGCGCCTATAATAGCAATTGACTGAACTTGTAGAGTCATCAATAAAGCTTCAATAAACTTCTCAAACAAACTAGAAAAAAGAAATAGACGTCTGATTCTCAGAAATGCTGCTTTCTATCGCACCATTTCTAGGTATTTATTGTTAAGGGATTCATAGTATTCCACAGTGGAGCCTAATTCGCTGTACATTTCGCAATCGAGATCCATATCGCGAAATTGGGAGACGCATCAACGGAATATAAAATCCGCGATTGCAACATTAATTCACCCATACAAATCAGGAAATACATGTGACCATGAAGTGATATTCGCATCCAAAAAGTCCAATGATTTAAAGTCTATCTTGTTAGTCCATAATTCACGTGTGTCTAGTATGCTATCTGCTGTGCTCGGAAACGCAATGTTATAATCCTCCATTATTCCCGAGAATTCAGAGTGATCAAAATTACATTGTAGACTATTATCTACACTGCGAGTAGATTCCAATTTTGACCTCACCTTGAACATTTCCTCGTAATAGCTGGGAAACCTTTGTCTCATTTTAGTTAAAATCAACTCATATGATCTTGATGCCGTTTTCCAATATCCGGAAGCAATCTTGAGTACGGACAAGAGATACTCAAAATCATCTTTCAAATTTTCATTATTCACTACTGCAATTGCCTCACATGAGAGTATATAATTCAAGGATAACACTATTGTATAAATCATTGTCACGGTCAAGTACTTGAAAGATCGCATTTTCTTAGAAAAAACTTGCAATGAGCGGACCACTTCTTTTATACAAGAAATAGATAGTTCTGTTGAGTATTCAAGTGATTGTCTTATTTCACTCGATAAAGAACTCCTTCCCGCTTTTATAGAGCCAAATGGTTTATTAATGCAGAGTACCGTCAAATAGTAATAGTATTTAAATGCTAACATCGATAAATCTTGATCCTTGAGACTATCACCATCCTTATTCCCACTAAAACCAAAATCGGTGTCACTCTTCCATTTCATTAGCTCTATGTTAATATTATTTAAAGTTTGCGCCTTAAGTAAAAACTCCAAAATTTGGGCTGTCTTGTTGCTCGTCTCATTTGACAGGTTAAGCGTTTGTACGAAAGATTCCAGCAACGTAAAAAGCTCAACCATTTTGAACATTGTGAATGTGATATTATCCAATGAGTACTTTTTCGAAACGTTCTCTTTTCGTTGGGCAGTAAAGAACTCCCGCAAGCTAGAGCTAGATTTGAATGTTACTGGCCTTCCTAATAGCAAGCTATTATAATGGTCATATATGAAACATCCCCAAAATACCCTGTTGTCTGGTTTGAGAATAGCAAAAGCCATAGAATCTGAAGTTTCTTTAAACAAGAATTTTTCGAACCCAAGATGAAGACCCATCCTGAAAGCTAGTCCCGAGAGCATCCAACAGCTAGAGTCATTATAGGTATTGTCATATATAGATAGATATAACAATGACTGAATTGTGGTAGGACATGGATAGAGATACTTTTCAGAGAAAATCATCTTCTTCGCTGCCGTGTAAAATTCTTTGGATCTTTCTTGGAGAGCACTATTATTCGAAAGTTTGGATCCTATAGCACTCAAAGCATAGATCAAATCTTCTGAGCAAAATTTTCCTAAATGCATTCCATTGGTTTTGTGATGAAATTCATTGAAAAACCTCTCCCTATCAACATAAAAAGGCATATCAAAATATTACCAAGTGAAGAAATTATTCAAGCATTCGACTATGTCCTTGTCGTTTCTAAATATCTCATAATTTTCAGGTGCTGCATTTTTATTGAGACTAGAAGCTGGACTGGGGGCTGGGGGTACAATCTCCTCATAGACACTAGTATTTGCATTCTCTTCCAATATAATCTCGGGGCTGTCTTCAACGCTCTTTGAAATTCGCAAATCATTATTTTTACATTGTTGCTCTTTCTTTTGGTCAAAATAGGCAAGCTCTAGCTCATCCTTGTGGCCCAATTCATTTCTATGCATCAATCTTGACACAATTGATTCTAAGGTCTCAACTTGACACTCAAGTGCCTTGACATAAAGATTTCTATATCTTTTTTTACGACCATCCAGGTCAATACTTGCCTTTTCACATCTGGTATTGGCAGTTGAACAGTTCTTACAGGGAGTCATCTTGTCACACTTGATTTTTCTCGTTCGACATCTAAGACATGCAATAGAGCATTTAGATTCTTTTCGCCTCATGGCCGCCATCTTTGTAAGATGTTAAAAAGACTTTTCAAGAAACACCTATAATGACAATGTTCCTATTCATGTTGTATTACTTATTTAAACTCTATTAGGTTTCAAACCTCACTATTACGGCTTGAAGGGAGCCACAGTTCTTACTAAGCCGAGGCGAGACTTTTTCAAATGATGCGAAAATCAAGATCTAAAAGCATATTTTATCCTTTGTTATTGTCCTTAGAAGGAAAAAGTATTAATGACTGAAAATGGGCGTAACTTGTGTTCTGAACTCCGCTGATAACACAGAAAAGGTCAATGAAGTATTTGTGAGTGCTTTCAAGAATGTAGGCTTTATGAGATTCATAACCAAAAGGCTCAATGACCTTCCTCCCGATGAGTCAGACATTGATGAGAAGCTTTTTACATTTGAAGAAAGGATCAGGGATCATTTTAAACAAGGGGCCAAGATTCTAGAGTCAGAAAATTTTAATGCGGTCGTAATTTGGTATCCACCAGGTGTAGAATCAGCGCCCAATACCCGAATTTTAGAGAGTGGACTTCCCAAAGAAACCATAGATGAAGTTTACGAGTTATATAATGAGTCTGCTCAATTCAAGAAAAGATATTTCAGTAAGAATTTTTGGTATTTGAATACATTGGCAAGAAATATGAAAGAGAAATCTAAGAAAGGTGCCATTTCAGCTTTAGTATATCCTACCGTAGAAGTTGCTAAGCGAGAGAGGTTACCTGTCTATGTTGAAGCAATAACCTCACACGCGAGAGATATTTATATTCATTACGGGTTCGAAGTCAAAGAAGCCATCGTCATAGGGAAGGGAAAGATTGACGCGCAGGGGAACGATAAGGAGAATGGAGAGGGTATTCCCGTCTATTTTATGGTCATTGATAATGATGATTGATCAACATTACCTCAAAAAATTAATCATAGACTGAACGCTGTTATTCTTAGTTGAATATTATATTGACTGCAAATTATTATTTATACACCGCTCATTTCTCTGTCCCGTATGGGTTCCCTTAGAATATATATAGACCGAAATTCTAGAGAAACTAGATCAATTTTTGAAGATGTACTTAATGATAAAATGTTTAAATCAAGATTCCTTAGAGTGGGAGAGGTTGAGCTTCACTCATGTGTCGAGGTTATTGATGGCTTTAGTATACAATGCTGTTCTGATTGTCATATTCTTCGAGTTGTACGTGTATTAGAGACCAAGAATCACAAACTTCCAAGCAAGATTCATTTGATTTACACTCAAGGCACAAGCGCGCAGGGCTGCGATAAGCTTACAAAATTTTTCAAGTCCCTTGTTTGCTTGGTAAGATCTCTTGCGCTGAACCATTAAATGTTGCACTTTTTGTAATGACACTCTTCCTTAATAATAGTTAAACCTATTGGCCTCTACAGTCTTTGAAGTTATTCAATTGATGTTGGTTGTTTTACATCTGTCCAAACAAAAAAAGGTCATTTACGTAGCTGGCCCTTCATATCTTGAAAAGAATATGTGAGGTCACTCATGGTCCTTAATGTCAAATAATGACCTTAACTACGGATGATTATTCTATGAAAATAGGGATTTAAAAATAAGCTACTAATAAAAGAAGACTAAAAAACTTGGTAAAAAATTATGAAAATCAAGAAAATTCGAATTTTTGTAAACCTGAATTAAATTTTTCTATTGATGAAGGTTGAACTCCTACAGAAATGACATTATCTTTCCACGAAACCCTCTATCTAGTTTTTAAGAATAGAAAACTCTTTATTCTCACTCTACAAATGGTTTGCTTCTCTTCCCTCAATAATCCGCAAATGGCACACTGCAACCGATACAGGCTTCCCCTCGCCCTTATTTTTTCACCATGCTTCTGATCTGCATTAGCATAAATAAGAATAATTAGCGTATGAAATAATTGCTTAGAGGGCCACTGCTAGGACAAGTGTCATATCTATAGAAGGTATTACAAAAGTATTTATTATTATGAATATGCTCAAGAATTTCCAAAGAGCTCAAGGTGTGAAGACTTCGGGCACGGCTCACTATCCTGCATGAATATGGTGTATCCTGTCTCTAAAGTCTATTTAAAGCAATCCAAAGCCCACCAATCTTCAAAGCACTGCGTTAAAAGAGCATTTGTAAGCGCCCCGAGTTTTTCAGGCACGCTCTCAAGGACAATAAGACAATAATATTCTTGTGCGGTTATGGTGAATAAGTCGATTCTATTCCATCTTGAACGCTTAATCCTGACCCAGTGAGACTATGTATACAAAAGACGATCTATAATTCTCCTAATGAGACAATAGAAAATCAAGTTTCATAACTCACAATTTGAAGTCTTAATGTCCTTCGCAAATTCTACAGACTGGATAAAAATTAAGCGTTTTATCCTCTGACATTGTCCGAAAAGCGTAGTTAGAACCTATCAAAATTTACAGAGCCAAGATTATTATAGTCTTGTATCGATAAGTCTTTGCATCCTTCTGCAATTTAAAAAGACAGATACGTGCGACGTTCAGGTCTTACTAAGAAGCAAAATATGATATTCCTTCCATAATCAATAATTGTTTTAACGCTCATATTGAATTCTTGTCCTGATTTGTCAAAGTCTGCAAGGTTGAAAACCCAATAGAGCAATACGATCAGCTGCTTTTTCTCTCTTCATTCTTCCTTTCGCATCACGTATTGATTAAAGGCTGAACGGCAGAGCTCACCAAGATTCAATCAGATTATCTAGGCAGAAATGCCCATACAGGTTATCTGTGATATTGTGTAACGGTCGCTTAAAGAGTAAACTTTGAGAGATTTGGCGCCCTATTTATTAGGCGCGAAATTCACATACTCCGCATATGCCCAATTGAGGAGCTTGTTGCGTGTTGACGCAAAAAAGTAAGATCCCAAAGATAGTAGCCTCTCTTATCAAAGACTATATAACATAATTATTAGCTTTTCACAACATGCCTGTAACCTAAAGAAAGGACAAGCAGTGTCTAAGAATAGGTTCAAAATGGCAGATTTGGAGAAGAGCAAATTGGATCTTGTTCCGGGAACGATTCATTTAATTGATGTTGAAGGGGATTTAAACATTCAAAAGGATGAAGGTAGCGAGCACGACATTATTCTTCAACCCCAACCTTCCTCTAATATTAATGATCCTCTTAGGTGGTCTAAAAGAAAGAAGAATGTGCAGTTTGGGCTTCTTTGGATGTGGGCATTTCTTTTAGCCGTCACAGTGAATTGGAACGGTCCTGTATGGACTATTTGGACTGAAGTTTTTGATTGTTCTTATGATCAGTTGAATATTTCTGCCGCAATATGTTTTATTTTCCTTGGTGTTGGGTGCGTCCTTTTGCAACCTACGGCGTTGAAATTTGGTAGAAGGTTTGTTTACTTACTTTGTACTTTTTTTGTGATAATCGCCAATCTCATCGGGGCCCTAGCCCAGAGTGTGCAATATCTCTATGCCGTCAACTTCTTATCGGGAATGTGTGCTGCTCCTGTCGACTCATTGGTAGAAATATCTACCACTGATGTATTTTTTCAGCATGAAAGGGCAGAGTATTTATCGTGGATGATATTCGCTCTTTATGCTGGTTCCGATTTGGGTCCAGTTGCTGCTGGTTATATAGTGGAAACCATGGATTGGAGGTGGTGCCTGTGGTTTCAAGTTATTATATTTGGTGCATTGCTTGCTATTCTCTTGTTTACGATGGAAGATACTACTTTTGACCGTGAGCAGGACAAAACAGAAGAAGATATTCTTGTACAAATCAAATCAAGGGAGAGTGCCTTGCAATCAGTTGTAAGTCAGAATTCTAATGATCGTGAAGCAGCAAAAGAATCACCTTTAATTTCTACTTGTAACGTCGAACTGGATAAGATGTCGATTGATGGAAGTATTCCTAAAAGAACATACTGGCAAAGGATGAGGCTAATGGAATTTGAGTATTCAGATAAGCGTTCTTGGCTAACTATATTTTACAGACCCTTTCTTATGGTGAGATTCCCAGCATTTATATGGGCGGGAATTGTTTATGGATCTCAGATGATGTGGTTATCATTGCTAGCTACTACACAATCTGAAATATATGCCTTAGAGCCCTACAACTTTTCTGAATCTCAAGTCGGTTTAACTAATTTAGGAGCTTTTGTAGGCTCCATTTTCGGAATGTTCTATGGGGGGAAATTTGTTGACTATCTTTCAATTAAGTTTGCGAGAAGAAATGGCGGTATTTTAGAACCCGAATACAGATTATACGCAATGGCTGTTCCCACTATTCTTAATGCTGGTGGTCTATTAGCATACGGATTGAGTTCTCACTACTCAGCGCATTGGGCTATCTCAGTCGTGATTGGTCAAGGCCTTCTTGGATTTGCAATGAGCTCTACTGGTGGTATTTGCTTGACTTATGCAGTTGACTGCTATCCGAATTTAGCTAGTGACGGCTTAGTTTTGATTCTATTCTTGAGAAACTGTATTGGTTGCGGGTTTACATTTGCAATCCAACCGTGGCTAGACAGAGATGGCTTAAGCTTGACTACGTGGCTCATGTTCATGCTTTCTTTAGTTATTAATGGAAGCTATCTCATAATGGTATTTTGGGGGAAAAGTTTTAGGAGATGGACTGCAAATGCTTACTTCAAGTATTCTGATCCAAATTATGGCGAAATATTCAAGAAAAAAGGACAACCACAGAAGAAAGGATGCATGAAAGGACTTGAATAGATTCCAGCCTTTGTTGGAAATAAATTTAATTTGACACGTTGTTTATCTAGATATAATATAGCACAGTTAACTCGGTAACGTTCATTTGTATTCTCGACAGCCCCAAGTGCTACGGGCGAGGTATTTACGAATTAATTCTTGCATAACTATTATATTATTATCCTGCAAGCTCAAAGTGCAGGCGCAACTCCCAAGTACTCGATGTACTCGTCTACAGTCACATACTTGTATGGAACTTGCAATCCATCAGCAATGGCATTACCCAAATCTTTGTCAATAAGGCCCCAAAGGGTAGGCACTCTTGATTTAATTTCTGGGACACTGATATTGGATGCATGTCCGACAATAGCCTCAATAAAGTCTTTCTTTTGCTCTTCATTGTAGACATTTTTATATAAGGCCCTAGGTTGCTCCACGTCAAGCTCACTGAATCCACTTATGTAATCATAAGAATTTGACCAAATCTTCTCCTCGTGAGACCTTTTGCTGCGCTCAGCTTGAATAATAGCAGACTTGTCTTCAGACCATTTAGGTACCACGCCCAAGTATTTCTTTATTTCTACGCCCTTCATATCGTCACTGGCAGCATTGCATGTTACAATCGAGCTTAAATAATTTGGCCGCGCACCTTGATTCTCGTATGCTGAATAACCATCTCTTTGAAAGTTTCCGGCCAAGAAGGGACAACCAGATTTTTTCTCGAACGTCCTTGGTTTATTAACAGGAAGTTGTTGGTAATTAACACCCAACCTATGACGATGAGTATCAGAGTAAGAAAATAATCTAGATTGCAAAACTGGATCATTTGAAGGTTCAATGCCGGGAACAAGATGTGATGGAGAGAATGCGATTTGCTCAATCTCTTCAAAGTAGTTCACTGGGTTTTTGTTTAGCACAATACGGCCGAACTTTCTTAAAGGAAATTGACTATGAGGCCAAATCTTAGTCAAATCATTAATCGAGTAGCGAAATTCTTCAGCTTGTTTGGGACTCATTACTTGAACATACAAAGTGTATGAAGGATACTCACCAGCTGCGATTCTGTCATAAAATTCCTTGGTATTGTGATCTGGCGAAGCACCATTCAACTTTCTCGCTTCCGCGTCCTTCATACCTGTGAACCCTAAATCAGATTTGACGTGGATTTGAACATAATTCATTTCACCATTCTTATTAACTAATTTAAAAGTGTGACCAGAGTAGCCATTCATTTCAGCCCAACTCTTTGGACATCCTCTTTCGCCGAACATATAGGTTATTTGATGCAAACATTCTGGATTGTACGTAAAATAATCCCACGTCAAATAAGAATCACTATCCTGATTAAGATTGGTGGATGGGTCCCTCTTTTGCGTGTGAATAAATTTGGGAAACTTAAGAGGATCACGGATAAAAAATACTGGCGTGTTGTTAAAAACCCAATCCATATTCCCTATGTCAGTTTTGAATTTCATAGCAAACCCTCTTGGGTCTCTATGAGTATCCGGGGTTCCTCTCTCTCCCCCAACCGTGGAAAATCTCATTGTAATAGGACAATTATACCCCGGTTCCTGGAAAGGACGTGTATACGTGAGATCCGACAAAGAGTCAGTTAATTCGAAAAATCCATGAGCTCCTCCCCCTTTAGCATGCACAACTCTTTCTGGGATTCGTTCTTGATCAAAGTGTGAAATATCATCCAATAAATTGAAATCCTGCAAAAGAAGTGGACCTCCAGGGCCCGCCATCTGGGCACCGTATGGATGTTTCAAGTAAGGAACACCGTTTGAAGTAGCATAAACGGCTGGATCATATGTTGTAGATTGCAAATATTCCGAAACCATATTGTATATCTGTAAAACTTAAACATTGTAATAATTCGATAATATCTGTTTATATAGTGTGCTCTATTTGTGCAGCAAGCATAATTGTTAAATCTTGCAACTTGCTGCGAATTTTGAGAGTGGTTGCTATCATTACATTCTCATTACTGATTATTAATAAGAGATAATTTTTCATTGGCTCATTTTTCGCTTAGTTAGCAATCGATTCCAGGCCTATTGAAAAGGTCAATAATTACCCCTCCTATCACACGCAGAGGTTTGTATTCGCGTGAGGAAACTTCAACTATACCTAAGCAATTTTCAAGTTATCAGTATTTATATACTGATAAGAAGGTGAGCAAAATTCGATCGATTATGAGTTTTTTAGTGCGAAGTTCGAGACACAGGACATGTTGCATAGTTCTCTGCTCAGCTATACTCTTTTAACTGCGCACCATTCGAATAGCTTGTTTCCCAAGACTGAATAGTGATTGTTCGAAGGCCTGATCCCTTAGTGTGCCTCGACAAAACAAGTGAAGCTTGAAATACTCCGTAGAGATACTCAAATCCCGATCGAGGTTCCCCATGCGAGTTTTTTGAAGACAATAAGGTAAAGAGGGTGGCAAAGTCAGCGTCAGCTTGATTCACGGATGAAGGTGCATTAAAGCTTATGTCTAGAATTTATGAGTTGTTCAGGACACAGACTCAAAGCAGTTTGAGGAAAAGACGAGCCACGACATTTATCAACAACATCCATTCTCGGGCCGAATCCGAAACATCGGAGTTTACAAGGAACAGCTTCATGAGATTGCAAAATATTTTCAATTTCGATTGCCGGAGTACTGGTTCGAAAATAAGAAGTATATAAAGTCAACTTTTCACTGCAATGTAATTATCAGAATTTAAGAATCGTTGACAAATTCAAGGATGTTTAATTCTCTTAAAGTATCATCCAAGAGTACGAAGCCTTTAGTAAAAAACATCCTTTTTATCGGAGGTTCCTATGGAGGTCTTTCTGCGTTGAATCACTTTCTCAAGTGTTATACTGATAGAAAGGAGGAGGTTATGAACAAATTCGGTCCTGATGTTAAAATTAGGTGTACCTTAGTGGAACCAAGAAGCGGTTTTCTAAATGTACTCGGGATGCCGAAATGCTTAGTTGATCCTAGGTTTGCGCAACTGCAATACATTTCCTTTGACTCTATAGTCCCCTTCGATTTCAAAAACGTGCTTTCTATGGATAATAGTGTAATCGAAAAATATACATCGGAAACCACTGACAGAAACTTGGAAGTGAATTTCGTTCATGGTAAAGTCGTGAAGTTGGAAAGCAGTTATGTGGAGTTCATATACGAAGATAGCATGCAACCTATGAAGATTGACTTTGACATTGTAGTATTGGCCACAGGTTGTAATAGGAATGAACCCATGACTCCCGCTGTGCTGAATAAGAGAGAATTCTTATCGGTAGCTGATGAGTTCAGGAAGAAAGTGGAAGAACTGAATATAGTATCTGTAGTAGGGGCAGGTGCAGTAGGAATTGAACTTGCGTGTGAGATTAAAGAATACTATCCACAGAAGAGAGTACAGTTGATACATCCTCATGACAGCTTACCCCCAGATAACTTGGGGAATAATTTCAAAAGTGTAACTAAAGAGTGCTTGAAAAAATTAGGGATATTGTTGATTTTGAATACCAGGATCTCGAAGGAATTGGAAAATGGCAAGCTCATGTCAACAGATGGGAGAGAAATTGAGAGTGAATTCAATTACTGGTCGAACTACAGACATAATAATATAGGCTTTCTATCTGAAGATTTTAAAGATAAGTTTGTTAACGATAGGGGAAATATTCTTGTGAACGAGTATTTGCAGCCTCAGAATAATGGTATATGCGAGAATAAAATATTCTGCGTGGGTGACCTTATTGAAATACCTGTAATTAAGTCCGCCGGATATGCTTTGCACGAGGGAGTAATGGTAGGACTGAACGTATTTGAACTGGTTTTGGGAAACTCAATGCGTGAAACTTTGACTAAGAATAAGTTATCCCTGAAGATGATTCTATACTGTGGTCTGAGCAGTTTGATCAGTGAGATCGGAGGGAATGTGGAGCTTAATAATCCGCTGTTGAAGAAAGATTATGAAGATTTTTGTCTTAGAAAAGCTTTGAATGTAATGCGCCAGAGTAGGAAATGAAGTAAGACATATTTGATTTCGCTACCCTGGAATGCAAAAAAATTTAAAAGTCAAGAATGAAAATGATCAAAAAACGATAGAAAGGATGATAAAAAAAATTGATAAAAAATGAGATGTTGATAGCTACGATGAGATGAAGTCTTAATTTTTCACTGTTTTCAGCCCGTATGTGGTTTGTCATTTTGTTTCAAGTCCATTCCGAAAGACGAAAACATGAAATCACAGAAGCTACGTAATAAAATATATAGCCAGCAAACTTGCTTAGTCGTAAGAGAGCATATATAATCGGCACATCCTGAGTCTTTTTCTCGTTCTCGTTTTCGCCACTTATAAAGATTTTTCGAACTCAAACAATCTCTTAATACTATCTTCGTAGACGGACCAAACCTTGGAGCTTATAGCGACGTCTAATGGTGGTCTTCCCGTTGTGGACTCCCCAAGATCGTATAAGGATTTCAAAGCATATTTCACCCCCACTAAGTTCAAATTTAATATCATTTCATCTGCTTCTGTTACAAGATGCTGTAGCTTTCTAGCTTCATTAATCTTATTCTCTTTGCATAATTCAAATAACTTTAACATTGATTTTGGAAAAATGCCAGACAAACCATCAATTGCACCATATGCACCAACACTTAAAGAGGGTAATAGTACTTGCCCAAGGCCAGTAAAAGCCCTGAAATTGCTCTCTTTGTTTTTGTTTGTAGCTCCCAATATAAGCGTATACTTATCCAAATTGAAATGAGTCAATTTTACACCAGCAATATTGGGAAGCGTCAGTAATTTCTCGAACGTGCTAACTGTAACATCAACTCCATTTGAAGCATTTGGATAGTTATAGATGATAATTGGCAATTCCAGGGAGCTAGAAATTATGTTAAAGTAATTAAATATACCCTGCTGCGTTGTGACTTTCGGACCAAAATATCCAGGAACAAGAATAATTGCATAATCGGCCTTCGCAGCTGCAAAATCAGCAATTTCATTCAAGGTGTCTTCGATACTAAGAGATGGTAATCCAGCTATTATTTTGAAGTTAGGATCAGAAATAGATTCCCTTATTGCCCTGACTAGAGCACACCGCTCTTCTCTGGTTAAATGTATAGATTCTCCCATAGAACCAGCAACAACAAGGCCATTGATCCCACTATCATAAAGCATTTTAGCATGCTTCAATTGAGCATCCAAGTCCAAAGAATAATGAGGTCCTTTAAAGAATGTGGGGACAGGGGTATAGATCCCTTCAGGAAGTGCATTCGCAGATGTTGCAGTCATCGAAATCGTCTCTAGTTCTCTTAGATTGGATAGATTACCAATTCTTTAACTCTCAAGACTACAATTCGGCCTTTTATATATGTGATATATGTACATATTTTTTTGGTATTACATGCTTAATTGAAAAGATTGTGAAGACAAAATCGTGGGGTTAATGGCATTTCGATTCTTGAAGTATAGTACTTTTGGTGGCGAAGAGTAATTCGCGACATAGTATAGACGCGCCGC
The DNA here is from genome assembly GCA_031081805.1 of Schwanniomyces etchellsii. Classification (NCBI taxonomy): domain Eukaryota; kingdom Fungi; phylum Ascomycota; class Pichiomycetes; order Serinales; family Debaryomycetaceae; genus Schwanniomyces; species Schwanniomyces etchellsii. Next base: position 451,753 of record JARYSY010000009.1, read on the forward strand.
ACAACCGTTTACAGTGCAATAATCGTGGGGGAGCCATGGGCGCATCTCCAATTCCTAGATAGCAAAGTGACAGGGTTAGATTCTTTAGTTTTTCGTTTAGTTAGAATAGTAAAAATTTGGTCCAAAAATCGATAGATTGAGCTTCAAAGATTCACTAACTCTCTTTGTTTTGATATACATAAGCATGGATTCAGTTTTCGAGGAAAACGTTCATCCCGCTTTGAGTAATAACTCATCTGAATGAATAAAACTAATCTAGAACGCTTTATAGCTCAAGTGTTTAACTATGTCCAGAAATGTTTCCCCAGTATCTCCTACTTCATATTACAGTTGTAGAGAAGGTAAAATATAAACAAGTGACAAATTCTAACACTTTGAGCTTATGTTTCGTATAATCGTATTTATAATAAGTAACATTGCATATAAATTTTGTGTTATTATTAACTAAATACTAGCATATCAAGCAAACCAGTCTTAATGATCATTATTGAAATACCAGATTCATTACTAAGTATACTTCAGACGTGTGGTTCAATTGTTAGCTTGAGCATTAGTAAATACTTATTTCGGATTCCTTAAGAAGTACAATTTATATAGCTATCCAAAGCAAACGGTAGTGTTTTGAGTTGAAGTTTTGATAAAAGAGAAAAAATAAAATATCTAGTCGTGGATCACTATTTAAAGTATTCTATACAACATTCAATAATCGTCATCATCGAATACTACGAAAGGACTCCAGTCAGGATCAACAAATCTCACGTTCCCCTTTTTAGCAGACAACCCATTCAAAATTTCTCCATCCTCATCAGAGAGATCAATTATACTTAAATTGCTTTCGATTCTTGAGGGAGTGACTGATTTAGGAAGAACTACAGTGTTTCTCCAGACAGCCCAAGATATCAACAATGTCGCAGGTGATACTTTCAACTTTTCAGCAAGTTTTACGACCGTATCATCTGACAAGATTGTGGAACCAGTCGATCCCAAGGGAGAATATGCTTCAAGTAAAATACCATTCTCTGTCGCATATTTCAATAGTTTATGTTGTGGCAAATAAGGATGTAATTCCACTTGATTTGCCACCGGTTTGATTTTCAAGCTAGGAGATGCCAACAATTTCTTCAAACTTTTGACGGAAAAATTAGAAACTCCAACCGACTTCGTAAGCCCTTCAGCAACTAATTCCTGCAATAAATCCCAAGTCTTAATAAAGTCCCACTCCGTGTCAATGTCTCTTTTACCATTGGGTAACGTTGGAAAGTATCCATTACCGTTAGGATTCAAAGGAACTGGCCAATGCATCAAATATAAATCAACAAAAGATAAACGTAACTTTCTCAAAGATTCTTTCAATGCTTCTCTAGGCCTTCTATGATCAGTACACCATAACTTTGTGGTGACGAATATTTCGTCTCTTTCAATACCTGAATCCTCAATTGCCCTGCCAATAGCATCTTCATTGCCATAAGCCGCAGCAGTATCTATGTGTCTGTACCCCGACTTCAAAGCTACTAAAACTGCATCATAGACTTCTTTCTCGCTAGATTTCCAAGTTCCCAAGCCGATTGAAGGGATCTTTTGGCCATTATAAAGTTTTAATGTCTTAGTAGACCTAAAAAAAGTTAGTATAATCGGGCATTAAAAATAAAAAAAAACCGAGAATCATACTTCTTTGCTAAACTCATCGCTGCTGAAACTAAAGTTATAGGATTGATACCGAACTTTAGTATTTTATAGCCTGAACAAGTTGTGGAGATTTGTAAGATGGTTCCCCCACTCTCCTATTCCCACCATAATCTGTCCTAATGGGGAAAGACAATAATCAGTATGACGTGCATCTTTCAAAATGGCAGCAGCTGCAACAAACGCTTTAGTGAAGGAAGGTACTCTTCTCAAAGTGACGACTTTCCCTAGACACTTCTTGAGCAAAATAGCCAATGAAATTAGGGTATGTGATTCTTGAACATCTTTTAAAATAATAAGGTAGTTTCACGAACGCTACGTGTGCATCCTTAGTTCTTCCTGACTCTTTCTGAAAGTTGAAATTTGTTTTGAAGTTCTTCTATAGTCTTCCTTACTAAGTCAAACGCCTACTTCAATTCTTTCATCTATTGTTAAGAACCAGGTTACTCATCAACGAGGCTGCAAACTTTGGACCAGGCTAAAAGATTTTGAGAAGAGGAATGTCTCAATAGAATCATGAGTTAAGGCCATATAATTAGTTATCTCATGATTAAGATTTAATTTATAGTTTTGTGAGCCTAGAAGGTGCACAGGATGCGCATTTTTAAAGGAAAGCACAACCTTCTTTTTTGAAGCATATTTAGAAAAAGGTAATTACTTCTTCCTACTAGCTTCGGTTCTACCATCATAAATTGCTTTTACACTAGTGATCAATTACAAAGCAGCGTTTATTTCATCAATACTTCCCTATTCTTTGAAAGAGTATTTTACAAATTCGTATGGAATGTAATTATCGGAACCCTCAAGTCACTTAGACATCGGTAGATGTTCACCGAACCGTAAAAGATGAGCTTCATTGAATCAAGAGTGAGCAAGAATCATGCGCGCTCACGCCTGCACTAATAGACTTAGATTCTTGTTGCAGCATCCAAATTTCGTAACAAGATCCAATATGAAAGCTCACGAATCACATTGAAAAACAGATATTTATTCATTTGACTGCTAATTAATAAAGGGTATCAACTTGTAATACTATAAAGGGATCTTTTGGCCATTATAAAGTTTTAATGTCTTAGTAGACCTAAAAAAAGTTAGTATAATCGGGCATTAAAAATAAAAAAAAACCGAGAATCATACTTCTTTGCTAAACTCATCGCTGCTGAAACTAAAGTTATAGGATTGATACCGAACTTTAGTATTTTATAGCCTGAACAAGTTGTGGAGATTTGTAAGATGGTTCCCCCACTCTCCTATTCCCACCATAATCTGTCCTAATGGGGAAAGACAATAATCAGTATGACGTGCATCTTTCAAAATGGCAGCAGCTGCAACAAACGCTTTAGTGAAGGAAGGTACTCTTCTCAAAGTGACGACTTTCCCTAGACACTTCTTGAGCAAAATAGCCAATGAAATTAGGGTATGTGATTCTTGAACATCTTTTAAAATAATAAGGTAGTTTCACGAACGCTACGTGTGCATCCTTAGTTCTTCCTGACTCTTTCTGAAAGTTGAAATTTGTTTTGAAGTTCTTCTATAGTCTTCCTTACTAAGTCAAACGCCTACTTCAATTCTTTCATCTATTGTTAAGAACCAGGTTACTCATCAACGAGGCTGCAAACTTTGGACCAGGCTAAAAGATTTTGAGAAGAGGAATGTCTCAATAGAATCATGAGTTAAGGCCATATAATTAGTTATCTCATGATTAAGATTTAATTTATAGTTTTGTGAGCCTAGAAGGTGCACAGGATGCGCATTTTTAAAGGAAAGCACAACCTTCTTTTTTGAAGCATATTTAGAAAAAGGTAATTACTTCTTCCTACTAGCTTCGGTTCTACCATCATAAATTGCTTTTACACTAGTGATCAATTACAAAGCAGCGTTTATTTCATCAATACTTCCCTATTCTTTGAAAGAGTATTTTACAAATTCGTATGGAATGTAATTATCGGAACCCTCAAGTCACTTAGACATCGGTAGATGTTCACCGAACCGTAAAAGATGAGCTTCATTGAATCAAGAGTGAGCAAGAATCATGCGCGCTCACGCCTGCACTAATAGACTTAGATTCTTGTTGCAGCATCCAAATTTCGTAACAAGATCCAATATGAAAGCTCACGAATCACATTGAAAAACAGATATTTATTCATTTGACTGCTAATTAATAAAGGGTATCAACTTGTAATACTATAAAGTGTTCTCGGGCTTTAAGTTCTTTTTCTCGAAGTCAACTACATTTTGTAACGTTGTTCTGGAAATTGCAGAGAGCGCCTCTTTGGTGAAAAAGGCCTGATGTCCAGTAATCAAAACATTGGGGAAGGTAATTAACCTTTGAAATGTATCATCCCGAATAATATAATTCGATAGGTCTCTGAAGAATAAGTCTTTCTCGTCTTCGTAAACATCCATCCCCACAGCCCCCAAAGAGCCAGATTCAATTGCATCAACTAAAGCCTTGGGTTCGACAAGGCCACCTCTACTAGTATTGATTAAGGTTGCACCTTTCTTGAACTTCTTTAAGGTCTTTTCATTTATCATGTGATGGGTTTGTGTAGTCATAGGACAGTGCAAACACACCACATCGGACTCTGCGTAAAGTTCATCTAACTCTACATAAGGAATATCAAGCTCTTGTATCTTAGGATTCTTCACTACATCATTGGCCACGACATTGCAGCCAAATCCAAGCTTGAAAGCCTTTGCAACAAGATATCCGATGCGGCCTGTCCCTATCACACCGATTTTCTTTGAATGAAGGTCACGCCCCAAAAGACCATCAAGATTGAAATTATCCATACGAACACGCATCCATGCTCTATTAATCCTCCTATCGAGAGTTAAAAGCAATCCCACTGTGTATTCTGCCACAGCGAAGGGAGAGTAAGCAGGCACACGAACAACTGCAATTTTGTATTTTTTGGCAGCTTCAAGATCCACATTGTTGAAACCTGCACACCTTAAAGCAATAAGCTTTACTCCAATCCTACTGAGTTCGGCTATAACTTCATTACTTACTTCATCATTGACGAAGACACAAACGGCAGTGCTTCCAGATGCAAGGACTGCCGTTGCCTTACTTAATGATTCGTGGAAGTACTGTATATCACACTTGAATTCATCATTTATCTCCTCGAAGGATCTTTGATCATAAGGTTGAGTACTAAATACTGCGATTTTCATTTTTGCACTTGAAGAGAAGTTTGAAGTTCATAAATAATGAATTAAGTATTATATAGGTTCTTCTTTTCAGAGCTGCTACTAGGACTTTGCTACTTTTTTCTCACGTTATGCATACATGCGTACGCTCGTATTCTATGGAAGTATCACAACGTGCATATTGATGGGAGCGTGAACAAAAAGCCTACTATAATAGCAGAACTTGCTCTTGCTTCTAGCATAAAAATGAGCTGTTTTTTACAGAATCGTGCTCGAGAGGAGTTGCTTCCTAACGATATCGGAAATTGGGAAGTATGCTTCGATTTTTGGATATATAAAAACTTCGAGAGTTGTATTCCCAAGTTTTGCTTAAAGATTATCGAATCTGAAACATGGGAAACACAGGACATATTAAAGGTAAGAAGCAACAGGTGATTAAGGCTGACTTAAAGCCTGTTAAGATTTCTATCATTGGCGTTGGAGCCGTTGGTTCCACTACGGCCTACACTTTATTATTGAGCGGTATGGCGGCTGAGATCGTGTTGATTGATATAAACGAGAGAAAAGCAGAAGGAGAGTCCATGGACTTGAATCATGCAGCTCCTTTGACAAACGAGGCCAAAATTTATGTTGGCGACTATGCTGATTTGGCCGGTTCATCAATCGTTATTATCACTGGTGGTGCAAATCAAAAACCAGGACAGACGAGAATGGAGCTAGTCGCCATAAATGCGAAGATCATCGAAGGAATTGTGCCCAAGATATCCGAGAATGCTCCTGATTCAATTTTATTGGTAGCAACGAATCCCGTAGATGTTCTTACATACATCAGCTACAAGCTTTCTGGATTTCCTGCGAATCGCGTTATTGGCTCGGGTACGATTATTGATAGCGCAAGATTCAAGTATCTTTTGGGTAAGCACTTCAAGATTGATCCTGATAGCATCAATGCCTACATTATTGGAGAGCACGGTGATTCAGAGTTAGCTGTTTGGTCGTTAGCTAACATTGCAGGACTTCGCTTGCGTGATTACTGCAAACAATCTAACCAAGAGTATGATGAAAAAGCAATGCAGGAAATCTTTGAGAAAACTAAGAATGCTGCATACGATATAATTAACCGCAAGGGATTCACAGCTTATGGAATTGCCTCTGGCCTCACAAGAATTGTTGAAGCCATTCTTAGGGATGAGGGAACTTTGATTACGGTATCCACTGTTGATGAGTATTGTGGAGAGGAGGTCGCACTCAGTATTCCTGCACAAGTTGGAAGAAGCGGCGCGAAGCATATTTTCAAAATGCTTCTAGATGCGAAAGAGGAAGATCAGTTGAAGGCATCTGGCAAGAATATCAAATCCGTAGCAACAAAACTCGGATACTCTTAAGTAGATTTTATAGCTAAAAATAAAGTCTTTTCTAATTAGCCGTGTATTTTTATTCTCGCCGGAGGAACCCATACAGACCTGCTTTCCGTTACCTGACTTTGAGTCAATCTAGGCCTTCCGATAAACCCACGCTGTACCCTTTCTGCATATTCGCAAAAAAGAGCAAGTCAATCGGAAATTATTACTTATGCTGCAGTCCCAATAACATGATAATTGCTTCAACAATGCCCCTTTAACTTTGGACTAGGAACTGTAGAAATATAAATTAACCTTCTTTTCGTCAGTTGAGGCTCATAGTCTTAAGAGTAAAAATATAATGACTTTTACAATCGGAGACTACCTTGCAACCAGATTCGAACAAATAGGTATTAAGAATCACTTTGTCGTACCCGGAGACTATAACCTTGTACTTCTTGACAAATTGCAAGCCAACCCAAAGTTAGATGAAATAAATTGTTGTAATGAACTCAACTGTGCTTTCGCTGCAGAAGGATATGCGCGGGCCAAGGGTGTCGCTGCGTGCGTCGTGACATTTAGCGTAGGCGCATTTTCGGCATTCAATGGAACAGGAAGTGCCTATGGTGAAAACTTGCCATTAATTTTGGTAAGTGGTTCTCCTAATACGAATGATGAAGATGATCATCATTTACTACACCATACTATAGGTACTCATGACTTCAATTACCAGTATGAGATGGCAAAAAGAATAACTTGTGCAGCCGTTCAAGTGAAGCATGCAGTTGATGCCCCAAAGTTGATTGATTATGCTATTAGAAGTGCTTTGATCCAGAAAAAGCCTTGTTATATTGAAATACCAACAAATCTCTCGTCGGCGGCTTGTGCACCTCCCGGGCCAATACATACAATTACAAGGCGCCTACCAACTGATATGGAGACCTTGGAAAATGCCGTCAATGCGGCCTCAAAATTTATTAATAGCAAAATAAAGCCCACCTTACTTGCAGGTCCTTTGTTGAAAACAGCCGATGCAATCGAGGCATTTCAAAAGTTAGCTGAAGCCTTAGGTTGTGCTGTTGCAGTAATGCCATCGGCGAAGTCTCTTTTTCCTGAAGATCACAAACAATTTGCTGGAATTTACTGGGGGCAAGTCAGCACTGCGAAGGCAGATGCAATAATGGAGTGGTCGGACCTCACTATATGCGCAGGTTGTGTATTTACAGATTATAGTACAACTGGGTGGACTGCCCTCCAACCAAGTAGCCATAGGCTTGAAATTGAATATGATTCAGTCAAATTCATCGGTAGTTTCTTTAATAATGTTCATCTTGCCGACTTCTTGAACGCGCTCGCTGACAAAGTTCAGTTTAACGATAGGAGTTTGGAAGAATATAAGCGTCTCCGCCCAGATCCGGTTATTTTAGAGGCAGCTGATCCTGGTACGACGATTACAAGGCGAGAGATGGCTAGGCAGATCCAGGAGTTGATAACTCCTGACACAACTTTATTTGCAGAAACAGGTGACGCGTGGTTCGATGGCATACAGACTCATTTCCCTAAAGGAGCAAGGTTTGAAATAGAGATGCAATGGGGCCATATTGGGTGGTCTGTACCCGCTTGTTTGGGGTACGCTACCGGCGCACCAGAAAGAAAAATCATCACCTTAGTTGGAGATGGATCTTTCCAGATGACTGCACAAGAAGTATCTACGATGATTCGCTTAAAGAAGCCTATTATAATGTTTCTAATTAATAATTATGGTTACACAATTGAAGTGGAAATCCACGATGGTCCATACAATAATATTAAGAATTGGGATTATGCAGCTTTAGTTGAAACCTTCAATGCAGGTGACGGATCAGCTAAAGGTTTCCATGCTCGCACAGGGGGTGAACTTGCGGAAGCAATCAAGAAAGCTAAGGCAAACAAGAACGGACCAACTTTAATTGAAGTGCACATCAATCGTGATGATTGTACCAGTGAACTTATAAGCTGGGGCCACTTTGTTGCTCTTGCAAACGGTCGTCCTCCTAGGCAATCAACCTAAGACAATGAAGAGGGAAAACATATTCTTACATGGCTTTTTGGTTTTGTCAATACTATAGCTGAAGGATCACATTTCGCTATTCAGATGCATGCATGCTACCAATGAATGGTCCATTAGGTTGTCGACCTCCATGTTCTTTCAAATAGTATATATCTCTCTATTTTAGCGTGGAGCCGTTCTTTAAAGAAATAATCAGGAAAATAAAATTAAAATGATGAATGAGTTGTGAGTTGTTAATAAAAGTAAAAATGGGTTCTCAATTACTCGCGGTAGTTGTATAGTTAATAAATTCTCCAACACTCTTGCTAGAATAATCAAAAGAATGCACTTTCAAAGGTCTAAAAATTTCACTTACCCTTAGTTCGACTCAAGCCATTCTTGAAGGTTCATTCCCCGGACTGTTATATAATGAGAAGTAAGTCGAATGGAGCATATGATTCAAATCTTGCTCAAACAAACAGACTGGTCTTGTCAGCTCTTCCCAGAACTTTAAACAGAGATTAGCTACGCTCCACTTACGCATGTCAGCTGCTATAACCTTAGTTTTAGCTGGTCGTGGTGATGGGAAAATTAGATTTCAATAAGAGACTTGCATCTGGCGAACTAGCGCATATCACGTGATTATGAGATTCAAATAAGGAAATTCAGGGTCTTACTACGAGTTATTAATATGGCTTATATATAGGCACAAGCATGTCATGGACTCCATATCATAACGTTAAATAAAAGTATACGTGGTTCATTAAAAGCAACATTGAAAAGTATTTTATCCTCTGTTTAGCTCTTTTTGTCGATAATATGAATTGCAGATTGTTCATTGTTTGTAATGACGAGAAGAATTATTCTGTGGGCTATTTAGAACCAAGATGAGCCTTAAAAAAAGATGAAAACTACGTAATGACATCTATTGGCGCCATTGATTACTTCATAATCTACAATTTACGAAATTTTATATTGGCAAAACAAAACTCTAAAAGGAATGAGCTAGTCCAAGAGAACGTTGATTATAATTGGGGCCTTCAGTGATATGCGAAAGAAGCTAATTCTTTGTGTAGGCTCCCGAATGGAGAAATCGCCATTTGTTCGTGATTTGAGGCTTTCGGTTTATTTCTACTTCTTTAGAGAGTATGTCAAATTGATCCGAATGCTAATCATCTTCATGCCCTACATCAACCTTAATATCGCTAGCAAAGTGGCATGGCTTCGATAATTTCTAAATGAAAATTTGCATCTTTCGTGAGGCCATTAATTGGAATGAGAAAATACAGGCTCAGAACCAGAACACACTAACAGAATCATTTCCCTCATGTTTTAACCTCACATGTGTTCTGCATATTCTAGAGGTTTATCCTTTTCTTTTCATCCTTTTTTCATAGGCATTTACAAGATAATGACAGTAGGGATATCAATTACGAATTTGACTTGATTAAACTATGAAATAATTGTTTGTTATTCGTATCAATACTCACTTAAATTCTATATCGAAAATGATCTTACATTTTGAGTTCATTAGTAATCATATCTATGGTAAATATCTTCCTTGTCAGTCATATCTTGTGAAGTATCGTAGAGGCTGACTTTGCCTTCAGCAATTAGCCTTTCTTTCTTCTTGTTCTCGTAAATACACATAGTTCTGTAGAAGAATACAAGAATCAAAAAGAATCCCCAGAAGCAAATGTTAGCAATTAGACCCCTCCTGTAAGTTGGATCGATACTGTAGTTCCACCATTGAGGATATACTATTGCAGCCAAGCAATAACCCAAGAAAAAACAGTTATTCACGATAGACTTTCTTGTATTCCCTCTAGCATTGGAAGCATTTAAGGAAAGTAAAGTAGACATAAAGCTCAGTATACATGCCCCTAGCCAAGATGCAACAATACGGCCCCATTGATTTTCTTCTGGAAGAGCTAGCAATAAGATAGTCCCTACTAAAGGCACCAATGATAAAAACATAATAATGAAACATCTTTCTCTGGGGAATAATTTACACAAAAGTACTCCAACCCAGATTAGTACAAGCTGAATAGCTCCTGATGGTGACCCGAGCTCTAAAGTCTTGTCACCTGTATATCCCATTTCCGAAATAATAAGGGAAGCAAAGGTTATGGGACCAGATGTAACCGTAATCAAGAAACCAAATAAGAATGAGCATATGACGATCCAGTCAAATTTAAGAGATTGAATAATTTGCTTTACACTAAAGCTTTGTCTCTCGCCTCTATCGCTTTCGACTAACAAACGCCTAACAGCTATATGTCTTTCTCTCTCACTAAGGAACCACGCCTTAGCAGGTGAGAAAGGAAGCATGAGAATAAACACTACTCCAAATGCAATTGTTAATCCTCCACAGACTAAAAATGTAACTTTCCAGACAGCGATGGATAAGTTTGAATTCTGGCCTATCCCATAAACTAGAAAGTTTCCTATTACCTGAGCTAATGCATTACATGAAACCCAGCAAGCGGTTCTCACTGCATGTTCGGATTTCCTGTAATAAACTGATGTTATTATAACAAACGCAGGCGATACCGCCCCTTCAAAAAAACCCAATAGGATTCTCACAGCTAGGAATCCCCCAAAATTATCAGGAGCAGCAAGACACATACAAACTGCTCCCCAAATGATTACACAAACACCCGTCACTATTTTGATTGGAAATCTACTTAACGCATAAGTATTCCAAATTTGTGAAACCAATTGTGCAATATAAAACCCCGATGTAAGCCACGAGTACTGATCACCAGCTAGCTTCAAATCTGTCTTCAAACCATATACCACTGTATATGAGAGCACCTGTTTGTCCAAGTACTGGGAGAAAAAGACAAGACACATTATTGGAAGCACTATTCTGTCTAACTTCCTAACTAATTTTTTCTCCTCCTCTTCACTATAATCAATCAAATCCTCCGGTGACTCAACATACTGCTTCTCTTGTTCCAATACAGTAGTGCTGTCTAACTTCAGCGCAGATGAATTTCTTTCTTTCATATGTTATGTTAATGCTGATCACTTCACAGCTTAGCTTCAATTTTCAAGAATAAATACTGTGAGACCTTCTTCTTAAATAGCGGACTTACATACTCTTTCCTTATGTGAGATAAACTCGTCTCCAACTCTTGGAGCTTATTTTTATCGGGTACAACATGCCGCGATCTTATCAACAGATCAGGCAGCTTTACGATGTTGCGCGGCAAAAAAGGCCCTGATCAGCCATTACGAAGATATAAAAAAATAATGGGGACTTGATTACTTCAGTCCTTCATTTGTAGAGAAAGCTTTCTCCATCATACTTTTAAAAGCTTCGGAAACCGTAATCAGACTTCAACCAAGTAAAATGCAGCTCCCAGAAATCGATGTTAATGAAAGAGTTAATAAGAATTTCAAAGAATTGGTAAAACCGTGGGGTTATCTGAAACCTAAGAAGTATTGCTTAAAAAATGGAAATTTAGTAGATGTCGTGAATGGGGTGACCATTGAGAATACTACTATCTTAATTGAAGATGGCATTATTAAATGTGTTCTGACGGACTGCTCAGAGTTCCCCGCAGAATATGAGATAATTGACTGCAGTGGAAAATTCTTGTGTCCTGGCCTTTTCGATAATCATGTCCATCTTCAGTGTGTCCCAGGTGAAACAGATTTATCTAAGTTGATGCTAATGTCCAAAGACAAAGCAATGATGAGAGTTGGCTTCAACAGCAAGTTAATGTTGAAAAGAGGATTTACTTCTCTACGTGATTGTGGAGGAACCACTGCTTTTGTGAAAAATGCTATTGAAGAAGGTAGTATTATAGGACCTCGTTTGTTCATTGCCGGTCATGCGATTTCACAGACAGGAGGACATGGCCATATGGTTCCAAGTGAGTTTCCTGGTGATGCCTTTGATAGCTGCTCGTGTCATATGAACCTATTAGGTGTCGTAGCCGATGGAGTCGCAGAATGTTACAAGGCCGCAAGAGAAGAACTCAGGCAAGGTGCTGATTTCATCAAAATTATGGCGAGCGGTGGTGTTGCGTCTCCAACCGACAAAATTACAAATTTGCAATATTGTGACGATGAGATTCAAGCATTAGTGAGAATTGCGGACTCATATGGTACTTATGTCACTGCGCATGCCTATACACCTGAGAGCATCAAGAACTGCTTGCGAAATGGCGTAAAAGGAATTGAACATGGAAACTTATTAGATGAAGAGACCGCAAGAATGATGGCAGAGCAGGGCTGCTACTTGACGCCTACCTTAGTGACCTATAAAATTATGGCTTCTGATCAGTTCAAAGGATTCTTGGATGAATCCTCTCAGGAGAAAAACTATCAAGTGTTAAAACGTGGACTTGCCTCACTTCTTATCGCTAAAAAAAATAACGTGAAGGTTTGCTTTGGAACGGATTTATTAGGCTCATTAGGAGGATATCAGACTCAAGAATTTTTTATTCGGAGTAAGATTTTAAAACCACAAGAAATTCTACTTTCTGCTACTGTAATCCCAGCAGAAATGAATCGGGTTGATAATATATTAGGACAGATCAAGCCAGGATTTCTTGCTGACGTACTTCTCCTTAAATCAAACCCACTTGAAGACATTACGATTTTAGACGATCCCGAAAATCAATTGATAATGGTTATGAAGGAAGGCAGAATATTGGTAAGCTCAGATACTGATATTAAGACGGATGTGGACAATTAGTGTATATGTCGTAAAACCTTTTATGAAACTATGTTTCTACGTTAACTTGAACGCCTGTTCAAAATAAAAGTTTTACTAGTAGAATGATATTCTCTACATTTCAATAATTTCTACGGAGACAATGAGGTTACTTCATTCAATGTAAGTGTATGGAAACGAGAATCGCCAAAAGTTAATACTAAAAAGCTCTCGAAGATTCGACTTTTTAAGCGCGCAGTTCTTGAATCCTTTGGCTTTGACTCACGAATGTCTACCACGCGCGCCTAGTAAATCTCAACTGTTCCTCGGCAATGATATTTATCATTGTCCCTATCTGACAATCTACGCCGGATAGTTGTACCCGGCTTCTCTTTATGACACATAATTGATAAACCTCGTAAAGGATAACGCAAATACATAAGATAGGACTTACCTAAGCCTTTATTGATCTCCAATTGTCTGTATCTTGATTGCAACTGAATTAAGAACTTTTTTTTTGTCAGAAAATTTATTTTCTCAGAAAGAAAAATATCCATTAGATATATCGGGAACTCTATTAGATAATCTCAGCATAGATGATAAATGAACAGAAATTTAAAGAATTGGAAGAATTACCATTTGCAGAGCCTCCTGTAAGTTATCAACAAATAAATCCAATTCATGCACATTTAGATGAACTTGGGAAAGATGTGACGTTGTTCTCGGTAACCGACGCAAAATATCTACCAGAAGAGTTATTACACGTTTTGCATGAAGAGATGAATAGAGTTATAGAAGATGGTCTCACATACCCTCACCATAAGAAGTTTACCTATGAAGATTTCGTTGCTTATTGGTTTGCATCATATACAGCCATCTTGCTTGAAGGTAAATATGAGTCTCTAGATGCCTTGCAATTGGCCTCGAAATCGAAAGAGGAATTCAAAACATTATTCTTGGGCACTTTTTATGTGAAACCTAATTATATAGGCAGATGTTCCCACGTTTGTAATGCTGGGTTTCTTGTTAATCGTATATATCGAGGAATGGGAATAGGGAAATTCTTGGGTAAACAATATCTTACTATTGCTCCAAAACTTGGTTACGTTTACTCAGTTTTCAATCTCGTCTTCGAAACAAATATTGCAAGTTCACGAATATGGGATTCTTTGGGATTCGATAGAATTGGGTACGTAAAGAATGTCGCCATGCTTAAAGATCAGGACAAACTTGTGGGTGCATATATATATGGTAAAGATCTTTGCTAATATATAGAAGAAGAAAGATCTGTAATCTCGTTATCTTAGTTTTGAAAAGACTGTTCTTACACCTATTCTGATGGCTTTAGTTCACCACTTTAAAGGTTCATATGCACTAGAGTTTTTCTTATTCTGCTCAAGGTAAGGTCCCATAGTAACATAGTTTGAAATTATTTCTTTATGATTGATCACTAAATTAGTCAAGAAAGTAAGAACGATACTACTGGAAGCTTGGTTATTGAATTTGTGTGTTTCAATGCTATAGCAAGTGCACGGAACAAAGCATATAGCAGAATATTCATCATCATAATAGTTAACAATACAAAAGGCTGTGCTGATAAAGAACATCAGTAGCATATAAAACTACATTACTGATTGCTTCATGTACAGATGAGCACGTTGCTCTTAAATTTGGGGTGATTTGGTTGTCTCATATCACTCCTAAAGAATCATAAGTTAGTTTCAAGGTTTGTCTTAGCAGTGATGTTATAAGCAAATAGCTCGATTAGTGGCCACAATGAGACTATGATTGGCTGCTCCGTCAATATTAAGAAACTTGAAAATTTCCGAATGGTTTCGGCAAGATGTATTTTTTTTTTTTCATTCAAGGAGTTGGAAGAGTTTTAATTTCTTACTGAGCATTCAAGTTAATTTTTCGCAAACTTTTAGATATCGCCTACAACTGTTTAGAATTATTGGATCCACTTGAAACATCCATGAGATAATCGCTGCGTTCTTGTAATATTGTAAGTTTCTTTGTTCGTGTGTTCAGCTTATCTCGTGAAGGTTTAGTGTATTCTTAAAGCTTATATTCATGAAATTACATTATGCATAGAGGGATTAGAACAAGGATACTACCACAGATACCAGTATTATCAAGTTATTAATACGAGTTATCACTTTTAGTCATGATTGGAATGTCTCTTCTTTTGTTATGGGAGCTACATAAACCTTTTAATTCTCTCTTTTGACGTGGCTTTACATATGGGTCTCGGTAATGCTTCTTCGGCTAAAAATTGCACTCTGCGAAGGGACTGAGGATACCTTCTTGTTCATAGAAGTGTGACACCTTTGCTCTATTTGTCCCAAGTTGTCAAAAACTTCTTGACTAATGTTCCAAGCATCAAATTGATAATGCAAGAAAGTAGATTTAAATGATTAAATCATTCTCTGACCACGCAAGATGATTTCCGCGAGCATCATCAACATCTTCATAATGATTACAATCTCTTCTTATCGAATTGGATTGCAAGTTTTTTTTTTTTTTTTTTCTGTTACGAGTGATTCGCATGCCACGTAGAGTATAAATTATAAAGCCTTTTCCTTGTCTTTGGGCTGGAAGTCAGTGTAGTGCATAAAGAATACACCAATATATGACAATAGCTTCTGAAAAATCATCTACGGATTAAAGTTCATGGGAGGATAGAACTAGCAACAGCTTAAGTGAAAGGGCACATTTGCAAGGTGCCTGATTCAGTACTTAAAAATTCTCGTCGCCCTTCAAAGTATCAGAAGCTTAAATCGACGCTGCATTGAAAGGCTTTTGTGGATGGCATCCTTTATAATATCGGGAAAGACGGTAAATTGAAACTTGATTTCACACTTTAACGGCACATTTCTTATGAAATTTAGAACCTTTCAGATATATTCTTTTGCGGCCCGCGAGAATTATCGAGCATTACTACTGAAATGAAGAAAGGTTTATAACGTCGTTTTGTATATAGATACCCAATACATTTCGTCGCAATCACAACTGCTTCATAGGTGAATAAACACAGAATTGTAGTGTCCGAAATTTTAACCAACAGCAGCCTTCTACCTTTAAATTATGCTGCTAAAAGTCAAAATAGTTGGTTTTTACTATCTAAATATGTTAGCGCAAGCCACCATAATAAGGTATTTAACGCACAAGTTTTTACTAATTTTTCTTTGCACAATGAGTTAAGAGTTAAGATACTTTTCTTATCTTTTTTAATCCCTTAAATGCAACATTATACGCTATTTTGTATTTATTTCGTCTCTTTTGTGCTATCTAATATAACATTTTGAGGTAGAATCTGAACCATTTTATGATTTAGATCAAACAACTTAAATTACAATTAAGTAGGAATAGCTGAAAATGGGTCCATGGAAGAAGAGCATCGTTTTAGCACAATTGAGGGCAAGGTTGCACAAAAAATCGAAATGAGATGAGGCGTTTTTTTTATTATACTTCTTAAGCATTTGTTATACTCTGGTTCTAAATATCATCATTCTTAAATATCTAGAAGATTTTGGAGTGATTGTATGGTATTAAAAATAGTGTGAATTCAACTTTTGAGGCTGCGACAATTACAGGTGGGATATGTTGCAAGTAACCAGATTGATTTTATTACCTGTGTGACTGTATATAAAGAACTTGCATACTGAAGTTTACATTACGCCAACATCAAAATCATGAAGTTGAGATTGAACAGCTATGTATGGAGCCTGAGCGCAAAAAAAATGTACCCTAGAATAATATTTGACACAAGAATAACTTCTGGTTTATTACTGAATTATAAAGCTCAAATTAATGGAGTACCGAGAGTTTATTGTGGGGATCTTGTGTAGTTCGCCTGAAGCATACCAAATGCAACCGAAACTTTATTCTTACAGGCCTGCCACAATTAGACATCTAGACAATTTTTGTGGAAATAAGAAGTATCACTGCTACAGAAATGCGCTCGATCTCATACAGAATTATTCAAGCAATAACTGCTTGTGCATGAGCCTAAAGATATTCAACAAAAAAATTCCTGATTCTTTATATAGTGTGACTTGGATTATCAAATTTGAATGAGACATTTCAATCTCCAAATACAAGCAGCAATATTGTATGTCAACGAAAACCACGTAAAAAATACTTACAAAGTATTTATGATAATGTTTGGAGGGTCATCTTCTTTTTCACTCTTGGACTTTTTGTTTAAAGTCGCTACCAAATACTCTTTCAAATCGGGATAAAAGCTCCTAAATATACCCTTGTCCAGTATTTCTTGTGCATTATTTAGGTCATCTTCAACAAACAAACCCAAATCCAAATCAATCATATCTAGGGGTACCAAATATGCTCCCTTTAAGTACAATTTTGAGCAAATGTAAATTACCACCATCAAGACAACAGAAATATAGTTAGCAAAGAAATTCCTGGCACTTGTGACATCTTTCCAAGGCCATACTGCTAAATAAAATTCAACTATTATTATTAGTATGCACCAAAACAAGCCGTACCAAGCAGTATAGGGGACTACGCGAGTCTTCCATGGAAGGTCATCTAAATCTCTTCCCTGTAACATCCATGCTTTTCTCATTCTGATGTTGACTATAAAAACCAGCGACCATAACAAAAGGGCAACTAAGGAGGATAAGTTCAGGAACCAACCAAAAACAACTGCGCCGCTGTTATTCAAATTTATGTAAGCTAGACCACCACTAAGAATTGCACTTAATGTATAGCCAACGTAGGGAACCCCTTTGCGATTAACTTTACCCAATATCTTCGGCGCCATCTTTAGATGAACGAGTCCTAGTAAAATTCGAGGACATCCGTAGAATGTACCGCTACATGAAGAAAAAACGGAGATTAATATGATGGCATTCATAGCATGAGCTAGACCAGACAAGCCGCTCCTTTGAAAGGCAATAACAAATGGTGATGCATTAATACCAGATCCCCCTAAAAGCTGATTATTGTTCGGACTTAATACAATTGTAATGACAAACGAGCCAAGAATGTAGAACAATCCAAGCCTTATCCAAATTGACTTCACAGCTATTGGAACTGATTTACGAGGAGACTTACATTCTGCGGCCACTAGTCCCACGATCTCAATTCCTGCCATTGAAAAAATACAAGTGGGTAGAACAGCTAGAAAACCCTTAAAACCATTATGATTAAAAGGTACCGTTCGCCAATAATGGAATCCAATTGACTCACCTTTAGGTGCACCTCCAGCACTGATAATAATCATGACAATAATGGTAACAATTATCCAAAAGAGTTTTAGGGCCGACATGACAGATTCAGCTTCAGCAAAAATGTTTGCAGCAAAAGCATGCATGAGAATTAAAAGCACAAAGAAAACTGATATCCAAACACCTGGATTTACATTTGGAGCCCAAAAACCCATAACAGTTGCCATACCTACTAACTCATTAGAGGCTCCGATCATATTTCCCCACCAATGCATCCATCCAACGACAACAGAGACGGAAGGATCTATGAACTGCGCAGACCATCTAGGAAAAGCTGAAGGTACAGGATATAAGCTAGCAATTTCACCAAGGGACATGTTCAATGCCCAAGCGATACTTCCAGAAATAAGGTATCCAATGAAAATCCCAACAGGGCCACCTTTATTAAGTGATGTTCCACTACCTAACCAAAGTCCCATGCCAACAGCAGAGCCAATAGAAATCATAAAAAGATGCCTTGACGTCATATTCCTTTTTAGGCCACCATTCTGGGGATAAACTTCGAACTCATAGTTTTCAGAAGCAGTACTAGCTGGTCCATCTATGAAACTTATTCCATCTTCTTTTGTAGCCATGTTTTTTCACGGCGTATTATGTTAGCGTAAATTGCAATGGATCAGCTTCAAACATACTTATGAAATAGGAATTTAAATGTACTCTTGGACTTTAGACTCTTCATTGTGGCTCCAAGGCAATAAGACTTTCTTGCGCCATAATTGACAGAACGCCGAATGACTTTGTAAGCTTTTAATCTGCTGGAACTGCCATTGAAACGCTGCTAGAAAAGCCACATATAGAGAATGGAGAACTTTTCATCACCTATTTTTGATATCTTCGGAAAGAGCGCGAGATCTAAGTTGAAAAAGTTGTAATCAAAACAGCGGTGGTTTGAAGAATTCTGTCTGTTTCTTTATACATGGTATTCCGATGTGAAATCTAACAAAATATATGGTAACCAGTCTATTAATTCATTATCTAAGAAGATAAATAATACGCTAATATTCAAGATTATGTGCAGAGTACATTCAATCTGACAATTTAGCATTGTCGCTGCAAAGAAGCAGATTAAGCATCTTTTTAGACATTCCCCATAGCACAGAAATTGCGCCTTGGAGATTCTTTGAAGCTATCTACATTTGTTGCTTGGATTAACATATGAGAGACATTCCCCCTATTTCATGCAAAGGCCCATGAAAGCAAGTACGCATTGTCTTTTTTTGTATAATCGTTTACTTTTTCTCGCTTTTGAAAGATACTACTCTGACTGATAAATTGAGTTAACAGCCATATATAAGCTAAATTTTGTGTTTGCATAAGAACAACGGAAAGGCAAAACGATGGACGTTACTTTGATCCAAGTTCGACGTGCAAATAAAGTAAGGATAGCTGAAGAGTCGACAGCATGAGAATATTGTATGAAGCGTTAAATCATTGACTTGAGATATTAATTACTCCTTGTGTCAAAATATTAAACACTCGATGACACTGAGTTCATAATGCTAGTCATATAGTCGCCTGAATATTTTGATGCCAGAAATTTGGAAACTTTGAGGTCATTTAAATCACACTTCAAAACGAACTCTTGGAAATACGACGTCCAAAGTTGGGATCTCGAATTTGGATTAGAGCCAGCGACAAAAATACTTAAAAACGCTTTTTCATTTCAAGAGAAAAATGTGCAACATGGTGTGAAACACAGCAATCTTGAAGAGTAATTAAAGCTTTCGATAAAACTGTAGAATGATTTAGAGTCGGGAACAATTCGTGAAAATATTGACAACAAATTTTCAAGTATATCGAACACACAATCGAATAATGATTTACTAAACAAAGCCAACATCCAATAAAGAATGATCAGAAATATATAACGAAAGAAGTCTTTTCATATGCAGTGTTTAATGATTCTGAGCTGATTCCTTTATTATTGCAGTATTTGGTTAATTATTTAGAAACCTGAGTCGAAGTCTTGTTTATCTATTGATTTAACAAGAATTCAAAAATTGAAAGAAGCATTTAAGGTCAAGAATTTAAAATAATGCTAGGCGTATATTGGATATCTGACGAAATTTTGATTTGGTCAAGTGTTATGTTGCATTATTCAAGCTTGAGGAAGAATGAGTGTGCTTGGCAAATATAAAAGGGTCGATGGAAATCTTAATCTTCATGTGTTCATCCTCGACTAGTGAGCGACGTAATTCTAGTCCATTTTCGAAGATGTATCCTGAACCGACGAGAAACTTTACTATCCTCTTCAAGAGCAATTACTAAAAATCTTTTATTGTATACGGCACCATCCTTTTGAAACATTAATTAGCAAAAATCAATGCTCATCAAGCGAAATATACAATGTAAAAATCTATTTACTCCTAAAATGAGATAGACATAGCGTTTAAAAATGAAATTGTTTAACATTTCTCATTCAAGTCATTTCTATCCTTATCCTCCATAACTTTCTGGTCGTTGTCAATCTTTTCGACCATCTCGGTAGATATTTTGGCATTATCAAGCTGATAGTTCAATTCCCCGTTGTATGCGTTTCCATTATGTTCGGTATTTACTGTTATTTTGCTTATTTCAGAATAATCTGGACATAAATCGGGACCTTTTCTTCCAATAAGATACCAGGGTAAGTTGAATACATCTTCCATACTTTCTAAAGATCTCCCTGATACCTCAGGTACAAAGAACCATGTCCAGAAAAGTGCACATGCCAGCACAGCCGAGAAGAAATAAAATGCGCCGTATGGGTGCATAGATAGCATCATCTTTGGAAGCGCTTTTGAATTCCCATACTGATTAGCAAAATGCAACACCATAATTGCTGATTGAGCGAATGAACGAATATTTAAAGGAAATATCTCTGAACCGAGTAAATATTGGATTGAATTAAAACCCATGACCCAGCCGACTCCTGATATGTATATTGCAGCCAACGCTCCCTTGCTCGCTCTTAATTGTGAAGCACTCAAGACAACACCATCTTCAGAGGCCAGCGGAACGATTGTCAAAAAGATGGCAAAGTATAATAAAGATAGCATTTGAATAGTAACACCGATATAAAGGGCTTTTCTCCGACCTAAAAAGTCAATCATAAAAAAGGCGGCGAAGTATGCTCCTACAAATTTCACCACACCCAAAACAGCTGTCATTTTTAGTTTATCTGTTCCTGTAATGCCAGATAAGGCAAAAAGTTCAGTTGCATATATCGTCACGGCATTTGCTCCAGACCACTGTCCAATGACTTGAGCAGCTGCCGCTATTGCGAAAAATCTGTATCGAACAGATTTCACAAGAAAAACAGACTTGAGCATGTCTAAGAATTTAGTTTTAGATGTTGCTTCATCCTCCATCAGCAATTGCTCATTTATATCTGAAATCTCTCCCAAGATATAAGGATGCTCCGCAGGTAATCTTCGAAGCTTCGAAAGATTTTTAGCAGCCTGAGTTGCATTTCCTTTCTTAATAAGCCACCTAGGACTTTCAACACAGAAGAGCGTGGATCCAATGAGGATTAATCCAGCTAGAGGTATTTTAACTGATGTAGGAATTATCCACTGTTTATTCAGGTCATTCGAAATATGCAACGCAGTTCCATAATTGGCAAAGTAACCTAACATAATTCCGAAATACACCGCACCTGCAAAGATACAATTACATAGCCCTCTGATCGCCTTAGGTGCAACTTCAGACATATAAGTGGGACCAATGGTAGTTGTCTGACCAATTGCCAATCCTTCTATGAGCCTCCCTGCGTATAATTGTCCAACATTCTTTGAAGTGATCTGAATTATTCCAGCAACAATCCACAAGATGCTGACACCCTGTAGAGTTCTTACTCTGCCAAACTTATCCACGGTGTACATTGCTATGAGACATCCACCAATGCTACCCAATTGGACCATAGCAGTGATATTGGACTTCACATTCGCAATTTCATCTTCAGATTTAGTTGGGTCACTTAAACCGAAGATTTTTTGGAATGCAACTTGAGCGATAGAACCTGAAATATTTCCCTCATCGTAACCTCTTGCGGACCCAAGAATACCGAATACAAGAACAGATAAATATAGAGTCCAGTTGTATATTTCTCCTGGTGAATGATCATCCGAAACTTTCCACTTAAATCGTGAATACCAGGAGCATTCTTTCAGCTTTTCTTTGGTGTTATCTTGATGCGCTTTGCGATCCGACTCTGCCCCGCCTCTGTCTTGGATAGACTCAGCAGAGTCGACAGTTTTAAGTTTCAGAAGACCTTGTTCAAAATCAGGCATGTCACTCTACTCTGTTTTCATATGGAATTCTACTATTTAAATAGCCACCCAATAGAACACACCCGGTTCCTTTTTTCTCATTTCTCCAAGTCGCTCCTCTATCTTTCAAGTGGGGTGCATATGTAATTCGATTACATCTTCGGTGTCTAATCCATGCCCCACTGCTCACCTCCAAATAAACGATCCTAAAACTATTCAGATCCAGTTAGATTGTAACTATCAAGATGCGGGTTAATACTAGTATGAGATCTTCATTTGTGAGCTTAATTGTGAGTTTGTTAAGATAGAATATCGCAAAATACTTTGAACTACTAGCAACACTCAATAATCGGGAGCCCGAATCTTTGTCAACGAAGGCCACATATTGCTTCTGCATAAATTGCATATCTACCACTGGTGAATTGACCGCATACAGGATAAAGAAAATTTTTCTCCACAGCGGGGTCAAAAAAACTTCATAATGCAACATTTCAGATAAAAGGCGCGGCTCTGAGCGCACAATCACTACAGCCAACAGATAACTCGCGATTTCTGCCTAATAAATGTATACAACACTAATATATAGAATCTAGATTTGTAAAAGTCCTTGTGATCCCTTTATTTCAGGTCCTTATATTATCAAAGTCCCGAAACAAAATTTGTTCTGAAGTCTCATACTATAAGTTACTAGTATTTATATCGACTGCTCTAAATGTCAAACCTATAACTGCCACCATCCAGACAAAACGTCAAACAATATGTCAATGTGGCCAATTTTCTTGGTTGCGCATATCAGCCAATAATTACGCCTCCATGGCGTAACGTAAGACAAGTTTTCGGTCGTGCGCTGGTGGATAATTGGGCACAAGGTTAGTCTGACTATCAAGCACCTATGAAACCTGATCACATATATCTTGCATTTAGAGTAGAGACCATGATTATGTCTTCACTTTTCAATAATGTAGTTGCCCTAATGGAAGCATACATTGTCCAGGTTATAGGATATTTTATGTAAGCCGAACACTTGACAGAATCTCTACAGTCCCGCGCCATAGTAAGCAAGCGAATTCCTTCATCGTTGAAAAGATGACTAAATATTTAAAGAGAAAAATACGTGGCTTTGCTTTTATTTCGATAAGGTCTTCTTTTGCTTGGAGAGAATTCAAGTAAGACTGATCTCGGACTTCCACATCCTTCTTGTGCTCAACAAGAATATCTCTGCGCACATGCCTCTTAATAGCGAGACATACCGTATAATTATACCTATTTAGGATCATATTTGGTTACTTTGGATCTTAGATTCATTCATAGACTGAACCAGAATAAGATGTTATGGCCATTTATTATTCAGCGATTATAGCGAGCACTATAATTTTGCTTCTCTGAAAGATTTTTAGCATCCATGGGCAGCTGATCGGAAAGCTCACTTTGGTTTTGACTAATTGATTTATTAATCGTCGGTTCGCTTCGAGCTTCATTGAAAGAAGCCAAAGGTAGATTCTGTTCATGGCTAGTCGCTGCTCCGCCGAATCCCATCCCATACAGACTCAGACGACCAGCAGGCCTCTCGCGTCCGAATTTGTTACGGCCGTTGTAACTTCCAGGCTTATGCGGATTGTGGCTATTATGTTGATTATAAACTCCGCTATTGCCATAGTTGCTGTAATTGCCTTGGTTGTTGTAATTATTGCTATAATGATTGTTATAGTTGTTATAACTATTTTTATAATTGTTATAATTGTTATAACTTTTGTAATCATTGTTATAATTGCTGTAATTATTAGAGACTCTGGTATTTCCATAATTGCCATGATTGCCATAATTCTGATAATCAACAAAGGGCTTTGAAGGATACTTATTAATCGAATGAGAATAACCACGGTTTCGATTATCGCCAAAAGATGACAGTTGAAATGATCCGCCTTGTCCATTAAACTGAGATTGCTGGTTAAAACTCTGCGCTTGATTAATGTTATGCAGGTAAGCTTGATTATCTTTCTTAAATTCCAAAAACGATCTGTAGCCACCTCTTCTCATTGAATACATTAAGTACTCCTCACGTCCACAAGGACCGTTGTTAATATAATTTCTATTGTCATTTGGTGAACGAAATCTGCTGTATTGGTTCCTATTCTGACCATAGAGAAGTAAGTTCCGGTCTTCCATTGTGAGGCATTTATTATGAGAAATGTAGCCATTAAGGAGCATCGACTTTCCTTTCTTTCTAGCTGGCATGACAAAGGTTGCATAAAAAAAATCAGAATTATTTAGATCAGGCATCTGTCCTTGAGATAAAGGAAATTTTGTTTTTCCATCTGGTATGAACGATCCTATTTTCTGTATTTCTCCTGCAAGTCCGGTCTTACCACACTTAAATGTAAACTGATTCTGAGACTTTTCATACAAAGAGTTATAAAATCTTTCATAATTCTTGTTGCTGTGGGAAATTAATACCACATCTTTTTTTAATGTATTCCGATCGAGTTCTTCATCCGTTAGGAGGTCATATTTCCCTTGTACTGCCTTTAAAAGTCTCTCTTCTTCGATAAATGGTAATAAGGCAATACCTTGCCAACTCATCTTCGCACCATTCATATCAATTTTAAATTCTTCAGGATAAAAATCTATTATTTCACTTTCAGGGCTCGACATTAAAGCTCTAAATACCTCAGGTAAATTGTGGCTAGATGCAGCGGGCAAAACAGACATTAATTGTTCAAAGGGTCTAAAGGGTTGTCCAACTTTGAATTTTATTCCGCCTTCACCAATGATTTCTTCTACATTAGTGAAATCGGACGCGAAAGGGGCATAATGATAAGGATAATACCACTGCCAAGACGGACACCCCTGATAATAATATAAAAGCACCCATGAAATACCTTCAAGATAACACTTAACCATATCGGATCTAATTTTCTCGATTTCTTCATCTGAGTGGGTATTGAATTTACTTTCATAATACCTTTTGTGATATCCTTGTTCCCACATTCTTACTTCGTCGAAAATTTCGTCAGAGGACTCAGAGGACGTACCAGTAGTATCGAGTGATCTTTTCTTATCGTTGGAAGCAGTAGATGTATCCGTAGTATTCTCGTAAACTGTATCCTTTGCTCTCTCCAAATGGTTACTTTCTTTGTTCTGTTTGTCTTCTTTCTGTGATGACTTTGAATCTAGCAAGTTCTTCAAAGCCGTAGCCGCATCGTTATTAGCCATGTTTGCCTTAGTGATGATGTCACGATTGTTCACAATATCCTTATTGGATAAATTAGCAAAACCTGGGACAATAGATCCACTAGTGTCTAGCAAAGCCATAGTTTCGTCAGCAATGAGCGGAGCCTTATCCCTTCCTTTCGAAACAGTTGACAAATACTGCCTCTTCAAGGTCTTTTCTTCTTCTTGCGCAATCCTCCGTCGCTTTGCATTCTCTTCTCTTCTCAATTCTCCTTCTCTTCGCTTTCTGAATATTTCATCCTCTTTTAAAGCTAATGCTTCCATCAATATTTGAACACTTTCTAAGTCTAGATTACCATCGCATGTGATGTAGCCTTTGAGTCTAGGAAGAACACGTTTCCAACAATTAACAAGAATATCAATTCCATTATCTCTAACATCCAAACTTGGCAAATGAGGTAAAAAATCATTTCCAACAAAAAAGCACATAAATACCCAATCATCAATCGCCCTTTCCAAATCAAATCCGAAGGATGTCTGCGGGTTGTGAAGTTCAATCTCTAAATACTCTCGTAAAACATTAACATGAAGCCAAAGAAATGGCTTCTTCTTATCTTGCTCGGCTAGCAACTCCCTCTTATCGTCTGTCATTGAAAGATGGTCAGAAATTTTCAAGCTCCGATTCTGCTGCGCAAATACATCTTCTCTTAAAACTCGAAAGTGAGGCTCATGTGTAGCGAGTCCCAAAAATATTAAATCCGCATCTAATCCATATATGCAATGTTTTGTATTAGGATCATACTCTGGATCCAGTCTCTGCAGCCTAATAAAGCTCATAAGTTTATGCTCACCCTCTCCCGGAACGGTCGCATCACTGATAATAACTTGTAGTTGCGCCCATCCGGGATCATAAGATAACTTATATGCTACCCAATATCTCAACGCTTCTGCTAGCCTGTCCATAAAAGGAGTACCTGGAGTTATAGCATTCGTGTCCCAGGATTTTTTTCCCTTAATCGCATTATCAATCACCTCACCTCGAGATTCTAGCTCGAGTATCTGTTTATGTTTTTCTTCATCCGCTAGTTTTGCATCCTGCGCTGACCTGAATCTTCTGGCTCTTTGCTGGTTCATTTTTGCTCTAGGCGCAACACCATCAACCGCAATGACCAACACTTTACGAGGACGCGCCATCAATAATACTCGATCTGTATATCTAAAGATATCTATGAACATCTCATCCTCTGTTTCGGGTGGTGGTTTGTGTTCAGGATGAGAGCACGGGTGAACGATACCATTCATATCTAAGTATAGGTTATCAACTTCTCCATTAGGGTTTGCCTTACTATATTGAATTGCTTCAAGCTCTTGAGGGCATTCTTCCTCTATTACTGGAGATATTATTTTTGGGTACTTCCGGGATAGCCATCTGAATAAAGCTGGTACACCCATTTAATTTTATGGCACTTCGTGTATATATATATATATATATATATATGTAAGTAACGAAGTAGATAATTAAGAGTTTTCAAATGAGATGATATTATGTGCAGTATGGTCGAAATAAGAATGATCATACATACCTTCGCTCGTTAGCCTACTTTTAACAAATATACAAGATAATTACATTTCACTAGATATAACGAAAAGCTTAATATGCCTCAAGCTGACATTTTTAAGCCGATTTCATGCTCTCTTCGGAGCATCTTAGTCAAAGATTTTATGCATTTTCGAAATATCAAAGGTGCGACCTCTAAAGATAGTCTAACTTTTTTATACAGTGCAATAAAATTCTTGTTGCGCTATTTTCTTGATAACCTTGTCGTGAGTTAGCTTCAGTACTTGCATGGAAGGAACCGTAAGAGGTCTGTAATTTAACGCAGTGGCGAATTCATGACTCCCAACATATCATTTGTGGAATCTATTTAAGGTTGTGTTTACTCGCATTGCAATTCTTCACAGTATCCAAGCATCTTCTCACAAACTAGGGCGCAAGATACGTATAAAAACTTCCAGTAAGCTTAAATAATTAAGTACGAAAGTATCACAATATCTTGTGAAAAGATAAGCACCTAAAGAGAAATGTACCTTGGAGGAAAATTGCATGACTTCCGCATCGACTTCTCTAACTCCATTAATTTAATTAGTAATATTCTCGAAAAAAACCCTTCAAATGTATTCGACTTGCTTTAAAGCTTCATAAATGCTCGAATTTCTTATCTTACTCTTCCATAATTCTAAAGAGTGATCAGAACGTTACCGAACAAACACAGCGATTTTGCATAAGTTATTAATCAAGCGCCATTCTCTTTTATTTTTCAATTAATCCTTTGTATAATCTAACAAATTGCCGTATCAGGATACTAATGTCTCCAACTTATATCATACAACATCAAATTTTCCGAATAGGATCTATCTATCATTATTACCGATTTTTTCGGTTCAGAGTATTCCATCAGTAAAATTGTCTCGAAAACTTTTTGTGGTCAGATCGTGATAGTCTCGAGCAGTTATCTCTATATTTTTTATTCTCCTTATCTGGGTCTCTTATTGTGACAATGTAAGTTAAGGATTCTTGGGACTTTTCAAAGCAAATTTATCCTTCTTGCTAATTTCTATTTAGCAGCTTAGTTTAATATTTCAGCACCTTTTTGTTGTTTATGTCTACTTTTCTACAAGATTGTGATAATTTCTTGCCAGTCTCACAGACACATACATGAGTGTTTTGAATTGGGATAAGCTTTCCATTTGAATATTCTCTGTAAACTTCTTTTAAGTGGCTACTTCATCATTGTGAACACTCGTTGCTTAGATTTTATTAATCCAACTCCCAACATGCTAGAATTGATAAGCACTTTAGTTTTTAGTTCTCAGATAAGCTCTCGTGAAACATTCGAGATACCTTATTCGCATACACACCTTAACCCGAATAAATTTTACCTCTCGCTGAGCACAAAGTTACTACTGATTCTTTCATCGCTTTAAAAATCTCTTCAATAAAGTTAATGAATTCATTAACCAGCCGAAAAAATCATGCTGAATAATCAATGTTATTCACTGGTGAATAAAGTTGTCACTTTTTGCTTAGTACGGAAATTTTTGGGGTAAATGTGCAAGATGAGAAATTTTCTTAGGCTACTAAATCCATTAACTATACACACCTCAAGGTTTCTATGCATGAAATGATTGAAGCTTGAGTATTCTACTTGATAGGAGGAAGGAGGTTATACTGACATTGCTGAATTGGTATGAGCATGTGTTTGGTTCCAAACATAACTCTTATTTCGAGCGCCTCAGGCTCATATAGGCCCTACATTCAGCCATTTATACGCAAATAGCAGCTCATTGCTCTTCAAGAAGCCCCCTTTCACCTTATCTATACAAGAGGAATTTCTTCTGACGCTGTTCAGGTCTTCCAGTCTCAAAAAAAAAAAAACAAATAAAAGAAAAAATAACAGGTACGGCGTCTGATAGCTAGTATTTAGCTTATCGTGCCACATGCGAAGCACTTGTTGTTTCTCGTGGAATATGGTGGCTAGAAGATTCGTCGTTGGAATTCTCACAGTTTGTGTCCATTGAGCTTAGTTTTGCCATCCAAGGGTTAATGCAAATCTCTAAATTCCTAAGGGCTTCTTTATTATGTTAAAATGTTTGTTTCTTTTTTCTTTCAATGAAGAACTTTACAGTGTAGCATTTAGCATAAGAGACAAAGAAGCAGGAATAATAGGCTGACATCACGAAGTGTTCAAATAAGTGATTATGGAGTGTCAAGACTAAAAAAATTGTAGGAGGGACAAATCTTCGTGAATTCATCTACTGCTCACCCTTCGTTAAAAGCTCTCGAAAGATGTTTTGTTACTGCGCCTACTTATCGTGATAATACGCATGAAGTCCCCTCCATAGTATGGCTTATGTTACAGGCTTGTTTACTTAGAGATAGTTGACAAGGAATAAAACATCTCATGATAGAATTCAACTGAGAAAAAAAGGGGCGGAGGTTTACATTCTCATGATCTCATTTTGATAGGATTTGTTATCTTATTCTGGATTGAGAATATTGTGGATTCGTATGCAAGGTTAGAGTAAGTAATATTCCTTTCAAACTCTACAAATCACAGTTCGAGGTCCCCCGAACAATAGCTTCATCTGAATAAATTTCATTCACAATTGAATTGTGCTCCAGAAATGTTATGAGATCACTAACTTCGCCTATCGCTTCTTGAAAAGATAAGCAAAAGCGGTGTAGAATTTCGAGTAAAAATTTACGGAGTTGCGCGAGCGAACAATAGGCTACGATAAAGACATAAAGCGCGCGCTGAAAACTCAACCTGTAATGGAATAAGTTTATGTCATCATAAATTCGGCATCTATTTGATAAGTCACATGAACTCAGAGTGCGTAAATTGACGTCTTATCTGATCGGTATAATTCTACGGGATAGAGTATAATATGCGGCAATTCCGATAAGGAATTCTATTAGGCATGTTTGACATGGGGACAAAGTTCTCAATGCTCATACTAAATGAAGACGAAAATCTTGAACAAAACCAATACCTTCAGTAAAAAGTTTGTAAAAAGATGACTGTAATACAATATATTGGGAAACGCAATAAGCTCAAGAGACAAGAAGTTATTGAAGAAAAAGAGGTTGAAGATGTCCATAATCTTGCAGAATTTGGCTATAAACAGGAATTAAAAAGAAGCTATAACTTCTGGTCAAGTTTTTCTTTTGCCTTATCAATATCTGGGTTAATGGGAACCATCTCCATCACGTATATGTATCCTTTGTGGGCCGGGGGCCCTGCAGCATGTGTTTGGACGTGGTTCATTGGTATGATTGGGTGTCTTTGTATTGCTTGGTCGGTGGCTGAAATCACTTCTTGCTTTCCGACTTCCGGAGGGATGTATTATACCTTAACGCATCTTATTCCTAAGAAATGGGTCCCCTTAGCTTGTTGGATTGATGGTTGGTTATACCTCGTAGGACAAATAACTGGCGCGGCCTCGACTGATTTTGGTGCTGCAACTCTCCTTCTTGCTATCGTATCGATGGGAACAGAATACCTGTATGTGCCTACAAAGGGCCCTATTACCGCAGTGTCTATATTAATCATGGCGACACATGGGTTAATCAATTCGCTTCCAAGCAATATATTATCTGCCATCACAAAGTATTATTGTTTTGTCAACATAGGTTCCACAATTGCGCTAATCATTCATTTGCTTGTTAAATGCAAGAAGATAAACAGCGCAGCATATACTTTTACGGAGATCGTAAATAATACTGGATGGAGTTCTAAGAACTGGGCTTTTCTTTTCGGATTTTTAAATGTTTCTTGGGTCATGACAAGTTATGATGCTACTTCAAGGATTGCAGAAGAAGTACACGATGCCGCCCTTCAAACACCTCTAGCTATTGCGTCGGCTTTAACAGTTACAGCTCTCTTAGGATGGGTATTGGTTATCGTATTTACTTTAACACTGGGCACGGATTTAAATCAACTATTGAACTCTCAGTCAGGTCAACCCATAGTTGAAATATACTACAATGCTATGGGCAAAAAGGCAGCCATAGCATACCTATCTTTAGCGTTCGTTATTTTATGGTTTTGTGGTGCGGTAGCGACGTGCTCAACTTCGAGGGGTGTGTGGTCATTTTCTCGAGACAAAGGTCTTCCCTATTCTCCATTTTGGGCTCATGTAAATAGGAAGGTTGGTGTACCGTTGAGAAGTCTTTGGCTCACAGTTTTCATAATGTGTGCCTTATCATTGATCAACTTAGGTTCTGCCGTTGCAATGAACGCAATTTTCTCAGCATGTGCAATAGCAACAGACTGGTCTTATATACTTTGTATTGGTGCATTCTTGATGAATGCAGATAAGATGCATATCAAAAGGGGTCCCTTCTCAATGGGAAGGTTCTCTAAACCAGTGATGGCATATGCCTGTTTATGGACAGTTTTTGTCTCAATAATTTTTGTATTCCCTAACTATATGCCAGTCACTCCCGAGAACATGAATTACACGGTGGTAATTTTAGGTTTTGTTGCCATAGGAGCGGGCGCATGGTGGATTGTCGATGCTCGGAAGTGGTATAAGGGACCTGTTTCTAATCTCGATGAGGATGACCACATAGTACTTGAAGGGCGATCAGACGATGACGCTGATTCTAGTAATCGGGCTGAGAAAATCTAACAGTAGCGAAGTAGAAAGAAGTTCCAGACGAGTTTCTTTTTTTTTATTTTTAAAAAGTATAATGCCTCGAGGTAAAAGAAAGTGTGAGCTTAATTTCTGTAGATTTACCTATCAATACTTGACACACATTAGGCAGCTCTGAAAAATTTGAATAAATGGAGGATATAGGCGAGTGCGATTGTATTGGTATGTAGAGCATCCCTGTTCATCTTTTCTTGCACTCAATACTTATGGGATTTTCGCATTAACTTCACATTCACAACAAGTGGGCTGCGAAAAAGAACGATAGCATGTGTAAGGAGTAATGAACTTACTTTATTCATGCTATTACCTTCTATAAGAAGAAATTTATTATTACAAAGGAGATAGTGTTTCTATAGGCTATCGTTTAGGAAAACCTAACGAAGTTAAAATATAGCTTGGCTATTTTTGTTCTTTCCTCCTTTTTTAATTTTCGATTAAAGGAATGATAAACGAAGAGAAAAAACTACTCCTAGATCTATGTAAAGTACAATTTAAATTGAGTTTTATTTTTTTTATTTATTAAGATAGGAATTGAACCAATATTAATCTAAGACTTAAGATTCCTCTATTCTGAAGCGCGAGTAAAGTAAAATTTTCATGATAGCTTATCTTTTATGTTGAAATTTTATTATCTTATCGATTTTTTCTCAAGGAATTTAAACCTTTTTCGTTATTATGGCTTTTAACAACCTTGAAATAAAAACACGCAAGCAATGCCCACTTCAGCGCGTAATTTTTTTGGCCACTATCACTCACCATTGATTGACTAATACTCAGAAAAAGACATTTGACTTACGTATCTTTACTCTAGATCATGAGCTGTAAAAGTAAATCTTAATATAATGGTGGTACATTCTGATATTTAGCTAAGAGGTTTTCCTCAGATATGAGAACTTTATGCTATCGCAATCAATTCGCATATTTGTGCCTGATTGTTTAATCAAAAGACTTATTTTAGTATCTTAGAGCCTTTAGTATATATATCAACTGTGAAGTACAGATTCCCATCAATCCTGTCCTCTTTTTGCTTTTATCTTTTTGACATCAAATAGTAAATTGAGTAATAGCCGTAATCACTGCGCTTACGTCTTTTGGAATGTGTAACTCAACGCCTTTTCATTCGTCGAATTGATATTCTTGAATGTTTTTAAATCCTTATGATTAGAGGAGTAGTCTATTTTGATACTGACAACATTAACTGAGCGAAAGCCAGAAGTAAATATTATTCTAATAAGTCTTTATGCAGCATAGTATGAAAAGCCATTCTTTATCATCTATTTTTGGCTTTCGATGCGTTTAACTTAGGCTTCCGACAGAAAGACAATGTTCGTCTCATTGGTTATTTCATGACTACAAACAACCCACGCCCGAGATTTAAAGGCATTCGAAGAAAAAAAGAAACAAAAATGTTATTCTAATGTATTTTTCCCCTGATCAAAAAGAAAAGAAAAAATTGAGATTTATGTTTTCAATTATTAACTTGGCCATTGGTGTACTAATGTAGATTTGTTTGTTTTTTTTGCTCCAATCATCCTTCTTGTTATTGAACTGTGTGGGTTGGTGTGACACCGAAGGGGCGCGCCGATAAGCACCAGTGTTGCATTTTGCCTTATTAGGACCCTTACTACACACTGCGTCGTGCAACTTCGTGCAAATCTTGATTGAGTTTATACCTTTACTTCTTGATATTTTAAAAGTAAGTTGAATAAGATTCCGTGGTACTGCCTCGGAGCATTGTTTTTTCCTTCCTTATATTTTGAGACTAGTTTGCCCTAAATTCTCATAAACAAAACCACGACAGTTTGGCTAATTCTAAGCACGTATTAAACTCATAATAGTGTTCCGAAATCAAATTTATATTTGATGCTTCTCATCTTCGAGTTAAAGCTTTTTCTTTTGAGGGAGGAGAGGGGTGGAGGAGAAAGAGTTTGATGAAGTGAATTGATTTCTCGCCAATTTTAGAACTTCGCTATCTTGTCGCGAAATTTATGACGGTTAAATTCCCGAAAGTTGCTGCACGACAAAAAAGCCCAAGCTGAGATCACTCCCCTTGTTCTTAAGTTGATCAATTTGAAATGTGACAATTGAATATGAGTGGTGGATGGACTTAAAAATTTATCAAATTTTGCCAGCCTCTTAAAAGGATTAAAATGGCAACGGGGTCGGAGATATTGCTGAAATAATAAAGTCTTTGGACCACATTGAAGAGCTAGGAGCTGATCTTTTGGCTTTCTCCAATGCATGACTCTCCTCAAGAAGATATGGGCTACGATAGTTCAAATAATAGTAAAATTTATTTCAAATATGGTACTTTGGACACATGGATACATCAGTAAAAGGAGTGCATCGATAGAGGGATGAGAATTATTCTTGATGATTAACCATACTTCCTCTGAACATAAGTGGTTCACGGAAAGGTTATCTACAAAAACGAATCCAGAAAGAGATTAGCATATATGGAAATCGCCCCGCGCAAATGAGAAAGGTAAGAATTTTCCTCCCAATAATTGGATTTCCTACTTTTTTCACCTCTGCTTGGAGATATGATAAGCAAACTGATGAGTATTATTCTGCATATTTTTAAAGATGGGCAGCCGGACTTAAATTGGGAAAATGAGGAAACTAGGCATGCAATTTATGAAACTGCTTTAACTTTTTGGTTTGGGAGAGATATATACGGGTTTGGAGTCGACACCGTTAGGAGTTAATCTAAAGTTCAACCATTTGCTGATGCTCCAACTGTTTTTCCTAATTCAGAATGGCAGCCGTCAACCGAATTTTATTTCAATGGTCCAGGATTCACGAGTTTCATAAGAGATGTTCGGAAAGATTACCTCCAATTATGCAATGACTGTCGGAGAGCTTGGGCTAATAAGCGACCGTGAAGCTTTGAAGTATGTAAGTTCTCTGAAGGAGATTAGTATGATTTTCCTCTTCGAGCTTGTTGGTCTTAGATCCAATCCAAATGACATATTCGAATACAAAGCATATGGCCTTAAAGCTCTCAAAGATACTATTAATCGACAGAGCGCATTTATTGGATACTAATTTCTGGTCTACAGCTTTTAGTGAGAATCATGATCAAGCACTGTCAATTTCGAGATTCGGTAATGGTTCCCTAAAGTACAGAGTAAAATCTGGAAAATTATTAGCCTTATTATTAACTACTTTGACGAGCTCACTTCTCATTTATCATGGTGAAGAAACAGGATGATTAGTATTTCGTCTTCTTGGCTAATAGAGGAATACTAAACAAGAGCTAGAGAAAATTATGAAGTCAATTAAATTTCTAGCAAGAGATAATTCGAGGACCCCAGGTCATTGGAAATCTTCGAAAAATGGTGACTTACAACGGGAATAGGTGGATGAGAGTCAACGAACATTACAAAGAAATAAACGTCGCTTCACAAATTTGTGATCCTGATTCCTAATTTCCTTTTGGAAAGGGTCTCTTCAATTGAGAAAAGAGTTTAAGAAGTTATTGATGAATGTCTCATTTTAGATAGTTGAGTATGAGAATGAGAAAACATTCTCGCACACTAAGCAAAGTTTTAATATAAGAGCCCATGTGGTATTGAACTTTTCGACAGAGGATTTTTATATTCCAAAAACAGGTAGAGGGAAATTTGGAACTTATTCATTCTTACGCCAATAGAATTAGAGACAAGTATTTTATTACTGTATGAAGGTAGCCTATTTGATAAAATGATACTAAGTTATGACCGTATGGCTTCTTCCTAGTTTCACAATGCTTGCGATTCCTTTTATACATTTGAATAATATGAGTGGCCCCTTAGCGATAATTTGCTAATTATATTTAGAAGGCTAATTCCAAAGATATTTGAAGCATCATGAGGTTACTGCGCTTTTGAGATTTATAAATAGGATTTACGGACATGATGCATTTCACGGTGGAGTACAGATCTCTGAACAATCCCCTTTACCTCTGTAATTCGTATCTTCTCCGTGTCATTAGCATTCATTGATTTATGTAAAGCAAGCACCGTACAAATCTACTAAACTGATTTCACGTTCATGAAAGCTGCATCCATCAAAGCATATGTATGCTTCAGTTTAACTCATACTACTGGTACACTAGAAAGTATATTGTATTACCTCATATTATTTTATTAAAGATACATTAAATTTATCAGTGAAGTGATTATCGTATCTAGTATTCATATGCTAAATAGATTTGCGCATCAACCTAAAATAATATCCTGAGTGATGAGAACTAAGAACTTTGTTATTATCTTGCAAAAGCTGATTTTGGGCCCATTGTAACTTCTCACCTCATCACTCAATATACTACCCCAAATATTGAGTCGAATTTGACTTTAAAAATTAGGAACGTGCACCTGTTTGAAGTCTTGTTTTTATTACTTCCAGGCTTTATTCTTCTTGTATTTATATTTTTTTCCTGTTCCTTGTAAATGTGTGTTACCATATTGATGTGAAAATCTCTCGTATTATTTGTTGTTTAATATACTCAATAACAGAAAAAGACCCTGGTTCCTGAACAATATTCTTTGTAAAAATTTTGAGAATATAGTAAATTCTATGGAAACTCCTAGTTTATTTATTACTTTCACAAATAATTGCAATCAGAGATGACCATAGAAACGAAACTATAGGTATTCAAGCCAACGAATTACTCCCTGTAAATCGTATTTGCCCCATATCTGTGTCTCATCCTTTACAAAACCATCGACCTTTCCGTGTTTGTGCTTGAGAAAAAGTACTCTTCTATATAACTATTTGAGGGCGACTTCTTTTAAACTTTATCATAGGAAGCTTTAAATCTAAATAAACTCATGAAGATCTAGTTTACTGACTACGGCAGAAGATTCAGCGCTGTATCGAAAGAAATAGAACTCTCCTTTCTATTAAGCTAATATTATAGTACAATAATTAGGCTTACATCAATAACTTGTTGAATTCTTCATGTTTTAGCCAAAAAAACTAGAGGAGTCTATGTTGGTCTTGCTTAGTAAAACTTGAGATCTATATCTAGAAGTTGTCAGTTTAATTTCACTTTGAAAGGCTCGCCCCGCATTTATCATGCGTTGAGGATAAAAAAAAAAAGAAAATATGACTCTGCACGATTGGCCTACTGGTTTCAAAGATGTCATTTAGAATCAGAATTTTCATGAGATCGTTTTGCTAGATACATAAGAATTATTCAAAGGCGAGATATTAACGAGCATCAATAGCTGACAAGAGCATAAATAGGTACAGTTAACTTCAATTATAAATGAAGGATAAATAGCGGTAACTCAGTTGATGCTAATTGTTGAATAATAATGGGACCTTTCATTTGTGATGTTAAAGGCTGCAATAGGACTTTCAAGAGATCAGATCACCTTCGAAGACATAAGCTCAATCACTGCCCTCAAAATCTCTACGTTTGTACATGGTCAGGCTGTAAAAAGTCCTTCGTGAGGAAGGATGTCAGAGCGAAGCATATGAGGCGCCATATATCAAAACAAGAGGAAGAAGACAAACGCCGATTAGATCATCGAGGTGTATTTGAGATTAACACACCTGCATCAGTCAAAGATGATCATACTTTGAAAGGGGCCATTCTGTATTCAAAGTCTTCAGCGACAGGTCATCTAGAAGATACTGGACCTAAGGGGCCAGCTGATTTTGGCAACAAGTTAGAACATGACACTTTACTTCAAGACCACGATGGAAAAGAGCTCACAGATATTCTTAAAGTATTCACTAGGAGCAAGGACTCCTTCTTCACAGCGAATGAGAAAAATGCATTGGAGTTTGCATCAGGTTCGGCAAACATAGATATCAATAACAGCGAATTTAGGATTAACGAACTTTCTTCCAACGCTGACAAAAAGTTCAGTATAGATTATGTTATTAACCAAGACTCATTAGCTTTGCAGAATAAACGGTTTCCTTCTGTTTGTGCAACTCGAACTAGCAATAGCTTGGATGCAATTGATCGAGCAGATCTTAAGTATGACTCAAAAGCTGATTTAGAATTAAATTCGAAGAAGCATAAACTTACAAATAAAGATCCTATTCTCTGCGATGTACCAGATGAAAAGAATATTCAGGATTCACTTTGTGACCAAGGCCCAAGTTCTGACGTGAACTTGGATTTACAAAAGATGACGAATGACATGGAAGGCTTCTTGGAAACGGAGTTGATAGATTGGATGCTCAGCTCCGACGAAAAAATGTTGGAAACGATATATCTTGATTTTTCTCCTACATCCTCTCATAAAGACATACAAAATATGGTCCCTCTGCTCTATTTCTCATCATCTCAGAGCAAAATGTCCGAAGAAACAAGATTGAAGATGATAGAAATGATACCTACATTGAGATTTAATACTTGTTTTAGCTTGACTCATATCGAAAATTATTTAGAGCACTATTGGAGCATATATCATGTGCAGCAACCAATCATTCATAGGCCTACTTTTGTTGCTTCTCAGGTGCATCCATTGCTATTGTTAAGCATGATAATAATTGGTGCATTTCATGTGTCTAATAAGACCTTGGAACAAGAATGGGTAGCCGATAGTATTCGGCAAATGGCTGATCAAATCGCAGAGCCATTACGATGGCTTATATTTTCTGCTATCGACCGTGCACCTAAAGTGAACTCTTGGATGTTACAGAGTTTACTAATTTTGGAATGCTACGAGATAACTTGCACAAATAGGAGACTTCATAGAAGGGCTCATTTGCATCATGGATTCAAGATAGAATTACTACGAAGAAGCCCTTTTCTAGGAGGTGACCCTCTGCAGAACTCCATTTATGATAAAAAGCTCGCGAGCGAGAACACTTTCTGGGAGAGCTGGATTGAAATAGAGTCATTGAAAAGATGTGCCTACACAGCTTTCTTTATTGATTTGTTTCGTGCTATAATATTTGGTCATGACTGCATAGTTTATGCTCATCACATAAAACTCTCCTTGCCCTGCAGCGATGAGTTTTGGGAAATGTCAGATGTTAATTTTGACAAGTGTAAAATGCAGGCCAATATGAATAACCCCAAATTTTTAAGTGTGTTAGCGAAGTTGTTGCGCAAAGAAAGATACGAGGCTGGTCCTTTCTGTCGAAAAATTTTATTAGCAGGTTTGTTGAGCACAATGTTCCAAATGGAACAAAGAGATATGCAAACAAAAGTCTTACAATGGGATAATATTAAGTCGACATGGAAAAATGCTATACTCTCGACCATAGATTACTGGTACGACGAATGTTGTAATTCCAGTTGTCACGCATTGGATACAGCATACTATATAGCTCCGGAAATTCTGTCTGCATATTTGTCGTATCCTGAGGATAAGACTTGCAAGTTTCCGATGTACCATATCTCGCAGGCATTTTTGAGGGTTAAGCAATATGATTGTATTATCTATGCTGGTGCTCCTAATAGAATGAACGTCAAGGCCGACCACAAGGATTACGAGACTGTCAAAAGAAGAGTTAATGAGTGGAAAAACACACATGATGGGAAGGTGGCTGTTGTACATGCATATTTACTAATTACTGAAATTTTGCTCTGTCAAGATGAGGAAGGGAAGGAGATCTTATTGAGCTATGATCCAAATAAAGATCATATATATTATAGACCGAATGTTGTTGCCTCGCTATTATTTTTGATATGGGGCTTCAATTACTCCTTATCCGGTCCAGAATCTGACTATTATAGTGGCCACGAAAATAATGATGATACTCAATATATGAATGTAGCATTTCCAATTGCTGATAAGTGCTTGCCAGAAAAGATGAATGGTTATGTGTATATCAGATTTATAAAAGAAGCATTTCATGAAGCAATCAAAGAAAAGCAAATTCATAAAATCTCAGAGAAGATCGAACATTTTACGAAGGCTATTGATAGAATTTCTAATAAGCACCATACTGTGGGGTTTTTAAGGCTTTTCAAAGATAGATATGAAAGAGGTTCCTCTCAAATTTGTAGGGAATATGGAAGACTAATGGAAAATTGTATACAGAGAAGCCTTGGAAGGAAAAAAATTGTGTGCGACGGGATGTATGATGAATGAATGTACTAACTTTTACATTTTAGTTTCATATCAATTGAGATGAGTAATATATTTAGTTACATAAGAAGATTTTAATATAAAATCCTGCTTCACTAAGGGTTATTAATCCTCTATGGCGCATCAAAATCGATGTGTAAGATGAAAGGGTTCCACAGGTGCACTATAGGCAATGGAGCAAACGAAAATGTTAGTAACAATGCCACTGTCAGACGTTTGTTTTATGATTAATTTTTTGGAAAAATTTGAGAGATTGTGGGGTGCATGAGCTTGAACTAGATTAGCTTTATTTTGTTGACCAGGTTTTAATATTTTTCTGGCTGAATTAGCAAACGAATAACGAAGCATATGTAAATGTCTAAGAGTTGCGTATATACAGAAGTTTCAACGGGTTGTTTATAATTCAAAGAATCTTATAATGCTTAAAATGTAAAACTTATCTAATGAGACTCACAATAGGAATCATAACTCTAAGTTCCGTTCTATATCTAAATTCTCTTCTGTGTTTTGCTGAAGACATTCGCAGGTGATCTTTCTAATAATCGTAGAAGTCGAAGATTTTGCTTTACCGCTGAGGATATGTATATATATACTCTAGCGAAAACATTATTTGATCTTCTGTGAAAAGCTGATCGTTTATTGAAAGCTCCCTGTAAGATTAAAATGATTGGTCACATTCACATCGATCTTGAAGTAAACAAAGAATAAGTCTTTTTGAGATATTTTTTTGAAGTCTTATGACCCGTAAGGCTCTAATTTTCTCTTCTCACTGTTATTTTGAACCTGAAGAATGTAATCTACTCACTGCATCTCGCTACATCTTTACCCTTATACGTCGCCTGAGAATAATTACGACATCCTTGGACTCCATGGGGAATATGAGATGTGCACTTCCAAGTCAATGTAAACCAATGTCCTATAACTATCGTAGTGACGTATGTGAGAGAATGGATATAAAGTTAAGTTACCGATTCGATCTCTCAACAAAATACTACTCTTATATGACGTCGAATACCAACATTGAAGATAGGAGAGTTAATTTCTTCTTGTATGAAAGGGAATTGTAAAGAGATACAGATTACAGACGGTGATCTCCCAATATTAACTCGAGACATGTAAAAGGCTTAACATTGATCGGTACTGCTCTGCAATCGGGATGCTCTAAAAGTACCTTGAACTAGAATTTGTTTTGTCAAGCTCTTCCATAGATCTGGGTAATCAAACTAGCGAAACTTGAAGCTCAAATCTGTTCTATTTAAAAAGCAAATCTCGATAGACGACATATTTTCACTATCCCACTTCAAAGCCTATAAAATGTCCGATAAAATCAGTCAGATAAAAAATTATTCGCTCCACTTACTGCTTCAGAGTAAGAGGTATGTTATTGCCTTCACACCATGTAATCATTCGCCTTTTATCTATACTGAAACATACAAGATGTCTACAAATTTTTTTTTTGTGAGGAATTGAAACTTCTTGTGAATACTATTGACAAAAATTAATGCTTCAGAAAAAAAAAAAAAAAATAACCGAATGAAGATGCTTTGGACGAATGCGGAAGCTTGCGATCGGACCGATAAACCGAGAGCCATATACTAGAAGCACTGAAGTTGCTGCACATATCCTAAAACGTACCAAGAAGAAAAAGAAATGAATTCACAAAAACTGAGAATGTTCGGCTGGTGGTCCCTTTCAAGGTAGATTTCTGTAATACATGATTAGTACGTACAAAGATCAAACCAATAATAGTAACTTGGTTCGTGAACCATGATTCGTCCAAGTAAATTATCTTTTCAATCACCAATAAAACCTAGACCAATTGCAACAGGGATGCTTACATACTGTATTATAAATGTCGAACTTTGAGTGCTGGCAGTTCTTGGCTTCTACTGCCAGTGCAATCATCTATTAGAGACATACTTATATGCAGTATATGAAATAATAGGGAAAGCACTAATGTAAGAAGTGCAGCAGATGGAAAGATTGCTTATTTCGGCTCGACAGCTGCCGAATTAGCCGCCTATTAACTCACATTCCCTCTATTATCTTCAGGATTATGTGGTACATGCGACTAATATTCTACTCCAAACGAACTTATACTTCCTCGGTAAACCAGATTGCTCTTATAATTAAACGCTTTCTCTTCTACGATTACATTCAGCAGGAAAACGAGAAAAAAAATCAAGAAGGTGACTTTGAATAAAGAACCCGTAGAATAATTAAGATGATCATCGAAGACGTGGGATGTCAATTAATATCAGAATAGTGAGATCTTAGGATTCTAGCAATGGGTATTAATTGCATAAACTTGCCGTATTTTGATGGATCTGATTATGCATGCATACAACTGGAAATTTAGATGCGGCATGTGCATATCTGTATTTGGTCCATAATTAATCAGGTATTTTATCCCTTCTTGTGTTGACTTAGAAAGATGTATGTGACAACGGCCATTTGAAATTCTTGGCGAGAATAGCGATGTCAATTCATGATGCAGGTTTGAAGCGGGCATCTAAAAAGTGGTGCCAATTGATATTCCTGACAAGGAATAAAGCAAAATTCTTGACAAGAGAGTGATAAAATTTTGCAGTCCTTAAAGTATAAATAACTCACGAGAAACTGCTCTTCTAAAGTTTTATACTGAAAATAAGAAAATAATATTTAAAAAAAATGCATTCAAACATTATCTTAGCCCTTGTTGGTCTTGCTGCTATTGGTGTTGAGGCAAAGAGTGTCTCTACTACTATGACTAAGGTCATCACAAACAATGGTAATACCTACACTAAGACCGTCACTGGAGAAGTTGATCCATCTGCAACTACTCCAACTTCTGGTGTCTCAACTCATGAGATCACTGTTTCTAATGATGATGCAACCTACACTAAGTTGATTACTGAGACCTATGAGCCTCCTGTGTCTTCAACTACTACTCATTTGACTGTCAAGAACTCAGATGCGACCTACACCAAGACATTGACTGAAGCTGATGCCTCATCATCATCTAGTTCCAGCTCCAGCTCTGATAGCTCTAGTTCCAGCTCAAGCTCTAGCTCCAGCTCATCATCTACTGATGGTGCTGTACCAGGTGCTTCAGTTGCTATGGGTCTTGGTGCTGGTTCCTTGGCCGCTGTCGCTGCATTATTAATGTAGATATCTTTTAGTTTTATATAGTGCTTGTCATTTTGATGACTTTTTAGATGTATTCTTTTAATATAAGCTTTTGACATTCTAAATATGTACTAGATTCTATTCTATATCTAGAAACATTGATAGAACTGTATTCTAAGTTTACCCTAGTTGCTTACTTATATATCTCCTGGGAAAATGTACTGCAGCTGCAAATCACTGATGATAGACTCACACAACTGAATTAGTATGAATATAAGATTAACTCTCGTGCGCATCTAGTTACTGAAATCAAGCTTGAAGTCTAGCTTCAATCGATCCAAAGGACAAATGAGGCTACAGTTGAGGATATTGCATGGCAAATTGAGCGATGATTTTACGGAATCGTAAAACTCTATCGGAAAGAAAAATACCCGAGTAAACAAAAAGAAGCTCTTTATATCATTCGTTGAATTCGCGATCTCTTTTGTTGCATTGACATGCTAGTATAATCCGTCATGAAAAATCAAGGTATGGCATTTACTGTTTTGATGCTATTGCGAAGATTCGGTTCTAAGCTCATTGGGCATACATTAGAAACCAAGCGCTGAAATCTGCCGCTCGTAATAATTTCTTGGCATCACCATGATGCATTTTCAATAAGGCACCAGGCTTTCTGGATCAAGATGTATTACCTGCACATTGTGAGTTTCACGAGGGGGATTTTTTTTTTTTGCTGCTGTATCGTTTCTAAAACGAATAACTAACCGTGTGATCGAAATTGCGGACTCGGTTGACGGAAGAGGATTTCTCTGGGCAGAAACTGAAGAAAAAGATGATATGTAGTAATGAAAGCGAGAAATTGCTTTACTGTGTAGGATACCTGTATACTAATAAAAAACGGCAACTCAGAATAGAACCTATTTCTGGAGCCACCATAATTTTTGAGAGAATAAATAGCAGCCCTTAAGCCTTCATTCCTCCAGAATAAAATATCTTTATCACTCGCTGAATTAAAAAGTAAAAATGCAAACATCTATTTTAGCTCTCAGTGCTCTTGTCTCCGTCGCTGCTGCTGCTGGTTCCGACTTGACCACTTTCACTATCACCAACACTAAGGAAGGACATGTCTACAGTAAGGTTATTACTCAAGCTGTATCTGAGGTTGGTCACTGGTATGGAGAAGGTGAAAACGATGCTGCCACCACCACTGCTGCTGCCGAAACCACTTCTGCTGCTGAGGAGAAGGAATTAGCCGGTTCCGATTTGA
Organism: Schwanniomyces etchellsii; assembly: GCA_031081805.1. Classification (NCBI taxonomy): domain Eukaryota; kingdom Fungi; phylum Ascomycota; class Pichiomycetes; order Serinales; family Debaryomycetaceae; genus Schwanniomyces; species Schwanniomyces etchellsii. The sequence goes on from JARYSY010000009.1 coordinate 495,942, forward strand.
CTACCTTCACCATCACCAACACCAAGAATGGTAATGTTTACAGTAAGACTATTACCCAAGTTGTATCTGATGTTGGTAAATGGACTGAGCGTGGTGTCGTTCACAGTGAAGGTGAAGCTGCTGAAACCACTTCTGCTCCTGCTGAGACTACTTCTGCTGCTGAGGAGGAGGAATTAGCTGGTTCCGATTTGACCACCTTCACTATCACTAACACCAAGAATGGTAATGTTTATAGTAAGACTATTACTCAAGCCGTCTCTGATGTTGGTAAATGGACTGAGCGTGGTGTGGTTCACACCGAAGGTGAGTCTGCTGCTTCCACTTCCGAAGAGTCTGCTCCAGCTGATGTCAGCACATACGAAGGTAAGGCTGGCGCTGCTGTTGTTGGTTCTGCTGGTTTAGGTGCCGCCGCTATTGCCGCTTTCTTGTTGTAATCTACTCTGGAATTTGATTTTTAATTAGTTCCTTTTCTTATTTTCTTTTTTTAGTTTCTCCAGTCTTTCAATTGTAACTTTTTTCTGCTGAATATATTTTCTTATATCAAAATTACTACGAATGAACGTTCACATTAAGAAAGGCGAGTAGGTCTAAGGAAAGCTGTACTTGAATTACATCTTCGCTTTTCGCATGAAATATTGCCTCTAGAGCTGTTTGATAGATCCTATAGTGATTAATCTGATTATGCGTGGCATGATAATGCAAGTTGCCAAATGAACGCTTCGGGATGAGTATTGGCATTAACCAAGTCAATAAAAAAAAAAAAAAAGAAAAAAAAAAAATAATAAGCCTGCATATAGTCTAGATACGAACTAACCAAAGGAGTAACGCTGAGATCGAAAAAATCACATAATCTGGATCGCTAATTTCTAAGAGCTTCTTATTAAGCTTAAAGTATCTGACTACGAACAAATTTACTTCGTAAATAAAGGACAAGCGAACAAATATATAACCATGATAGACTGATTATTCTTTTGTTTGATAATAACGTAAGGGAAGTCTGAGGTATATATGACATACTTTTTGCTTTTCTTGCACCATTTTTTCTTCTTTAGCCTCTTTCCCTATTATTTATTTAATACAGGATACTGAGTGATTAGGTAAAAAATAATGTGAATGCCAGGTGTTCTTGATGGGTACTCATCAATATGTAGATCGCATTAAAATATGGATTGGCAATCCTACGCCATGGTAGTTAGTCACCACTACTCTGTGCTCGGAAGAAGACTTTAGGGACGGAACGGAAACATGCAATTAGCTTCAAAAGCTTTTTTATGATAGACATTGGTAGATCATAAATAAACATCGTGCTCAGAATCTTGCGGCTATACCAAAATACGTGGAGTAAGTACTACAATTAGGGCAAGTGCAATGCCCTAGAAGAAACCGGCTATCAAAAGTTTCAAATTGTTTAGAGAGAAAGAGGATCACCGAAAAATTATAGATAAACATTTCATCAAAGATACATCTAAATCATTCCATGATCATAAGTTTCGAAAAATACTGAGGTAAAGCTGCTATGTCTGTCCTTTCAAGTTGCGCACTCGAAAAAATTCAACCAAATCAGGGCCCTTGAAGGCGAATATTCTACAATCTCCTTACGTAGAGATGAGCTAATGTTAAGTTTATCAGGAAGAATTCTCTTTTTGCTCATGATATTTTTAATACACCACTATAAAAAACTAAAGCATAAATGATATATCCTATTGCACTGGCCCTAAATACTGAATTTGAGCGTTGCCAAAATGATCGTGCTCAAAATATTAGTCAAATAATTGTAACCTTAATTTAATCATTCAATCTGAGCTTTTGCTATAGACTCATATACCTTGATATTAGTTTCCCATAGAGGATCATCCTCTATCGTGATACTGCCATCTTTGTTGAAGCTTCTATATTGGTTCATTCGTTCCGTTCCCCATAAATCTTCGATATCTTTTCCATAGATATAATCAATTATTGGTGTCAAAAAGAGGACTGCATTTTTCTGTTCTTCGAGAGAAAAATTATTGTGAATGGCATAAAACCAGAACGATAGATCACTTGCATGTATTACGCCTTTCATACCACTTGCCGCTATATTATCTTCGACAGAAGAGGGTAGGTACGAAATATGATAACGGAATACATGATTTGATGGGTACGACCCGTCTCTTGTTATGTTATACAAAAACCCTCTTCCACTGACATAGACCTGGGTATCAGCTATAATCTTCCCGAAAAGTAGACGAAGGTTTTCTCTGAAATTATCTTCATCTTTAATCATCTTGTAAATTTCTTCCGTAATATATATACTAAAAAGCGTGTCAATGATTTGTCTTGGGTAGTAATTCTCTAATTGTGTTCTTAGGTCTTCGACACTTTCTGGTGTATTTAGATGTGAATATAATTCTGGCTCATCCTCTACTTCGCCAATTAACACCGACACTTTTTTCCGCATTAGCATTTTAGCATACTTGCCGCTGATAATATCCTGAAGTAAGGTGGAAGATATAAAGCTATTATCCGTTATAGCCCTGAAAGTGTGAAGTTTTAATTTCAAGATAGCATTCATCAACTTGGTAGAGTCGAAAGACCTTAATCGCAGAATTTTTTCTTCAGATTTTAGATTCTGGTCCACACCTAAGACTGAACAAAGTTCATCAAATTGTTCCTCCGCCTCACTTAAAGTCTTTGGCTGTATCGCCAAGCAGTTAGAGATAAGAATTACTCTTTTAATGATCTGTTCTGCATTGGGATGATAGGCCTCATATGCAAGTTGAAAGAATGTAGAATAAGATCCCGCACTTAAACCACCTACGGTGATATTATTTGGATCTCCTCCAAAGTATTTGATATTATTATATGTCCATTCAAGAGCAATCCTTTGATCCCAAAACCCTAAATTTGGCCTATATTCTTTCTCCTGCAAAAGATTCTTCGAGTGTAAAAACCCAAAAAGGTTTAATCTATATGCCGGCGCAACAATAATGAATTTCTTATCAAAAGAATCTGAGCTTAATAAATGCCTTGGATCGACTTCTGAGTCTTCATTTGCATTTCCATACTGAAGCCACCCACCATGGATATAGAAAAGAACAGGAAAGTTTTCAAGAAGATGAGTACCTGATTCAAAAACAACCGCTGGCACCCATACATTTAGATGCAAGCAATCCTCCAGCTGTTCCGCATCTGAGTTGTAGCTGGTTAATTTTTCTGAAATAATCTTTGGTTGTGGACAAATTTTTCCGAACGATGTACAATCTGCATTATAACAGTAATCAGATGAGATAGTCTCAGCATGCTGCCATCGAGATGCCAAAGGTTTAGCGTATCGGATGTTTGCGAACCTGTAGCATAGACTTCTCTGACTGTTGACATCTTTGATGATGGACCCTCTAAACAGACCTATTTCTGTCACTAAATTGTAATCTGAAAAATAAGTCTCATAGCGCCGTAAAGTCATTCTAAGATCCTTTTAAGAAGTTAAAAGCAATGATTGAATTCCAACTGCTTGTTACACTATAGCCAAGAATGCTTTTGCTGTTACTTTTAACAGAGATAATCTTCTATAAACTCTATTCAGTTTTCTTCAAGAAAAATTGAAATAGCGGGCGTTACCATTTTGATCTGTAGGTATCTTCGTGAAGGGGCTAAAGGGGGATTATTGTTGATTGTTCACGGTTAACTTTCTCAGGAAAGGTGATCCTGCATTTCACCTTCGGTTAACCTAGTCTGGGGTCAGTAGACCCATGCCGTACAATTAGTGAACATTCGAAAAAGAAATCAAGTATTGAGATTAAAATTCAAATAAACACCGACCTCCTGAATGTTTTATTTCTAAGTATTTTATTTATTTGTATTCATCTTATTGATATTATTTTTCGTCAATTAAGACCACTAATTAGCTGATCAGACCTTCTATCTTTAGTTAATGTTTTAATGCGCTCTCATTAGAGATAGAATAAATGCGAAGGCGACTAATGTAGAAAGAACATGTGCAAGTTCGAAGAGCAGGGGGACAAAATTTGAAAGGATACTCCGGCCATATATATGGGCCAGTTCTGGTTTTTGAAGAATCGTTAATGCATTCAAGCCTTGAAAAATAGAAGAAGTATCTTTTTGTTCAATTTGAAAATTTCCTATATTCTACCACCAAAGATCTTGAAATTCTCCACTAAAATTTGCCAGATACATCAACAATCTGAATTAAATGTACAATCAAAATTATGCATCTCAACTGTGAAATTATTCTGTTGGTAAGTGTGATAAACTCAACATTTTCTAGGTTTAGTCTCCCCTTATTTTAAGGTTCACGTTAATCATATATAGACAGTATTTCTTCATTCTAAGAGCCAATAGGTATTACGACGAAGTAAAATAACTTGAAATTAAATTATAGGTAAAGAATTTGAAATATCATAGAATTTTCAAATTTCCTGTGCGCTCAATTGAGGGGTGAAAGAACTCACTCATTCTTTATTTCAAGTCCCCAGAATGCTTTTCCACTTCAAAAATAAAAACAATGAAACTATTTAATCTATTCGTCTGAAAGTTCGTATTGAACTATGGATATACTTCAACATTCTGACTATTCGTAAAAGAAGTAAATGATCTCATGCCATCAGTGTTAATTGCAACTCATGCAGTACTTTGAGATTTAGAGACTTAATCAGTATTCAATAACCGTAGGAATTTACCTATATCACAAGCTAGTTTTATACCATCTTAGCTTATGACAAGGACCATGAAGTAGCGATGGAGCAAGGCGATTAGCATCTTACACGGCAGCATTGTCTCCTATGTTGGTGGTCGGCTGAGGCAAACTTGACTTAACGAGCACGTGTGTATATGTGCTGAGCAACTAAGAATACCTAAGTGAAATTCCAAGGTACAGTTATAGGTACAGTTATTGTCATCTTCGTTAACAATGCAAAAGAAGCAAATTGAGGTGAGAAACTATTTTGAGTGTTGCAATTTTCCTAATCTAGTGTGCAGAAGACGTTAGTCGAGTTTATGATTATCGACACATTTTCGAGCATTCAGTTACTACAGGAGGGCAGAAATATATGATGTAATCTTTCTTTCATATAGAATCATTTTCTTTTGAGTGAGAGCTGAGAGAAAAGATCTTTTATCATGTTCAGATATTTGAGCCGTAGTTCATGTCTCTAAGTTTTTCTTTTCGATATCCTCCAAATCAATTTATATCCCGCTTATATACCTATGAAAGTTTCACATATACTAAGGGATATTCCACCACCTCTTTAGATATTATTCATCATTCATTGCAGATAATGTTGATGTTTGGTTCAGCGACACGCGCCTTCAGCGTACTCAATCTAACTTCTCAGACGTAAATGCTTTCATAGATTTCCTCTGCGACACAAGTAGCTTGCAGTTTTCTTAAAGAGAGCTTCATTCAAAACTCTAAAGTCAAAAATTTATTGGACTCCCTTATTCACTGCTATCAAGATTGGTGGCATGGTGATAACGTCGGCAGCTCATGAAATCTCTTGAGTACTTTCAACTCCTTCACACGTCTCTTTTCCTTTTAAAATGACACAATAGCTCCGGAAGCAAATAACTCCTTTTGAGGAATACTTTTGGGCCTGCATTTCATTAACTTCGAATATTATATGGATTCTTTGAGCATGACTTCAGTATTAGTCTTTCTGCTCGAGCTAATATCAACGTGGGAATCATATTTTGCGCTATAGCTATAATTAGTTTATATCTCTCATTTTGAAGGCAGTAAAACGATTTCACTCGCATTATATAATTCTTTTCAATTTCGAATAATTACAAGCTTGATGTTGATTTTAAATTTTCATTATTTTCAATATAGAAAAGTTAAAGGAATAATAGAAATTACTACCATAATGGTATTCAATGCCTTATGCGATAATGATCGGCTTTTTCTTTTTGTCCTAATAAATAAAGTATCACAGCCTCGAGATTATTCGCCCATCCTATTTCCTTTGTAACCCTTTTTTGCGCATTTCTTCAACATAAGTAAGAAAGCTATTGAGTTAATCTTTTCTTCGCTGTTCATTTCCACTCAAACCTGATACCTCACCTTGCTTTGCCTTCAGATTATGGACCCAATTTTCCCTTATCAGATCAAGAACCTTTTTACTAGAGTTTCGGATACTTTTAGGTCTCCTGTACTTATAACTTTTCTTCTTACAGTATCTGAAGACGAGATCTTCTTTGTGCCAATTGACTGCACCATCACCCTATGAAGTCAAATATTTACCTATGGCAACGAAGTATCACCGTAAGTAACCACGGATCAAGCAACTAGATAGGGCACCTTATGGAATATCTTGACTGACGGCAGGTATGCTAGAGGTAAAAAGTTTTGCTCCATTTTTCACAAGGCTATTGAAGATTCATGTATGTCTCTTTTAACACACAAAGACATATTTGAATTGTGCCCTTGAAATGCGGTAATATATGCTCCTAGTAAGAGAAGTATCATGCTTATTACTAGTTTTTCATGGTCATAACAAGAACTAAGTGATAAGACCATAGTCATGCGCACGTTAACTGTATTTGGGCAAGTGACATATGCCTAAAACTATAACCTACCAGAGACAAGAGACCACTATAAAAGGGATGATGATAGATGCTTGTTCTGAAATTTGAATTCAAGGAGGCTTGTTCAAATAAAGGATTGGTTTTAGTTTCGTAGCTTGTTTTTAATTTTGAGTTGTAATGTCTGTGTGTCTAATAGAAAAAATAAAAAGCACGCATAATGCGGAGCCACAACTGTGTGCATAATTCAAATTGATATTTTCGTTATGGCATGCTTACCCTCCTCAAGACCTTCTTAACTCTCTATGAGGGGTCCTATTCGGTCTAGCTAGTTTGATAATAATAGGCGAGATATTTATCTCTTATATTGGATTGAGAATTTCTTGTCTCACGAACTTAGCCCCATGTCGAGGAGAAGGAAAACAAGTTCTAGTATCCACAAAAAATCTGGACATTCGCCAAGCAACTCTAATAATGTTCTTCGCGTTACCTCTGCGTGTTGCAGGTGTAGACACAGAAAGATAGGATGCGATGAGAAGTTTCCGCGTTGCAGCAAGTGTGAAGAGGCTGGAATTGAATGCTTTGATTTGGAACCCTTAACGGGCAGAAAAGTTCCTAGATCATATGTGTTCTATCTCGAGAATAGAATAGCTGCTTTGGAGAATATTTTGAAGAAACATGGTTTGAATAAGGATGTCCAAACTGAAGCTTCACCTATGTTCGAGAACAGGGATGGATCAAGTGAATCTACTTTGAATAGTATTTCAAAGAATCCCTCAGTATTTGAAAAGAGTGATTTCCATTTATCTTCACTGGTAGATGAGTATTTTGTATTGCATAGTAATGCGAATGATAATGCTGTTATGAAATTGGAAAGAAGGCCATTTAAATTTTTACTATTCTCAGGAAACATGCCTTACATATCTTTGTTAGCAGGGCTGGCATATTTCAAGAGCATCAATTGGAATCGAGTTTATTTTGAAAATGATCAATATAAAAAGATGAAACTGGTTTTGCATGCTTATTATGGAAGGGATCATATAGATATCGAATCTTCTATGACTTATTCGCAGGATTTCTTTTTGATGAGAGAAACTCTTAGCAGGAACGGTCTAAAATTAGGGTTAACCCTTAGTTGTTTCTGGAAAGAGGAGTTGGTAGATGAAATAAAAAAGAATCTTCCCGATAAATATATTTTTGATTTCCTTTTGGCCCTTTTCTTTGAGAAAATTTACCCATTCTTTCCTTTGATCGATGAAACATATTTTCGTGGGGATGTTAATAGGATATTGAATTATAACGATGATGGACACGTTACTACCGTTAAATTGGAAAGACATTACGATTTTGCTATATTGTCATTATTATTGATCATTTTAAGACTAAGCTATTTATCATTTTTTAGTAACGATATGGTAGAAAATGAGAAAAGTCTAGCTTCTAGCCTGTTTACGGCACGAAGAAATATAATGACTAATCCAATACCTATAGACTACTACCGACTTGCTGAACGGTGCTTAAGGCAATACAATCTTCTTTCAAATTTGGATCTTGAGGTATTTCAAGCTGCTTTGTTCTTGAAAATTTACATCATTTACGCTCCTGAAGAGGGTGAGGTGTCGACTTTAAATCAGAACCAGATATTCAATGAGACATTAATTACTATGGCTGAATCATTGGGTTTGAGAAGGGATCCAGAAAAATTTGCCCCATCTTCTGATGAGAAGACCAAGAATTTGAGGAGAAGGTTATGGTACCACTTGGTCATCTCTGACCTAGAAGATTCCATAATATATGGCACCCCAATAATAACGGCTAAATCTACCTATGATGTGGCACTACCAATAGTCCTAAATCATCCTGCCAGTGACGCTAGTATTATGGAAAACCACATTACTGATCATTTTAGATTTGTGCATCCAATTATTGATAATTTGCACTTTATATTACAGGAGGCTTTCAAACTTAAATCTACAATGAAGGTTTCAGATTTATCTTTTCGTTTATCTGAACTAGAAAAAACTATTAGCAGAATATTAGGGCGCTATCATGAATACATATTATGTGAACCACTGGATCCAGAGTTTTTGAAAATTCTTCGATTTAAACTACATTCATACTGTTTAGTATTCCTTGCTTACATGTACCACATTATAAGTCAGTACTATGGGTCGAAAGATTGTCCCAAGTTGCATCTTTTTTTTTTGAAGAAACTGCTTACAATTATCTATAAAGAACTATCTTTAGTAAACTGGGATTTTTTTGAAAAGTATGAAAGTAATCTTGGTTTCATGTTCACTTTAATATTTTCTCCCCTTGCGGAGTTAATTAATCGCTTAGAACTTACGGTTAGTACATCCTTGGACATTCGGATTAAGTGTACAAAACATACCTTGAGGTATCATCCTTACAGAAATGATTTTCGTCTAGAAAGCTCCGTGGAAGGAACCTTAGACTCACTTGAGAAACTTGAACGGATGTTACAAGTTCATTTTGATAGGAATTACACTCTTGCTGAGATGCTCGGTGTTAGATATCTCTCAAGCTACAAGACAAAGAAAAATAGAAAAGTCTTTGCAGAGTTCCGCAAGAATCTCGATATAATCAACTGGGATACTAAGCATGTTAGTAAGGTGGTTTTAAAACTTTTCGCGAAAGACCTTGAAGACTTATTGCAAATAGTGACGATTTCTAGCTTTCAAATGGTTCTTGATAAAACTGCCGAGTGCAAGAAAGTGTGCTATGGCGAAGAAAATCTGTTTCAATTCAACATCACTGGCCACATAGTGGATAGCTGTACTAATTCGGTACAGCTTTTAAAAAGTGTTCATAATGGCTGTTTTTGGATTCAATTAGAAAAATTAAAGGCAGAATTGCATGGTTCATCATGGAATTACGGGATATACGACCCATTTTTGAGAAACGAAGAGTCAGAGAATAGAAATGAGAAAGAGCTAGCGAACCATTATTTAAATAGCTATTTCGAAAGCAATGCTTTCAGCTTATGGGGTGACTTACTTCGCAATGAATGAAGACATGATCATTTTTTATGGTGTCTTAGTAACCTATTTATTCGAGACGTATGTTATTGCTTAATTTGATATGAAGTGACGTAGTTTGTTCCATGTAATATTATCTTTCGTTGGAGCTTTTCTTAGATTACCGCCAACAACCACTTTCTTTTTTTTTTTTTATTTTGCAATAACACGTAATATGCGACAAGTTCCGTGAATAATTTACCTTAAATCAGTTCTTGGATTGGTATAGAATGCAAATTTCTGTAAAATAATGTAAACTCTATTCTAATGAAGGTTAACAACCAAATAGCAATGGAATCAATAACTAAAGAGCATCATGATGGTTCATAGCATGTTTCAATAGTAATATTTAGTCTATTAAGCAATTCTAGACCGAAGGTCAACTACGAAGATACTCAAATATAAACGAAGCTTTATCAAACTGATTCTCTACATGAACTCCAGTGTGGAAGCATTAAAATAATCTCACAAGCGAGAGCACTAGGATTGTGCATCATTGCTTTTTAAGCCGCATAACAACCTGCTCAGCCGCATGGGGAGAAAAGTCTTAATCTGCTCCGGTATAAGTTCTTCCTGCAAAAACATTAGTATCAAGAATATTCAATGAGCAATTACGCCAACTGCTGCAAAATCATTTTGTTTCATGCTCTCCATTATCTTTATTTCGATAGGAAATGGAGAAAAAAATTCAGCATATCTATATCCCCTTCCACATGAAGAAGAGAACAAAGCCTATTAGAAACAAATTTGAAGAACACCAGAATATGCATTCACATTATCTACCTTAGAGGAAACGCTTTAGTTAGTTACTTTTAGATAGGAAGAGGTCGATAATTCTATCAAAAAGTGTAAGCCACATGCATCCATTTAAGCATCCACAATATAGTCAAATATAAATCTGAAGTGGTATAATTATAGGAGGGAATGAGAATAGAAATACAATATAATGTAGGAGTTTTTGGAAACAATTCAACTGGCAATTAAAGGATATAAAGTTCGTAACTGCAATAGGATTAAACAGCTACTGAAGTATAGATGCCGCATAAAAGCAGATCATTTTTCATACCACTATGCTAGGGTCCAGAAAGTGACATTAGTGCCTGGAAACGAAAGGTATGTCCTGAGCTCAATGCTAATAATCTATACGTCTACTAGTCCAGAAGTGGAAGATTTATGCGAGACATGAACTATATATATATATATATGCTGCAGGTTCTCTTGTAGTTAGTTAACATAGCTTTGCAAGATATATATCTCTTTAATCTTCTTTATAAATACAGAGGAACGCTCTATCACCAGATCGTTCCCAGTTTTGAAATTTCCTTGCTACTCTTCACCATATCACATGGCTCTGATGCGTATTAATTGAGTGACTTCAGATATCACATTAAAGTTTATATATGCCCTTAATATTTGAGTGCTGGTAACAACTGAGTAAAACATCTTGATTGAGATCTTTCCTATTTTTATGCGCTACTTGCTGCTATAGGGCACATTACTCACAATGAAAATATGATCAAGTGTTAGCGTGATTCGAGGCTCATACTAGCAGCTGAATTTCTTTCTCTTCTATAATATCAAGCTATTTAGAAACAATCTTTGCTAAAAGTCTTAATTGTTCAGAAGCCTTAACAAGTTGAAGCCATGCTGATTAAACTAGGCGAGCCTCTCGAGTCAGCTTCAATGTCGGTTATCAGTAGCACTTAAACCATAGGATAACTTTATTCGTTCATCCTGAATAAAAGCTTAGAACCATACATGGAAATGCTCTAAACTACTGAGTAACCAGTCTTTCATATATAAATTTCGTATCTCACATGTAGAGGCACTTACCTAAATTCTTTCCGTGAAGAATTTGAAGCATTTGGAGCATCGAAAAAAGAGAAATGCAAGATTTCATAACTTGAATTAGCTCAGCCAGGCCTCTGTAACTGAAAATCAGAACTATTGTTTGAATGGAATAAACTGCAACTAAATGGAACCTAAGAGCCATACGATTCGGAGCGAGGATTTCAACATTATTTTCGGATGTCATTTAATTCAGAATAAGGAATAGAAAAAAGTTGCGGAGGATATGGAGAGTCATCTATGGCTTCGAAATTTACGTAGATATTCTTCAAATACTGCTCAATTTCCTTGCAAAATTCAATGGTTCTAATTTGATCAAATTTTCCTCCATTCTCGCAATTTTCCATTAGATCCTTCCTGAACTTTCTACATCTTTGTTGTATTCGGTCAAATTTATAGTTCACATAGTTCGGATAAAATTTGTCATTTAGAAAAGATGGAGTAGCCGATGGTCTCTCCGAAAGGGCAGATGTAGTGTCTACAACTTCAGGATCTTCTGGAACAAAAGAAATTACGAGGGAAATGCGATCTGCGTGGTTCAAAGGTTTAGTTGCGATATGCTTGACCACTCTTCCTTGGAGCAAACATGCAGAGCCTTTTCGGGGCCCAGAAATCCTAACTACATCCTCACTTCCATTCCTTATGCATGTTTCTCCCCCTATCATGTTTTCAGGGGCCTCAAGCATTAAAACGCATACCATGGGAACACTATCATAGTGCCAATGAACTGAGCTTGTAATTTGGTCTGCATGTTCATTTTGTTTTGCTAGTTTTTCTTTTAACTCTTCTTCATTACAACTGTCAGGAGTGACTATTCCTCTTCTGTCAGCCAAAGATGCATTTATATGTGCCATGCTGTAAACATGAGGAATCTTTAGAGGCAAACCAGCTAGCGAGCTAATGATCAGCAACACTTTTGGATGCGACAAAGCTTCTTTAGTGAAAGTAGTTTTGTTCGCATAACCGGACACCTGGAAATCTCTTGAATCGGCACCTTCAGCTAGGTTGACCTTTCTTCCAAACTCACGAATAATACTTGGGTTCAGGAAAACCTCCCATTTCATTATTTCAATTGCCTCTTCTGTGAACAAAGGAAAGGGCTCGACAGCAGCAATATCAGTAATGACAGGACAATGCGTTTTCTCTATACCAAGTTCATTCAAGGTATGTTTCTTGACCTTTTTAAAGTGCTTCTCCTCGAAGGCTAGATGCTTAGTAGGATTAAAGCGAATACTAGGTGTAAAATTTTCGGACTCCTCAATTTCTTTAGAAAGTTGAAAAACCTCAAAGGCAATTGTATCTTTGTCGACCTCGAATTGGGGATTACCATTTAATACATCTTCTGTTAGCATGTTGTGTTGCTAGATGTAATGGTTTCAAAAGAATCTTTACCGCTAGCAGCTGAGCTTATAATCTCGCGAGAGGAGAGATAAGGTTATTGTCTGCATTCCCTTATCAACGCGGCAAATTCCATTTTTGATTCGTGTCGCTAATGACCCGATTCGTCATACCAAGCAATTCACAATAGCTGATTATTCGGCGATAATAGAATACATCATATCTATCGAAAGCCTTTCTTTTCTATTATCTATATAAGTCTGTGAAAAGTTTCAATTAGATGAAGTAACTTAACAAAGTGCGAGGATATTAAAAAACATGGCCATTAAGGGGACCACGTTGAGCTTCCCTAAGGAAGTAGAAAAGGGTAAACTTGAAGTGAATATTACGGAAGATGTCGAATCATTGTCCACAGCAAAAGGTAACGGAACAACAAGAGGTCTTTCTACACGTCACATACAGGTTATGATGTTTGCAGGAGGTATCGGCACGGGATTATTTGTGGGTACTGGAGGGACTTTAAGTACCTGCGGTCCAGCCCCTCTAGTGATGTCATTCTGCGTAATCAACTTTTTCATTTGGAGTTTGATGAACATGTTAGGTGAGATGGTTACATTCATTCCGTTAAATGGAGAAACAACCCTCTATGCTTTGAGCAGGAGGTATACCAGTAAATCAATTTCATTTGCTTCAGGGTGGAATTTATTTTATGCCCAAGCAATTATCGCTCCTACAGAAGTCACGGCATGTGCTTTTGTAATCGAATATTGGACAGATTTAAATCCGGCGATATTTATTACTATATTTTTGGTTGCTACTATTGCTATAAATTTTGTTCCAAATCGTTACTTCGGTGAAGCTGAGTTTTGGATTGCTCTTATAAAAATTGTAAGTCTTGTTGGATTGATCATAGTAGGAATAGTAATCTTTTTTGGAGGAGCCCCCAAGCTGCACGGAGTCTTGGGATTCCATTATTGGAAAGACCCCGGAGCTTTCACCAATAGCCTTGTAAGTGGGAATACTGGTCGATTCCTATCATTTTGGACAGCATTAGTCAAGAGCGGTTTTAGTTTTGTCTTGGTTCCTGAATTACTTACAGGCTTCGCCTCTGAAGTTCAGTATCCTAGGGAAAATGTTCCTAGAGCATGTTCAAAATTTATTTACCGTTTGCTATTCTTCTATACTGTTGCACCTATTGTTATTAGCGTTATCGTTGGATATAATGACGATAGACTTATGAATGCGGTTAATGCTGGAAAGTCGTCGGCTGCAGCAAGTCCGTTTGTTATAGGTATCCAGAACGCGGGAATACATGTCTTGGATCACATTATTAATGCCTGCATTTTGTCATCAGCCTTTAGCTGTGGAAACTCATTCTTTTTTGGGGCAACTAGAGTTTTGTACTCTTTATCTTTGAAAGGTGATGCCCCACGTCTTTTTTCTAAGACGACTAGCTATGGCTTGCCTATTAATTCAGCCTTGCTTGTGTCGGCAATTTCGCTTTTAGCATACTTAAATTGCTCCAGTTCGGCCGCTACCGTCTTTAACTGGCTCAGTAACATTGCTACTATTTCAGGATTCATAAGCTGGGTATTTGTTTCATTAACTTACATTAGATACAAGAAAATAATAAGATACCAAGGCTTAGAGGACAGGGTCCCATACAAGATTCGTGGATTATATCCAATTGCATTCTTCACTATGTTTTTCTTTGGGATTCTTTGCCTCACAAATGGTTACTCTGTTTTTATTCACGGCAACTGGGATATACGAGATTTTTTTGCCGCCTATATTACTATTCCGATAGTTATTGTTTTATATGTGGTGGGTCGATTAATCAAAAGAGAAAAGAAGAATTTTTATGATCTTGCTACCGTTAATGTTGTGTCGGATCTTGAAGAAGTGGAATCTATCTTCACCGAGAAAGAGCCCCCAAGGTCCAAGTTATTGAGCTGGTTACTCTGATTTGTTTGGTATGTATGTTTTATTTATTCTTTATACATCTTCTCTATTTTTATTACTTTTTTGTTATTTATCTTATCATTCTGAATTTCCCCTTTTCTAGAATGATGCGTTGATTACCATGTAATAAGAAATTCTGAGAGATCCTTTAAATATTCCCTAATTTAATTCAGAAAGCGTAATATAATCTTGAAATGTTCACATATTTCCAAGCTCCTAGATATCTACTGCAGACTATTTCATTACATAAAACGATCGATGGATGACCAGGTAATCTCCCACAAATCTAATCATAAAGACACGAGTTTTTGCAGACGCTCAACCTTTTACGAACAAAAAGAGATTCTGAAAGACTTCTTTGACAAGTATTCGCTCTTATTTGGGAATAATATAGAATATTAAAAAAAATTCATGTAACCGACATGAACAATTGAAATTTTGGGGATGTAAAAAATCGCTGGATTCTCGATTTCTCAAATCACTCATCGTGGGTAACCCAAAATGCCTTTTTTTGAATATACTCCACGCTTCATTTTTTTTCTATTCAAATCTTCTTTCTTATTCTTAAACTCCAATTGGGAGACTAACATCACTAAGATGACTTAGCTTTTTTGCATTAAGCACGGATGACTTTAGTAAGTTCAGACAACTTTGACTTACAGACACAAATTTTCTCTGTGGATACTCAAGAAAACGGCGATCATACCTAGCTAAAATTCGAAGTAGAGCTAAATTTCATGATGGAAATCATGACGCAATCGTAAACCATAATCAGAATATTAGGACTTTCTATTCAAGCTATTTATTCAAAGATCAGCATAAGGAATGGAGAACAATTTAGGGGGATAGGGGGCATCATCAATCGCCTCAAAATTTACATATATCCCCTGCAAATATGACTCTATTTCCTGGCAAAACTTGATTGTCTTAAGTTGGTCAAACTTTTCACCCTTATCGTAGTTTTGCATCAACATATACTTGAATCTCTCAAGCCTTTGTTCTATTCTTTCTAGCTTTGCGCTCACATAATTGGGGTAGAATGTATCATGCAAATACGAAGGCGTCGCTAAGGGCCTTTCAGAAAGTGCACTTGTTGTATCAACAACATCCGGATCTTCAGGTATAAAAGAAAAAACAAAGGAGACGCGATCCGCGTTATTTAAAGGCTTGGTTGCAATATGTTTGACAACTCTACCTTGAAGTAACGAAGCGTAGCCTTTACGTGGGCCCTCGATTCTTACTAATTCTTCGTTTCCTTTTTTTATGCATGTCTGGCCCCCTATCATATCCTTCGGTGCTTCAAGCATCAAGACGCAAACAATTGGAACGCTATCGTAGTGCCAATGTACAGCACTCAGTATGCTATCTGCGTTGGAATTTTGAGCTTCAAGCGCCTGCTTTAGCTTGCTTTCATGGGAAATATTTGGACCATCTGAGGTTCTATCCGCTAGAGAAGCGTTGACAGATCCCATGCTAAATACATGAGGGATCTTCAAGGGCAAACCCATTATCTCACTTATAACCAGTATGGTTTCTGGGTGCGTTACAGCAGCTTTTGTGAATTTAGTTCTATCAACGTAACCCGATACTTGGAAGTCTCTTGAACTTGATTCCTTTGCGAAATTTACTCCTCTTCCACAACTACGGATGATATCTGGGTTCAGAAAGACCTCCCACTTCATAATTTCAATTGCCTCTTCGGTGAACAATGGAAAAGGCTCGACAGCAGCAATTTCAGTAATGACAGGACAGTGCGTTTTCTCAATTCCTAAATCTTTCAACGAGTGTTTCTTTATCTCTTGCTTCTTTTGGTGGAAAGCAAGATGTTTTATGGGATCAAATTCTACAGTAGGGTCAAAACCTTTTGACTTCTCTATTTCTTCGGTGAGTGCTCGTATCTCACCACTTATGATCTTTTCATCGATATCATAGTTATGATTTCCGTTCAAGATATCTAAAGTTAACATTCAATTACGTGTGACAATATCAAAGATAATTTTAATTTATAGTTATTGTATTTTAATATTTGATAGCCTTTTATCAAGCCGTTGAATCTTTGAGTTGAAGAATTGTGCATATATATACCTTCAGCAGCTGATAACGATTCTCAAAAAGTTCGGGTATAACCCAATTTGTCGCTTTGTCGCGGATCTCTTATCAGTATTTAAATGCAGTTGACGCAGCACACCTTTCATCTCTACAAGAGCAAGCTATTCCAGAAAATCCTAATCAATGAAATTGCTGGCCCATTTCCAGTATTTCTAAGAATTTATAATAATCCTGAGTATTGGATACCTTCCAATTTACCTGCTTATAGCAGATACAAGGTGTGACTAAAAGAAACGTCTAGAAGGCCGAATAGCCACGAAAATCCAGGATTTCAAATAAAAGTATTCTGGGTTAAATTACACTCGTGTACGCTTATAATGTGCGTATAGATAATAAATGTGGTCACTACTTAGCCTATACTAGTCTGTTGCGCGTAATATCCTTCAGATATTAAATAAGTTATTTGCTTTTTGTAGCATCGTAGGAATCAAAACTCGAACAAGAAATCGAAAGGCCATAAGCTCCATTACTATTGAAGCGGTTGATTATTCAATGACATTCTCGATTTTTTGGAAGTTCAGTATCCCGTCTAATTAGATATACAAGTGGAAGGTGATAGACAAAGCAATTACAGATTAGGAAGTATGCGACACAATCCCTTTTCATGTGCGCAAGTGATAAGTAAAGCCACTTTTTCGCGATGAAATATTTAACAAACCTAGAATTTATCGAGAAATTGAAAAAATACTATTGATTAAAATATTATAGCTGAATTCAAAATATAATATGGAAACGGCACAGAAGCTGAGTGTTTTGTTGATAGGCTCTGGTGGAGTAGGGACGATTGCCGCTTTCTCCCTCGAATATGGGTGCAAAGCTCTCGTTACCGCCGTAGTGAGATCTGATTATGAGTTCGTTAAAGCTAACGGTTATAAAATTAGGTCTTGCGACTATGGCGTAATTGAATCGTTCAGACCTACCAATATCGTTAATAATATCAACGATGCTGTGAAGTTTGGTCCTTTTGCATTCATTATCGTTACGACCAAAAACCTTCCTGATATTTTTAAAGTCGAGGATATGATATCTCCTGTCGTAACCCCTGAATCGCTGATTGTTTTGATACAAAATGGTATTGATATCGGCACACCAATCATCAATACTTATCCTAATAATGTTGTGTTGAGCGGCGTTAGTATGATATCCTCAACCAATAATGGCGGAATTATTGACCACGAGGGAACTGACTCATTGAGGGTTGGTTATTTTCTAAACGAAAACTTGAGTACTAAAAAACAAAAAGTTTCCTGTGAAAGATTTATAGAGATGTATAAAAATGAGCATAATGAGTGTCTTTATGACGAGGATGTCCATTATACTAGATGGCGTAAATTAGTTTACAATGCAACGTTAAACCCAATTTGTACTCTAACAGGTGTCGATGTCGGCAGGCTTGAGTTGTTTGGGGGCGTAGAAAGAATTGTACGCAAAGCCATGAGAGAAGTCTTAAAAATTGCAGAATCAGATGGGGTTTGTCTTCCTCATAGCGTCATCGATTCTATGATAAGAACTGATGATGGAATCTATTATGCCCCCTCTATGTTAGTTGATCTTAGAAAAGGAAACTATATCGAATTAGAAGTAATTTGTGGTAATGCCTTGAAATTGGCAGAAAAGAATGGGATTTCAGCTCCAACGTTGGGCTTAATATACGACCTTCTTAGTATTGTACAGCAGAGAACTAAGGAATTGAAAGGGCTCGTGACTGTACCTGCTATTCGTCCAGCTCATAAATAATTATTACTTCAACGCGAAAAAATATATATGAGCTGCAGTCTTCTTTGATTTTTAGAAACGAGAACATGGTTTTAGTCGTTATTCTCATATATATATCTTCTTAGTACATTGAGTCTACAATTAGGCAGAAAATTGAATTTTAGGATTCTCGAGATATGAATTAGCTGTGAGAAGTTTTGTTTAGCAAGATTTTGGTCCCATAATTGCTAGTATTTTATCCTTTTGAGCAGGTTAAGAATATGGTCAAAAATACTATAAATAAATCAAGCGTTCTGGAAAAGAATGGTGAGTTAAATACTTTTTTTGTTCGTATTATGAGGAGAGCAAATGCTTATAGTTCCAGGAATAAAGAAGCTGAAACCAAAAAGATTGACTTTAATGATATTATGCTTGGTCTCTCATCTCGAACATCTTCAATGTAGCCTAAGGTCATCTATAGATGAGTTTTTAAACGGTATTTTTATCTATCAAAATTGTTCAAAGAGATAGCTTCAAACTTCCTCCTGTTGAAGAAAGTCTGTATAGATTGAAAAATAACTTCTGGAAATTGAGGAGTAAAGTGCTTCTATAATTTTCCTTCTATAATTTTCCTTCCGACTTATATAGAGACAATCTTTGAATCGCGAAATATAAAATGCTCAAAATCACGGTTTAGTGAGAGAAGGTTCAATTACCTTGTGTTTTAAATACTGGTACAGGCTATTAATGCTATATAGCTTGGAATAGAATGACTATTACATTCTTAAGCAAAGACGATAAGAGGTAAATGAAGTTGAAAAGACTTCGAAGCTTACTCCCCTGGAAGTTGTTCTCTGATCATACTCAGGAAGTGATTATTTTATTATTCTGAGATTAAAAATCATTATCACTACACAAAGAGCCACATAATATAGTGCATTCAACTACTTATAAATTTGAGAATCTTAATCAAGCTCGAATCAGGGATATTCGCAAGCGAAATTGTTTCTCAAGACGGGATCTGGATTCCAGTCCGATAAGATAATCGAAGCGCACAGAGTGCAAATAGGGAACTTCCGACTCCTAACTATTGTCTGATGAGGCAATACGCGAAATGGCTTACTATAAAATGGCACACATCAGCTAGTTTGCTACAAGTAAAATTTAATTGAGACTAATTATTAGAGACAATGACAGTTGAAGAATCTTCTTTATTATTTTCTTCCAAAGTGGACAAGTTCCTTCCTATGGTCACTGGAGGTGATGGTAACTATCTCATAGTTGAAGATCCAGCAACAAAACAGAGACGAAGAATTTTTGATGCCGTAGGAGGGGCTGCGGTCAATGCTTTAGGCCATAATGATGAAGAGATCACAGACGCCATGGCGAAAGCTGCTAAAGAATGTACTTATTCATTTCCCGCTTTAATGACCAATTATTACGCAGAAGAACTTGCAAAATTTTACATTAAGGAATCCCCTGAGGGAGCTTTTGCGAGCGCTTTGTGGACTGCATCTGGTTCAGAGTCTAATGAAAATGCTATGAAGATTATCAGGCAGTACTATGTGGAGCTAGGCGAGCATGAGAGAGTTATATTCGTGAGTCGTAAACAGTCTTATCATGGGTACACTATTGGAGCATTATCATTAGGTGACTCGAATAGAAAAGAGCCTTTTAAGGAAATTTGCTTACCAGCGGAGCAAACTCCTAAGGTGTCACAGTGTTATCCATATCGGGGCATGCACGAGAATGAGAGTGTCGAGCAATATAAAGATAGGTTATTAGAGGAAATTGAACAAACGTTCATCTCCTATGGTACCAACAAGATTGCCGCTTTCGTATGTGAGACACTTACAGGATCGACTTTTGGAACTTCGCCAGCTGTTCCGGGTTATTTATCTGGGTTAAGGACTTTATGTGACAAGTATGGTATTCTCTTATGGCTTGATGAAGTCATGTGTGGAACTGGTAGAGCTTCTGCCACTGGTGGCTTGAACTGTTGGGAGTCGTATCCCGATTTCTCAGGACCAGATATTCAAACAGTAGGCAAAACTTTAGGTTCGGGGTTTGTTACTATTGCTGGAGTTTTGGTGTCACCAAAGATTAAGAAAGTTTTTGTTGAAGGATCTGGGTTCATTATAGGTGCTCAGACCTATCATCAACATTCCTTCAATTGCAGGGTAGCTTTGGAAGTGCAGAAAAAGATCTCAAGGCTAGGCTTGAAGAAGAATGTTTTTGAGAAAGGCACTAAGATTGGTGAGCTATTGAAAGAAAAAGGTCTTTCGGATAAATATAAGATCATAGGGGATGTTAGGGGCTTAGGTGGCTTCTGGTCTATTGAAATAGTGAAGAATAAACAAACAAAAGAGCCATTTTCCCCAGAATTGACGGTAGGTGCCAAAATAGCTGCCAAGTGCTTTGAATATGGTATGTGTGTAAATGGGCTGGGGGGAACTATCGATGGAAAAAAGGGTGACCATGTATCGATTGCGCCGAGTTTTATTATTTCGGACGATGATGTCGAATTCATTGTATCCACTGTACTTCGTAGTGTTGCTGATGTCCAGGAAAGCCTCTTTGCTTCGTCTGATTTATAGTTTTGAATTATTTCTTTTTATTGTTTACATTAAAACTTTATGCTTTAGGAATCTTAGAAGTAAGTTCGTCTAGTGCTTAATCCTTTAGATACATGACTTTCATGTTGGCTTTTGATAGTTTTCTGGTCCATATACGCAATTATGACAAAATCGAGAGATTATGTCATGGTTGCATATGGTTGCATATGGTTACACTTATTGAAATATTGTTCACTTGTTCATTTTTTGTATAAGGTCTAAACTCCAAAAGTATAGTCCACTATCTATACTCACTGCAAACATGAGCATCCCTATTTTTTCAAGTATTTGACGTTTTATCTATACCATTTTTCATGCTTGAATGTTGAGACAAGAAGTTTGTCCTTTAATTCAGAGAGATGGATTAACGATTGAAAGGAGAAAGATCTGATTCATTTTCAGTTAGATTGTGAATTAAATGATATTTAAGACCATCTAGTGTGCAAAATTAGGCATTTATTACTATGCTGTTGTTCCCTTAAAACACCCTCCTTAATTAGTGTACAATTTATTGGCATGTTTTAAGCCATCAAAGAGATGAGAACACTGACAAAACTCGATAAAGAAAATTCTTATTTGGTTTTTCATTTCCCATTTGATGATACGGTCGCGTTTGAAAGTGCATTAAGATACTTTTGTAGTTCCTTTTGAATAAATCTTGGCTTCAAGCCACAATTCGATTTCCTTTATCTCTATGAGTGAAATATCTAAATGCTTTGATTGATGGTGAGTGGCAGTTCTATTGCATAATAAAGAAAGCTCTTTCAGCTAGTGCACAGTGTTTAGTGTAAGAACAACACCACCGGCTAGATTTTCTTTGGCTATGACGGTAAAACTCGGAATACTATGCGACCATTAATGCAGATAAAATTTCAAAGCTTCGTTGAGAAGAAGCTAGAGTATGGGCCAGTAGCCCCAGAAAGAGCCCCAGAAAGAACTCAAAAAAAATAAAGGGAGAGGAACCAAGTATCTTAATGAACTCATGCGAGTGCTTGCCCAGGAAGAGCCTCCGTGTATTGAAGCTCCATTAAAGAATTGTAATGCTTCCTTTAAACTCAGTCTTTCAGCTAAATCATACTGCAAGAATTCAACCTATTTAGCATCAACGCCCGAGGTCTTTGATGTTAATCCAGCCACATAAAACGCCTGAGGGCACATTATCACCATCTATTGGTTCTATTTTCAAGTGTCGTGCAGAAAAAAAGTTTTGCAGAAGCTTGTTCATCGAAGTAGAAGGCAGTAAATCAGATGAAAGGAGACAAAATTTTCTAGAGTTTCTATATCTTTTGATCTCTGGATTATCTCTGAAAGTAGTAATGCGAAGTTAAATATTCATGCTTTGCTTAGGGCGCGGAAATGAAAAATTGGATCCCTAATGAACTACAATAAAAGTATAATTATCTTTAGACACAATTATTTTTTCAGAGCTGCCTTTCACACTTATAAGTCTAGACCTGCCGCCCTCTTTAAAAACCATAATAACCATTCCATCGGCTGCTGACTATTATGCAGATAATAGCATCTTTATAAAGCAACTTTTCGAAGAGAACGTCGAGAGACTTTAAAATAAAACTGAGAGATAGTCAACGGTAGCATTGAATTTTAATGCTCATTTTCCTCTTATGGCGGACGCTTATTCTGTACCTATATCATGTCGTTATATGTCTT
Source organism: Schwanniomyces etchellsii (assembly GCA_031081805.1). NCBI lineage: Eukaryota > Fungi > Ascomycota > Pichiomycetes > Serinales > Debaryomycetaceae > Schwanniomyces > Schwanniomyces etchellsii. The sequence continues at coordinate 518,731 of JARYSY010000009.1, forward strand.
CGTTTCGTGGTTCATTAAGCATATTATCCGAGTTGCTTGAATATATGAATCACTTTCCGTTAACTTAGTAAAAAGCGCATGCCGAGCTTCATAAATTTTCTTTCTCAAGAGGTAACGCGGACTTTTGACTCTACATGAAAAGCTAGGAAGCATAAGACAAGATATACATGAGAATAATGTGTACTGAAGCTTCCGCAACATTTTAGGGGACATATCTAAACTGATTTGATTGATTTATTCTTAACGAGTCTTTGTTTTAAATTTAGAAACAAACTGAATTGCAGAGCTTTGAGTCAGTATCCAGCATTTAAAATATTGTCGTTTCTGATCTTCACTATCCATGCGTTATCAGTATTGTGGTACTAGCTTGCCATTTTTTATTTTTTTTTCCTCTTTTTTTCCGCTCTTATCTTATTCGAAAGGGTTTTTTAAGTTGCACCATCGCGGGTACTGCCGTATTGAGCTTCATGGGAAAACTATAAGTATGGTAATTTTGATAGGTGCTTAGTATTATTCTCATTCATTTTCATTTTATTCAGTTTGTTCCTGAAGGCCGATCGCTATCAGATGTCGAAGATAAGTACAATTAATGAAACCGGAGAGAGAGTTACTGTGCCAGCAAAAGGCGTATCATCTAAAGGATATTCTCTAGGAGAAAGAGGTACGCACAATATTGCCTTGGGAAATAAGCATCCGTATCAAAAGCCAAAGTTCTCCGACAAGTATGAGGAGAGAAAATGGGTCCTTGAGCATATCGCAGGCGCTTTTAGAATATTTGCAAGAAAAGGATATACCGAAGGCACATCTGGTCATATCTCAGTCCGCGATCCTATCGATCCGAACACTTTTTGGATTAATCCCTTAGGAAAACACTTTGGGTTGATCAATGCTTCTGATCTCGTGCATGTTGATGAACAAGGCAACATTCTTGAAGATGGCGCCCAGACTGCAATAAATGCGGCGGGGTTTTCCATTCATTCTGCTTTACACATTGAGAGACCTGATGTCATGGCTGCTTGCCACACACATTCGATTTATGGAAAAGCCTACTCAGCGTTAGGAAAACCTTTGGACATGATTAATCAAGATGTCTGTACATTTTATAAAAGTCATGCCGTTTACGAAGACTTCGGCGGCGTCGCCGTAGAAGCTGAGGAAGGGAAAGCAATTGCGAAGGCTATTGGTGATGGCAAAGGAGCTATTCTTCTTAATCATGGACTATTAACTGTGGGAAGCACTGTTGATGAGGCGGCATATTTATTTACTTTGATGGAAAGGAGCTGCGAAGCCCAACTCATGGTAGATGCAATTCAAGGAGTTGAGAAACACATCATACCTGACCAAGAAGCTGCCTACACGGAGCATATTAATGCTGATCCTGACACTTTGTACACTGAGTTCCAGCCTGACTATGAGATGGAACTCTTTCTTTCAGGGGGAAGTTTTTTGTTATAATGATATCAGGGGCCGCGATACTGGTTCAAACTCTTCATCGTATTTCTAAGCAGTTTGTTCTATCTTAAAGATCAAATCTGATGCTGACAGTTTGCGTCAAAGAATAGAGCACTATATTTAATGCAACATGGATATCTATCTTTCAGGGTGCAGTTTTTTTTTATACTCCAGAAAAGAATGCTTTATCTATTCACTTGAATATTTTTATCTGAATTCTTTGACATGAAAGTCCGCAAATCGTACTTCTGCAAAATCCACTAGAGCTTAAAAATTTACCGCTTTGTAAGAACCGATCTTATATAGTTCATGTATTGCCAACAATTCAATTAAATCCTTTGAGCTCGATCTACGATGAAAGTTGGCTAATGTCACACTTGCAAACTTTATGTCGTGTAAAAAACTTTACCTATTACTTTTGGTTCGCTCTTAAGAAAATAATGGAACAATGTGATGTGAAGTTTATGTATTAGGCACAACCATAGTTTGATTTGACTAGACTAGAAAAAAATTTAACTACCCTAAATATTTCAAGGTTATCTTTCTTGTCCCCCTTAGTACGTGGTCCAATATTTGGGCCATCCTTTTAGTGTGGTATTGGCGAGTAAAAAAATTTTATGCTCATTTTAAGATTTTAGTTAATAGTTGCATTATTTGCTTAGCATTTTTTTTTTGTATTTTCAGCTGAATCGTGAGAATCTTAAAAATTTAGTTATTACTGTGGAGTTGCGAATTTACGGTAGATCAGTGATTGAAAAGTATTAGTATAATAGTTACGTTGGCTTTATTGGAAAAAGATAAAAGAGGCACAAAACATCACAAGCCATCAAGAAGCACATATTAAACCCTTTTCAATCTATATAGTATATATACCAAGTTCAGAGTGAACTCCTTCAGCTAGATTAGTGTAATCTTTCCTAGCTGCATGAAAGCTCCTGATAGCAAATTGCAGTAATAATCTAGAAAGATAATTTAGTTGTCATGAAGAAAATGTTTTGTAGTTTGCAGAATAATTGAGTTACCTATATTATTTACTTAGATGTAATTGTTGACAAATGTTTTCATGGGATTTGAACCAGAGGATGATAAGAGCATAAAGGAGCCAAGGATATGCAGTATGCTTTACGATATACCTCAGTAAAATTGAAGAAGTTCAATCCAATTTAATCAACAAGCAAAAATATCCCGAGCTAAGGCGATTTGAAATTTCAAGTTTAATAGAGTTCTCATATTATTATCAGACACTTTGAATAGGCAAAAGAGTATTCGAGGACATTGGCAAGATTTTAGGTTCTATATGCGTATTTTACTACTCCCCTCTCGCCATATAAATAAGGTGGTCTCCTAAGCTACTGAAGAAACAAGCGTCCTTCAAATTCATCTCGGCTTGAAATATGAAAAGCTTTGCATTTTAGTCTCAAAAAAGCGCTCTGTATCTCATTTATTCCGGCATAAATTACTCGAGGGCACATGAGTTTCCTCTTGATCTTTTTTCTGTCGATATTTTCTCTTGTCGCCTGAAAGATATCGGAGGACACCTCAAATCGGGGACCTTTAGAATTCAAGATGGAAAAATAAAATCAACTAGCTAAAAGTAGTAAGTATCCGCATTCTTTGACAACTTTTCGCCGAAAGAAATCAAAAAAAACTTATCTTATAAAGCAAGCATTTAGCACAACAGAACTTTAGTTTCATATTGTATTCTAGAGAAATAGGTCACTAGTTATAGACCAGCTTCCCCCGGTAAAAACTCGGAATCAAGATCAAATTTTCCTTAGGAGAGTCTAAAATACAGGATTGAACTTACTCTCAAAGGTCAATCATAATAAATCCCCCTGGATCTGAGGAAGAGTTTCCCTGTTTCTTAAAACAAGAGCAAATTCTTTTTGAAAATCGAGAAAAGGCAATATAAATATCGCATTATTGATTCCAGTTTGTCTATAACTTAATTTATTATCTATTTCTGCGGTATCTTAACTCAAATCCAACGTGGTAGGCTCCAACATCGAATGCCTCTATTTACTGTAAGCAAAAAAATATCGCAGATACATATACTAGTCAGCCCAATCGATAACTGGCAAGAATGATATATTTATTGTCTGTCGGCAGGTGACTATTAGGTATAAAAAAAGACTCGCAAGTGGTGTTCAGGTTTTACTTTCTCTTTATCGCGCCTTTTTCCATAAACAGCAATTACTATTCATTACCACTTTCGGCAGTTGCCGCAAGATAAGAGGTCTCTTTTCTTGTACTTGGGTATAGTATATTCGTTCCGATAAAGGCATGCTTTGTTTCTGTCGAAATTGCTGTGCTTATTTATATCCTATTAGTATAAAACTCAGACTTCAAGACACTTGAGCAGAGACATATATATATACAAGGAAAAAGAAAACCGGAAAAGGATAATAGTTAACTTGTGGTGAAGGAATACGGCATTGCTTCCTTAAATATAATCGGTGACGAAGACTAAGAAATTGCCTAATGGCCCTCTTAATAGCATGTGTGTATATGATTTTGGCGATTTCAATTCTATCAGCCGGCAAGAGATTTTGGACAGGATATCAGAGGAGGCTTGATTTAAAGACTATCAAGAATAGATTAGCTATTTCTCCAGTACATTCAAATTTTCATTGGAAAACTACAGAGCCTACGACCTATCTTCCTTTTAAAAAAGAGTACAAGTTCACGATGGCTTTACGCAGGATTTCAGTTGAAGAATGGTTCCTCATTGAGAGCACCTATAAGAACAGAATTCAAGAGCGCAAAAAAATAATGGAAAATTTTAAAGAACGTTGCTTTCTTTGTCATGAAAGTAGTCATCGCGCCATTAAAGAGCTTTACGGGGTTATGACTTGCTTTTTGATGTCTAGATATCCTATGATTTTTAGCAACAGTGAAAAAGACTCTTCAATGATGTATAACAATATAACAGGTGATCAAATTCCTATTTCACCAAGAGGAATCGATCCAGAGAAGCTTCTTTTAAATCTATCAAATTCCGTAGAGGAAGATATCATAATACTAATGAAAGACCCTATTGATAATTTATACAAATTGAGAGCCGCGGTTTGGTGTTTTCCCGGTGGGTTTGATCCATCTAGCAAGTTCAACAAGTCAATGTATGAGATACACAAACCAGTTCCCCAGCTTAATCAAAAACTTAGTCTTTCTATTGATCGACATTTTGGAAGAATGAAATGTGGTGATTACGTGCTTAGAAATAACTGGGCTGTGCAAACTCATACAGAATTATTTCTGGTTTCAGACTCACATTTTTATTCATCGGATGAAACCTTAAAACCTCTTGAAGTTGAGGCAATTGACTATGAAAAAATTCATATTAGAAGCGAACGACAAGTTTTAACAAAATTACCCGAATCAGAGGCGATCATTTTCACCATCAGAACCTATTTGTTTTCATTAGCTGACATCAAGAATCAGGGTTTGAGTGAATCATTGTTTAGTGCTATCGATGGATTTCCTGACGACTTTGGTTCTTATAAAAGGCGACCAGAGTGGAGGAATGTGATTGCAGACTATTTAGTTAAGCGTAATGAAGTACGAAAATAGCTATGTTCTTTTTATCTTTTTTATCTTCATGCTAGCAGTTCAAAGAAATAATTCTTGACATATTTCAAAAACTACTACATTCACTGTCCAGAATTCTGCATTTCATATTATTACCTATTTTAAACATTATCGAGAATTGTATTAAACCAGTAAATAAAACCTCTATTCTGAACCGGATTACAAAATAAGCCACTTCTTCCTGATAGGTCTGACCGGAAATTCGCGCTGACTCCTGAATTTGTCGTGGGAATCAGAGATAAGCGGAGTAAATAGTAATCAAAGACTGCATATAAAATGTTAGTTTAATAGGGATGGTATCGAGTAGGTCCTTATATTTGTAATGTGTCCAAACGAGCACTGGTTTTATATGATTTAGTGGCTGAATGTCTAATTCTGAGATTCAAAAACTGGGTAATTTTCGGCAGCGAAAAGTTAAACTAGAGAATTTTTATGGCAAGCGTTCTAGGGCCACGAACGTCTGTTCGAACTGTCGGCGGATAAAGTAAGTAAGAGAACATTATGTACCTTAATCAGACACTGACTATGTAATGTTAGGAAGAAATGTGACGGAAAGTATCCCTCCTGCCAAAGGTGTCTGCAGTTTGGCTATATTTGCTGTTGGAATAAAATACCTGTACTGAGAAAGATGAAGGCTCCTCAACTAAAGAAGCCTTTAATCATGGCTGGTAAGGAAGGAAGAAATAATCTCGCATTCGAAAAAACAGATACTGCCATATTTTCAGATACTGCTACTTCTGAGGCTATCAATTTTGAAAAGCTGATCCCCAATCAAGTGGGTTTATTTTCGGGGATCTTGAAATTATACTCAGATATAGAGTCACAAGACCAATTTCATTCAGAAAATGAGGACGAAAGCTTGATGGAACCTTATTCTACTAGATTACAATATCCAAATAAACTAAAATTTATGCCAGGCTTAGATGAATTTGGCGCTCAATGTCTCCTATACTTTCAGGAAAGAGTTTCAAAATCAATTACGATTTGTCCAGACAAGTATAACTACTTATTAAATTTACTTATGCCTTTAGCATCCTTTAGTAACTCGATTCAATTAGCATTGGCTGCATTTGGATGCCTCTTTTTGGGTGAGAAAAGTAACAAACGAAATCATAAATTTTACCTCAAATCAGCTACTAGAGGGATTATGTCACTTTATAAATCTCCTGAGAAAATGACAAATGCTGACTTTTACATTGTTATGAGTTTTAATATGATATTGCTAGGTATAGAGATATGTTCAGGTGATACTTTTTATGCTCCCCTTTTTCTAGAGTGGTCAAAATCTTTAATTCAAAAAAGAGGAGGTATTTCAAAGGTAATAAAAGACTTTGATTCTTCGAATGATATAAAATGGTTGCTCTCCAATATACAGTATCACGATGTTTTATCTTCAGAAACTGCCTTGAGGGGTTGCCTGTTTTTGAAATATTACGATGAAGTTTTCGAGCAGCAGAATCTATTAGATAATGTGAACTACGGTATTGATCCTTTTCAAGGTGCCATGCAGCCAATGTATTTACTAATCGGAAACATGATGACAGAAAGCGCTAAAATTAAAGAAGAATGGAAGTTATTAGAAATTGAATCTAATGTGCTGCTTAGCGAGAAGATGAGCGTACTAGCGCCATTATCTAGAAAGCTAAACGTGACTGCTTCTCGAAAAGAAGAACTTTTTGATAAAGTCGAGCAAATATCCTTTAAGTTCGCGCAAAAGATCAATAAGTGTAGGCCCAATAAAAATCAATTCTCGTTGCTCTTGAAGGAGGAGAATATCTTAGAATTGCACCTTTCACTTTACAAATTATTTGAGTATTGTGCCACGCTATATCTCAATAATAATATCAAGAGGATTCCGCCTTCATCTTTCGAACAAAGTAGATTGTTATGCAAAGCTTTGCCTATAATGGGTGAATTAGTAAGCACCCGTATGGTTACATGCATGGGATTCCCCATACTAATATGTGGTATGCAATGTGCTACAAATGCCGATAGATTAACTATGATTCAAATTATGGAAAGGTATATGATTCACTATAACACTATGAATACTGTTTGGATAAACAACATTATAGAAGATAGTTGGCTCAAAAATCCTGAGGGTACTTTATGTCTTGATTGGGTGGACATAGTTAAGGAGAAGAATTGGCTGGTTTTTTTAGCTTGATAAATAATAAAAGAATAACAGCTCTTATGCGTGCCTATTCAAATGTATCAGTGCTAGCTAATGATAGGCATTACGTAAATCACAGGTTGAAGTCTGGTGTTAGTCTTAATTTATCTGATTTCACGTTAACCCAATAGGTTTGAGAAATACTCGTCGCTGACAGAATATCGGAAAGTGCCATTTGCATGTCAAATTCCTTTTCTTTTGATTCAATCTTTATACTCGCATCGTAATATTCTCTATATACAGATCTTCACAGATCAAATCAGTGTTCACACTTTATATGAAATTTCATGGGTTGATGTCTTTATTCGATAATAACTTAGTCTATTTTCAGCTTGAAAATAGGTTGTGGCAAGTTCTGTAGTAATCGCTAGATACTTATACGCACTCAAGTAGAAGCTGCTATAATTGATTGAATATAAAATGCCAATTTTGCTAACAGCTAAACACTTTCTTCGGAAAGACTGATGTGTGGTGTACTGATGTGTGGTGTACTGATGTGTGGTGTACTGATGTGTGGTGTACTGATGTGTGGTGTAC